>OX336383.1:4883094-5483094 GCA_946902895.1 Fragum fragum | reverse complement strand
ACTTTGATTTATATTTTAAATTTATATCTTAGACTGCTTGAAGAATTCTACTTCAGAAGAGTAACATAGGTCTGGTTAGAATAAGTACCAATCTCACAGGGCTAGTGTTTAACTCGTAAACCAAGGCTTTGACCCTCAAATTCCTGCAAACACCAAATATGATCCCCTTGAAAAAAAAATCTCAGAGTAAACACAGGAGGTTTTGAGCCCTAAAAATGAAAATTGCATAAATCAATGGGCCCCTACCGATATACAGAGTTCTCCCGAAAATTGCCCTTTAATTAACTCCCTTGATTCTACTGGGTAGTTCCGGTTTAAATTTCAACAAAGAGTATATAAGGGCTGAGACTAAAAGCGTCTGTTTTGGAGATAATTAATTTTTTTTTTTTCGGTATTTCACACATAATTTGTTTGTTTGTATGGGGTTTTACGCCGCTTTTAACAATCTTTCAGTCATATCGCGGCGGCTGGAGCACCTAACAATGGATTCCTGGTATTTCTCACACCAGTACTACCATTACATCCTTTCCTATAGCCTCCAGCTGCTATCCCACATAGGTCTACGATTATCGACCCATTGTTGAGAGACAAAAAGTCGGAAAGGATGAGTGCCGCCGTCGGGAATCGAACCCGGGACCTCTAGATTGACAGTCCGACGCGCAACCAACTGCGCTATGACGGCGGCTTATTTCACACATAAGAATATTGAGTACTTTTGTAATACTTATAGATTATGAAAATGTTTTGGTAGATTTTATTTACGTTGACACGTTATAATCGTCTTCCACGGTCCGAGTTTCATCCAGTTTTCTTATTCTACTTCTCATTTTCGAAACAGAATTAGCAAAAGTGTCCTTCATGGTGAATTGTTGCTTTTATTTCCTTGGATTGAGAATATCTATTGAAACATGCAAACAGACAAAACAACAACGGGGGAAACAAAAGTATTGCGATAAAAGGAGTTTTTTTACAAGGAATTTCTCCAAATCTGAGCGATCCGTTATTTTTGATACAAATGAATTTTAATATTTCGTCTGTATCCTATTTCGTTCTGAGATTTTTTTTATCTACAAAGGTTCAAATGGTAAGTTATTCTTAAGAATTATCGATGTCCGTCCATAAACTCCTGTTTTAATCCAAGTAACTTACACTCTTTGAATCGGTATCTTTGATTACGCAATAGTCCACGGGTGGTATCCGGATATATCTCATAACGATAGGCTATTTGCTTTGATTTTCACACGACTGCCCAGATGTCCTTCTTTTGACTAATTAACAAGGGAGTCGGTTGACTTATATTATTTGGAATTTTTCTAGTTCTAAAGATTGATTAATGTTTTATCTTTCTGTCCATATATTATATGCAAAATGATGTGGTTGGGTCCCTAAGTAAAAGTATACTATAAATGCTCCTATTTTGCGTAGAATCAGATATTTTTCAGAATTGATACAGAGGAATGTTGAGCACTCTTAAAATACTCTTAGAATATGGAATTGTTGTGGTAGTTTATATTAACGTTGACACGTTTTAATCATTTTTCTCTCCCGACCTAGGAACCAATTTCATTCTCGTCCAGTTTTCATATTTTACTTCTCATTTTCGAAAAAAAAATTAGCAAAGGCGTCCTTGTAGGAAATCATTGCGTTTACTTCTTTAACTTGAAAAGACTTATCAAAACAAGGAAACCACACAACAACAAACAAGAATAACAATATTGCGATAAAGAGTACTTTTTACGCCGATTTTCTCCACAACTGAAAGATCCATTAGTTTCGGTACACATGGCTATTAAAAATTCGTTCGTATCCTCTTTCGTTCTGAGATTTTTTCCTGTAAAGGGTTAAATGGTAAATCAAATTTAAAAGTTAATGATGTCCTCTCATAAACTGCTGTTTTGATCCAAGTAACTTACACGCTTCTGATCGATATCTCTGATTGCGTAATAGACCAAGGGTGGTATTTTGGATATACACTAGATATATCTCATAATGATCGGTTATTTGCTTTTGATTTTCACCCAATATCCCCTTATTACAAGTGACAAAGGAAGTCTTTTGTTATTCCCTCTAATTCTAAGGAAATTACGAATCTGTACATTTTAAATAGGATTATAAATGCAAGAGGTAAAGGAAATCTATTTTAAAACGTTTCTCATTTAGAAAAAATTGGAAAAATGTTTAAGTAAGAAAAATCTGAAAAAAAAAACATGTTCAAGATCACTTTTTTACAAAAAAGATTTGAATATTTAGTATATATACATTATATCATATATGTCATTGCATGATATATCTCAATATAGTAATAAGAATTTGGTATCAACTAAATGGATTAAAACGTTCAAAAAGATTGTCTTAGTTTGATCTTTGTAACACTTCTTACGGTCATCTCTTTTATATTTTCACTTTTTTATTTCTCACTTTTTCTCAAATACTTAAATACATGAAATGATATATAAAACAATAAATTAAAAAACATTCAGCAGGGTAGAAATACTGTGGGAAAGGAAAAAATTGCAACAAGCATATTCTTTTTCTACAATGCATTCTCAATTTGAAAGCCACAGGGACGTATAAACCAGGGTTAACCAGAATAAATTTTATATGAAGAATATAAATTTGTGCACACATCTAATATCAGATGCTAAAAATTGTCCAGGTTGATTGAATTAAATTGGTTTACCCATTCCCACACAATGACGCTTTTAGGCGCCCCCTAAGAAAAAAAATTGGGAAAACATTGTACAAATTTACAAAATTGCTTGTAACAAGCAATTTCTTCATTTTGCCGAATGTTTTCTGCCCAGAAAGATGAAAATATCTACAAACCCATAAACTTAAAATTGTCATGTGCAACTCCTTTAAATTTGGCACAGTCTAATATTTTGCCCTCCGGTTATCGGTTAAACACCACTTTCAACATTAAATCAGTTACTAAGCATAACTGACATTTCATCTGAGCCACCAGATGCTCACCCTACTTAGACCTTATCATTTGCCGATTGGTTAGATATATCTTACTTGCCATTGGTAAGAAACGAATGATATATCTTGGTAGGACCTAAAGAGGCAACAATCATTTCCACAAGCCTCCAGACACTTTACAAAGCTTGTTGGGGATCAATGAGTGAAATTCTGATTAAATTTATTTCATATTAATCAATGAAAAGGGTATTTGGTAAATTCCCATGAAGACGTATGGAGAGCTTCTTTGTAACAGTTCCCGTTTGTAAAATGACAGATAACTTATAAATTCAAAGCCCCGCTTGACATGTGGAACCCTTTTTTTTAAAAAGGAAATAACGGAATGTATTTCCGTGAGTATCATTGTATTTATTTCGATCAAAAAAGCTCTTTTTATGGTAACTAATACGTATATCCGGAATTAGGGTATATCCGAAAAATACACTTTCATACCCGCTCATTTACGATTATAAACACGTAGACGTCTCTTAGCTTTAAAAATTAAGCTCAGCAGTTACAATAAAGTAGTCTCTAGATCATCTAGGGTTTCAACATTGATGACACATTGTGAGAGCTGGCAACAACCTGTTAATGTTTTCGATACCGATATCATCGATTTTTTTCACTAACTTCGAATCTTTAAATAAAAGTTTAAAAGAGAATCTGCATAAACAAATCACATATTTGTCAGCAAGTTAAACTTACAAGTTATGTTTAATTAGCTCTTTTAGTTATTTTGGCCATCTCCAACCCAGTTTTGAGCCCTAGAATTCTATGTTCAGGGACTCAACGACTCCTCAGTGCAAACGCTAGCCACAGGCCTGTTCAAACTGTCATTTGGGGACGTTTCTCATTATGCAATGACCGATGCCTCCGTACATACTCACGTGGAAATGTAAATAGAGGATAATAGTTTGTTTCGGTGTGAGATTCATCTTTCATCGGGTGAACAGTATCAGCAATATGTTCACTAGTTGCGGAGTTTCAGGTGTTGTTTTTTCACGTGTTGTTCACGAAATGAAAGATGTATCGTTCTTAAACAAAAATATGCACGTGATTTACAAAGCAACCAGATGACGTTATAGATTTGAAGTAAACTTTGAACTCCAACAATTGCCTCCATTTATGTGTAGCTTTTTTGTTTGGTCTGGCCACTTAAACGTCAGAACTACAGCGTATTCGAACTGTAAATACGACGTTAAGGTCGCAAACCAACAATTCTATTTTTGTTAAATGCTACTGACCATAAAGATTGGAAATAACGCCGTTAAAATCAAAGCGGGACTTTCTGTCGGAGTCATTGGGCGAGGGCCAACGGAATAAGTTGGTGGGGCGATTGGTCGATTCTAGTCCCGGTTGGATCAGTATTGCGATATGACAGAAAGCAGGGTTATACGAGTTTATCATTTTGATAATTTCTCTGGTTGTTCGTTGAAAATCCATGTAGAAATCTCAATTATCCGCCAGAAAATATTAAACTATTCCAACACAACAAAATTTTAGGCTTGTCCAAAATGAATGAAGTTGCGGACGACAATTTCAAGTTGGTGGAATTTTAATTTTTTCATCTTTTTGAATTGAAAACATTGTGGATGATGAAGAAAATGCTCGATACAAGCAATTTCTTTATTTACCACGTTTTCCATTTTTTTTTTTTTTTTTTTTTGGGGGGGGGGGCGTAAAAAGGAAGGATTGTGTTGGAATGTATCAAAGAAATAAAAATAAACTCAACTAATATCGTCAAACGACTATATCGAATAAATCCTTTCCTGTTCAATCCCTGGTTTGTGCGTCCCTGGGATTTCATATTTGAAAAAAAAAAGAAAAAAAATGTAGAAAAGGAAGAAATTGCTTTGGACATTATTTGCTACCCTAATGAAAGGTTAATTTTCAAATGAAATCCACTTCAATTTTTCGTCTGCAAAACCTTTTAAATTGGACTAGCCTAAAATTTGCGAAACAGGAAAGGGTTATAAAAAAAGATAATTCCATGGTCCAGACGGAGTCTATTTGTAAGAAAGGTCGTTGGCTATGACGATTTTTCTGATATAACGATATACTTTCTTATGTCCGCGGAGGGTTGTTTTAAACAAAATTCACTGCACGTCTTGATTGCTTGCTCGATTGATTTGTTGAATGCTTGATTGATTGATGAATGAATATGCCTGTATGCCTATTTGAGCAAGTGTCCAATCATTTCTCGGCGATGTTCAGTTAATCACATTCGTGTTGGGTACCAGTAAGAGACTGGGGCTCTAAAATGTCTTACCAAAGGACAGGTTACGTGACTACTAGCACTCACTGTACAATTATGTAACTTCGTATAAACAACAACAACAGAAACGAATAATGAACACAGTCCTTCGAAGAAATTGCTGGCCAATATTTTTCCTGGCTGAGGTGAAAATTGTAGAACGTACATAGAGTCGTTGTCATAGAGTTGCTGTTGCTGTAGGTACGAGGTTTTAGAATGACAACTACGATATACAGACTGACGGGGTATGGTGGAGTAATTTAAGATAACCGATCTTTTACGATCGCTGAAGCAGAACAATTTACACCTCGTGTGTTCTGATTTATATGTATGTGATTTATTCATACAAGATGTGGGTTGTTTATTGATTACCAAAACGTAAGTTAAGATTTGACTGATTGATTGATTAATTGATTGATTTGGATTTATCGCCACTTTTAACTGTATTTCAGTGATATCACCGAGTTTGGAGCACCTAACCATGTATATTATGACATAGGGTGCGCGAGTGAATAATCTTTGTATACCATGCGTGATATACATTGTTAACACTAGTGCAATAACTATGAGCTAAGTAACCCTTTTAGTTAATGGAAAAAGAGACATCATGATACATGTTATGGCGCATTTTTTCAAACGGTGTCTTATGTTTCATATGATATCTAATATCAATGATTATAGATAATTGTATCGATTTATAGTAGCAATTAGGATGAATATCACAACTGTGTTCAAAATATACCGAATTGGTGAAATAGCTTGGCAAATCCTCGTTTTATCTGATATGGATGGCTCGTTTAATAATTTAGTATATCGTGTCAATTGATTAGTTGATTGTTTGGTTGATTGATTGGTTGATTGATTGTTCGATTGATTGATTGATTGATTGATTGATTGATTGGGGTTCAACGCCGCCTTTAACAATTTTTCAGTCATATCGCCGCAGCTCGAGAACCGAACAATGGATTCCTGGTATATCTCGCACCAGTACTATCGTTGCATCCTTTCCTAGCCTCAAGTTGCTATCCCACTAAGGTTTACGATCATCTACCCATTGGTGAGAGACAAATGTCGGAAAAGATATCTGCCGAAGCCGGGGATCGAAGCAATGACACCCCATGACTGAAGATTGGGAGATTGATGCGCTGCCGACTGCGCTATGTGTTAATTGAATACGTTCTACGTTTCAAACGAAAAAATGCATTTTTGAAAAATATGTTACATGTTGGTGTACATGAAAATCTACTGAAGGGATGGTAATGGATGTGTTGTTTTTTTTTTTTTTTTTTTTTTTTTTTTTGGTTGTTGTTGTTGTTGTTGTTTGGTTGGTTGGTTTTATTTTTATTTTTTTATTTTTTTTTCTCCAATTCTCCTAAAAAAGAAAAAGGAAGCGCGTAAAAGTTATTATTTTTATATAAACGGGTGAAAAAGAAGGGGTGGAAAAAAGCTATTGTTCCATTGTTCCCTTTCCTGAATTCAGTTACCTTTCATTGTAGAAATATCTCTTGTATGATGGATCTGAAGAAATACCGAATTACGGTATTCTTGCTAGTTGGTTGTGTAGCTTTCGTCTGGTTGTTATGGTTTTTTTTCCTTCAACAGGTTGGTAGATTTTATATCATCTTGAAATTGCTGATCAGTCTACTGAACTTTATTTCAAAACGACCCTTCAAAGTTTCCTTAAGAATAGTGCGTTTACAACATATAAATTAGCCAGATGTGTCATTCACATCGGTTAAAACCTTTCACGACAAGATTTAATGGGATTTTTGACTATTCCTATTTCCGACGATTTACGGTTTATTAAATTCTAGTTTTTTCCAACCTTTTCAGTAAAATTGTGGAAATTGCTTGTTGCAGGCATTTTTCCTTTTTTTTTTTTTTTTTTTTTTTTTGTTGTTGTTGTTGTCGTTGGTGGTGGTGGGGGTTCTTTTTGCATTTTCCACAATCTTTTCCAACGCTTTTTTTTTTCTTTTTTAGCGCCAAAAGGCTTCACTGCGTGGGAAATGTTTAATAAGAAAATATTGTTTATAGAATATGACATACAATGTATACTCTGTTCCAAAAGAAAGTCTCGATGATGTCAGATATAGTAGGAGCACTTGCATGTAGAGCTCCATAGATTAGAATAATACTTCTCGAGTTTATGCATCACATATCTTCTGATACAATAATCGAAGGCTGTAGCTACGACGTTTTGGTCGCCAAAAACCAATTTCACTTTTTTGTAACATGGTTCTGGCAAGAATTTTGCAAAATAACGCCATTTAATATGGAAGTGGAACTTCCTATTAGAGTCAGTTGGTATGGTAATTTGAGTCAGTGGGCATAGCCAGCGGAGTCAGTGGGCGGGGCTAACGACCCTTCAATTTCAAAGCGCCTATTGCAGGCATGAGGTTTATGTTTTCAAAATTTAAGGTTCGATTAATAAATTCGCGAAGGTCATAGACCCAATGTGGCAAAATGTGTACAATAGTAGCAACAGTGAGTAATAAATAGCAACAGTGACAAACATTTAGATTAGCATACATACATGTACAACTGCCATCAGCTTATAACAACGAGCAAAATAGACCCGTTTCAACCTAAATTACCGCCATTTCCGATAATCCTTACCTTGTTTAATTCATTTTTTATTAAAAAAAATGCCAACTCTTGGGACATTTAAACCATTCTATCTTTATTAAGAATTGTCTACAATAATTGAATATAAATCAGATAGTTTATTCTGAGATCAGACATCACTTTGTGTAGGTTGATCTCAGTCTATACTGTCTGCCAAAGCTTATGTGTACATCAAATATAAGTCGTATTCAATATGGTTAGGGTTAAGGTATAGATAATCTTAATTTCAATTCTGTGAGTCTAGGGTTGTAAACATTTATGATTATAAGCAATTTACCAATATGATTTAGTGCTCTTCTCCATTTTAAAGATGCCGATCATTGAAATAATATATCGTGTACGGTAATCAATGAACTTTTAGGACTCTTAATAGAAAAGGAGGAGTTAAAATGGACATTTTTTTACTACTCTCGACTGGGTTGCTTATTTCCACTGAACGCAAACCTTAATGAACAAATCTATTTTCCACATGTTCCTTAATGAAAAATGACATGCATTCCGAAAGCTGTCGTTAGATTAAATACTCAGAACTCTTTAGAGACCAAAGAAAATAAAGTTCTTTCAATACATATGAGCCAAAAGTGCGGGTCATCTCATTATCGTGTAAATGCGTTGTGTCTATAAATTGGGTGTTGTCCTTTTTGGAAAATAAAGATAAATGTAGTAGACCATATAAACACAGGTTCGAATTTTTATTTCAGAGCTAGTAGTGCTCCATCGAGACCGTAGAAAACCGGCTGAGACGGATAAGATCCTAAATCCTCCAAACAACCAACAATTAGTGTTTGACGAACGTATACGTAAAATGAAAGACGTCTGTACTCGTCGCGAATTATTTAGAAACCCAATATACAAAGGAAGAAAACAGTTGATCTACTTTTATTCAGAGGAACATAATTTCGCTTATTGTAAAGTGAACAAAGCGGGGTGTACATTTTGGATTCAGTTGTTTCTAGTATTAGCTGGTCATTCCATAAATGACACAGTCCAGTCAAAGCGATCAAAGATACATGCGTTAAGCAGACAGTTCCGAATCAAACCAGATATGGTACGGGAGAAACAACCCCCAATGATACTAGTGTCTCGTAATCCTTATTCAAGACTATTTTCAGCTTATATTGACAAAATCTTTATCGGACTAATGCCAAGCCTAAGACGGATGATTCGTGGAAAAACCGAAGATTGTAGTTTTGATATATCTTTTGAAGAGTTCTTGAGGTATGTTTTGCATATCGCCAAGCATAATGGGACATTGGACAGACACTTTGCGCCAATTAATTCTTTATGTATGCCATGTGATGTGAACCAGTATAGAATAGTCAAACAGGAAACGTTTTCAAAAGACGTGCAATACATTCTTGACGAACTTCATATAAGTAGTAGAGACTCTTTAAAATTCAAAGCCATTTCAGACATTTTACACGATCATAAAATTGAGGCAACAATACCAGGTTATGTAGAAACGGCGTATACTATGAACGCAAAGCAAAAAGACGTTTTATCGTGTATGGGGTGGTCTAGGTTTGCAAGACGGATGTGGAGGGCATCGCAGATACAAGGATATATAAAGACAAGTGAAAAGTTTCCAAAACAACGTTTCAATTTAGCGAACCATAAAGAGTTAAGTAATATGATTATTCTATCAGCAAAAGGAAACCCTTTAAGCCCATATGAAAGTAGAAAGCAAAGACAAGAGGCTCTAGTATCGGCGTATAAAGACGTGAGTCCAGAAACTGTCCAAGACATTAAAGAATTATATCGACTAGATTTTGATTTATACGGATATGAAGATAACCCACCTGGGTTTAAAGCGAACTAGTTACTCACAGTGTGTAATCACACATCATACATTTGTATAGTTGGTTCTGTGTCGGACTATCTTATCTGGCATACCCAACTAACACTGCTGAAGTATCAAGCTAAATCTATTTCCATGTTAGACGTATACCTATTGACAGATCGCTTCCCCCCCCCCCCCGCACCCCCCCATCCCTTCGCCCTCAGACATGCAATTCGACTAAAATAGGTGGTCAGTAGCATGTAACATAAGCTAAAATCGTTGTATAAAACCTTAAGCCTCAGTTTAACCCGCAAATACAGTTTAAATAAGTCCAAACTAACACGAATGTATTACATAAATGTCAACTGTAAAAGTTCGCCGCCGAAATGAATGAATTTTATTATTTTCAAAGACTGGTCCAAATTGAAAGAAGATTCAGTCGGCAACTTTAGGTTGGTGAATTTGTAAAAAACATATTGAACAGATTGGAGACATTTACAATTACAACTAAATTCTATGTTTTTTGGAACTCCATGCATACGGTATATCTTATTTACCCATGTCGCACCGAATGAAATAAGATCTACTACCAAAATGCATAAGAAATAAAGAAATGAAAGTACTGGAAGGACCGATTGTTGGTAGATATTGATTTGAATATCATCTTTTAAATAACCCTAGATACAAACAAGTGGCGTAAACTTTAATCAGACTGCATATGTGTTAAGAACGAAAATCCGATAATGGTTCACAAACTGTTTGTTTCATCCAGGTTGGAGCATCTTGACCGAAATACCATCCATGTGTTAATCTAGGTATGTATTGGTTTCTGTAATTTTGATAATCTATTTAAAAGAAGTACGCACTCCGCGATTCGTCTTTTCTTTTGCTCTATCGACATATTTTCCAACTCACCGACCTTTAATCCGAGTAGGGATTCATACTTGCAGTCCATGGCTCTATTATCTAACGAATCGTCAGGTAGAGTGCCTTGTGAAATCAGGAATGGCATGTGCGGTGGATTAGAGGCACGCTTGCTTTCATTTTTGAAGGCATTTACCTTTGTATGTGTTCCAATTGTATCCGTTATATTATTTCTAGCAGACGAGCGAGAACTATTTTCGTGCATAGAGTGAAAATTCTCAGCTTTGTTTAGTGGTGCTTTATTCATTCCTTTTTCGTTTTCAATAGTACTGTGTTCGTGTATCATTTTATCGGAACTATTGTTCTTGTCGTCTCTGAAACCTTGCTGCAGACTAGTTTTCCTCCTTTCTAGGGAGTTTCTGTATGCAATTGGAATTGAAGACCTCCGCCTTTCCCTACAAAAGGGAATATATTGACAAGCAAATATAGAGAAACTTCAAAGAAACTCAAAGGTAGCTCAGAAAACAGTCGAAATATATTTTCAGGAAGCAGAACTAAGAAGACTATTTTTATTTCTAAAATTTTGAAATATTATAACTAAATTTTGTCGGAACTACTTGAAATAGCCTCTGTAAGTGCCCCCAGCATAGGGTTTAGAGATGAAAGTTTTACTTAAATCCGTCTTCCTAATTCTCCAATACATTCCAAATATTGCATATTTTGTTAAACTTTTCATCCGATAATTCTTATTGGGCGCGCAATGCGAAGGACGAAATCAGACTGATTTTTGTCGATACATCTCACCAAAACACGAATATACCGGGTTCGGCTTGGCAAGTCTACGATAAAAATGATTGTTCTTACTTAAAAGGTATCTTATATGGTACGAAAGATATTGGAGAGATGCCAAAATGTGTATGTTCGTTATTTATCATACGTGGAGACCTTGAGATTTTAGGTCGAATGCTTTACCAACTGAGCAAATGGGACTGACTAGAGCTATTTACACCTAAAGATGAAAATCATAAATATCATACCTAATGACTTCAACTAGCGATTTCCGTTGCCTCGTATTAATTCCCGTCAAACTCCGTAACTCATCGTTCCTTTTCAATAATTTGGTAGTGACGTGCACAGTTAGGCTCAATGACATCACAAGCACACCAACAATTGTGAGCAACAACAGAATAAAGACGGTGTTATCTATGCAGATATGGTTCATCGAATCATGCACTGTAACGTAAAAAAAAGTAATTCGTATCAAAAAAGTTTAGTTTTTTTTTTTCTTTGTGATATTCATTAAATAGTAAGGTTACAGTTTTGGTTTAAAGAGGTGGCAATGACAGTAATTTCACCTCAACATAAAAATTAACCTTTCAAATATTGATACACATGACAATATATGTGAGTTTGTGTATATATATCGCTTGTGTATTGCTTCAGTCAATTTAGAAATAGAATGTTTGTTATGATCGTAAATTATTTCATAAAAAATTCCAGTGCGTACCGTCGATTCCATTGTCTTCATCATTACCAACCGAAAAAGAGGCTCCAATATTAATTTCGTCATATGTGACGTCACTAACAGCACGGCGCCGCCTCCCCCAACCAATTTCACTATTTGTGCAAGTCTCCTGTTGATGTGTAGAAAAATGGAATTTAGACATAGACACTTCGGGTCATGTGTTTAATGGTTCCCGTTTAAAAATAACTTATGACTGTCGTGTGAGTTGCAACGAATTTTGTGCAATGTTTTTCTAACATTTTAAAAAGGTCGTTGTCTCATGTTAAAAGTCAGGGCGAAAAAAAGGAAATCCATTTGATTAAAATATATGTTGAAATTACATAATGCTTGATTTTAATTGACGACAACCAAAAGCTCGGTTGACAAATTGAACTGATCAATTGTGGCTGTCAATCAAAGAATGGATAGATCAATCAAAGAATGGATAGACCAATCAAACCATTCTTATAGACCGGAAGTGAACTTTCAACTCAAACATTTATTTAACCGGTAGCTACATCGTTAGGTCGCCAACCAACGATTTTACTTTTTGTTACGTGCTACATGTATTGGCCATAAATCTTGAATAATTAAAAACCTTTTCATATCGAACTGGAACTTCCTGTGGAGTAAGTAGGCGTGACTACCGCTGACAGTGGTTAGTGCCAGCGATCCCTCAAAGGGCGGGTCAGCAATGGCAACCCAACGATCGGTTGACCAATAAAATGATTTTACACCAGAAGTGAACGATTAGATTTCGCGTTTCAGATGGCATTTAAAGTGCGTTTAAAGAGTGTGCCAATTTTAGTAGAAAACGTTGTTCCAAAGGAAAGAAATTACATGTTACAGGCAATGTATCCTTTCCTTCCATTGATTTCCACAACTGTAATATTTAGGGCTTCTAAAAGCGGGATTGTGTGTGACAGGGTTAACCGGTATCGAATTCCCTTTACATATTCAAGACCGATATCTTACCGAGGTACATTGTCCAAGGCATACTTGAACTGTACAAGAATAGATCATCTCAACAAATCCGCCTCCGAGGTCAGTGGTTCGAAATGCTCCAAAAGTGGAGGTAATAACAGCTTGGCTGACATGTTGAAAGTTTGGAAACAGGGCGGTATCAACGGCACAGCTGGAAATGATTTGAGCAGTTGTGTTAGACAGGTCCAAATTGAAAGATGTGGTACACAGCAGGTTAACCCATTACAAACCGACTTTTCAGACTGGTACAATTTCATAGATTTAGTAGGCGACAAATTCACATGGGTAGATCGTAACATTTTATTTTTTTTTTTGGGGGGGGGTAGAAAACATTGTTATTAATAGAGGAGAAAATATTGTGGAAAAAAGGAGAAATTGTTTGTTACAAACAATTTCTACTTTTTCCACAATGTTTTCTCAAGTATAGAAATCCGGGACGTAAAATCATTGATAGGAAAGGAGACGGTTTAATTAATGTGGACTGTCAAGCAAAATTGAGAACGGGTGTTCCATAAAACAAACCTTCGATTAAAGGGTTGGATCCAGCGGAGGTCAATTAACGTTCGGACCCCGAATAAAATGATATAGCCAGATAGAATGGTCTTGAAGGTTCATAAAAATCGCCAAACCGCAAAGTTTTTACCCTCGTCAGCCTGCGCATTCCACGGTCGATCCTTTTCGCACTTCCAAGAAGGTCCTTATTCGCCATACGGTTTGCAGTAATTATGTTGATTGTATTTAAAAAATGGTGTCGAAATCATGATTTTGCGTGTGTGTGAGAGAGAGAGAGATTGAGCGACATGGGACATTCTTTTGCGTTAGTGATTATGACTGACTACATTACGATGAATTCAACGTAGCGCATTGGATAATCGTAAACCTAAGTGGGGATAGCAGCCGGCGGCTAGGAAAGGATGTAGTGGTGGTACTGGTGTGAGAAATACCAGGAATCCATTGTTAGGTGCTCCAGGTCCGCGATATGACTGAAATACTGTTAAAAGTGGCGTATGAATCCATTTAGTCAATTAAACAATCAAATTCCATTTACATAATTTATGTAACACAGATATCTTAAAGAGAACTTAATCCGACCTTATTTCTATAGGTGTGGTTGTGTGGGTGCAAGTAGAATAAACATAAGAACAAAAAATACTCACAAATTTTGAATAAGATCTAAAAAGTTGGCTGTGCACGATATTGCCTTGATATCGAAATCATCTGAAAAGAATTAAAAAAAAAAAACATTATTTTTTCTGTACTTTACTTATTATTAGATTATTTCGATGTTTCTAGATGATTTAATTTCCAAGACAAACTCAAGAAAACAACAACAACCAAAAAACCGCACACGTGATAATACGCGTTTGCCAGTTATATAGATATTTGAAAATGATTTTTACAAATATAACACCTTCTATAAATATATTGTTTTAGGAAATACGTTACCTTACCTCTAAATTGTTCATCCAGTTGTACAGTCATAGTAATCATATCAGAAAGTTTCACACTCTGTCCTCCAATGTCTTGACCGTCTTTATACAGTATCATAGTACCGATTGGTTTGACCGTCTTGTTAACTCCCTCGTCATCGTCCTTGTCACTAGGGAAAAAATAGCAATAACATTTCCAACCATTTCGCATGTGCGTGACTCTCACATATTGGACAGCCATTCGGGGCAATTAGAACATTCGCTGTTTTTTTAAACAAGCTTTGGGTCAGTATCTATCTACATAGCGCAGAGTGAAGACTCTGATCAGACTGTGCACATGTGTAATGGTTGGAAATGTCAAGTATGCGCTCAATTTATAATGTGGCCTAAAGTACGGGAGTTAGATATACCCGTTGTGATGATACTAGTGTAATGATATCTTCGAAATTTATCTGAAACCTACCTTCTATGTTATAAGCTATACGCTTTCTTGTATTCCAGGCTAGAGAAAATGATGTCACCGAGCCGTAGGCGAGGGCTGGCATCCTTTTCTCCAGCCGGGAATAGATCGTCATATATCCTGGTAATCCTTTTAACGAATATATTATACTGCTAAGTTTGAACTGAATTTTCATCGCACTTTTCATCAATTTAAACTAAATACCCATTTACCCTAAGGCGCCTCTTCTTTGAGTTTATAACGTCATGTGAAAGTAAGTTATGGAGAAATAACGTCAGAACACATGAGATGACATCCAATCACGAACGATTATTTCATTATTCGTGAATTTGGTAATCGATCACTTCTAAGAATTGTACAGATTTATCGTAAAAATCTTGATCACATTATCAATAAAATATCAAATTTGTGTGCAGAAATTACCGCATCTTTAAAAATTGCCATCTAAAACAATTATTTCTCGGCATTTTAGATTCAGTATTTATGACAACTCATTCCTTATCGCCTATGAACAAAAGCCACAGTCCACTTTTTGCCTACCAATATCTTCTCCATCTGGGTGAAAAATTTTAGAACCAATTGACCAATCGCGGCTGTCAATCAAAGAATCAATCGACTAATCAAATCATTCATTACATCGGAAGTAAACTTTTAACTCCGATATCGGTCGACATTAATGCGAAAAAAAAATGTTGTTTGGCGACTTTAAAGTCGTACCTACAGCATATTCAAGCGGTAGTTACAACGTTTAGGTTGCCAACTAACCATAATACTATTCTGTTTCATTTTAGTTCTAATGATTTTAACGCCGTTTAATATTGAAGTGGTATTTTCTTTTTGAGTCCCTGGTCATGGCCACTAGAGTAGGAGGGGACAGCGATCTGTAAATTAGTTTGTATTTGAGCTGTGATCATGAGGTTTAACCCTTGTCATGCTGAATAAAATCCTTTTCAGAATTACAAAAAAAATCAAAGGGCTGAAAGCACTGGTAGTACTTTTTGTTTAGTTGTCAATAATTCTTTTGAAATTTTTTATCGTAAACAACCCTGGTTTCACAAGGACAGACAGGAGGTGTAGACTAAGATCAGGCTGCACTTATGTGCAGTCTGATCTATGTCTATGCCTCCTGTTAAAACCGGAATATTCCGGGTACAGCATTACAAAGGTTTACACAACAACAACTTCGAAATGCAAAAACTAATGGAGACAAAATCCCATAGTCTCATTTTTCTTGTCCGTCCTTGAATATCATTAGATACTCAATTGCCGGATTGCCGATTGTCGGTTAAAAATTGAAAGATTGAATAATCGAATCATACATAAACAAGAGTGCCATAGTAACAATATACGCCTCCACTTTGCTGCTGTTTCACGAAAATAATTGTAGACACTACCTATTTTGGCAGAACCGAATTCAAAACATTTGCAAGTTTCATCTTAATCAGGACAAAAAGTTAGGAGGAGTTGCGTTCACAAGGCTGCATTTCAACAAGCCCTAGATACTAAGTTTTAAGGGGCATAATTCAGGGAAATTTATGAACCATGAAATCCTTGATCCATGTACATCTACAAATTATGGTGATGACATTGACCAAGTATCATTTAAATCAAGACAAAGAGTTAGGAGGAGTTGCGTTCACAAGGCTGCGATTTCAATGAGCCCCGGAGACTAAGTTTTAAGGGGGCATAACTGAGGCAAAAATCAATGAACCGTAAAATCCTTACTTCATGCACATCTACCAATTAAGGTGATAAAATTGACCAAGTTAGAGTAGAAGCGATCGTCCATGACGTAGGCAATATATGTGTTAACGTAAAACACAGTACACAAATCTCAAAAGGTAAATAGGGACAAAAAAATCACCATGTTATATCTGGGAAATGACTTTAGATTGAACAAAATCAAAAGATGCGATTTGACTTCCCTTTTCATTTCGCTTTTTAACTGGATATTTGACTTTAGTTTCCATGACAATAGTTTCCATGACAATTAAACAAATCGTATGGTAGGACATTTTTTGTTCGTCCTACCATTTGGAAAGCGAGGCGAAGGTTGTTCCGTATAAAACGGTCGCTGCTGTTGAATTTTGAACTCTGGCATTAGCCGACAATTATATGTTGATTTAGAAACCCAAACGCCGTAACTATAGCTTATTCAATGGAATGATAATTTTCAAATATTTTTTTAGTTAGACTTCGATTTCACGATGAATCAAATAACGTCTATTTAGCAGTACCTACCCGACATTGAGACTGTTCCCGACAGATATATCACTGAGATCGTAGATACACAATAACGACTCCTGTAGATCCGAACCAGTCTGATAGAGCGGATTCTTCTGAACGATTATGGTGAAATAGGTCTCCTTGTCGATGAATATAATAATAATGACGATAATAATGATAATAAGCATTAATAGAGCAGTCACATTTGTACTTTCCGTCAAAGAATATAATAACAGATTTTAGTCAAACAAATTTCATCCAGGAGTGGCGTTAATAAAACGAGTAGAATACTGGATCTCGCATGGTCAGTCAAAGAATCGATTGACCAATCATATTGTTTGTTTAAACCGGAAATGAATAATGAACTCTGATATTCGTATCAGTTTGGCGACTTAAACGCCATGATTACAGCTTATCTAAGATGTAGTTTCAACGTATTTGTCGCCAACTAATGATTTTCGTCTTGTTTTATGTCTCTGACCAATTTTTACAAACTAGTACCCTTTGAAATTTCAGCAGAAATGCCATGTTGGGGGTCAGTTGGCGGGTTCAGCGATCCGTCCGTAAATCCTAAAATGTGTGTGTCCCACTCTCAAATTGACCAATCGCCGCTGTCAATCAAGCTATCGATCGACCAATCAAATAATTTATTTAGCCCGGGCCTGAGCTTCAAACACTGTCCGCCCTCTTTGTTAACCTTATTTGTTGCTTTGGCGACCTAAATTTCGGAACAACAGCTTATTGAAGCTGTAGTTACGTGTAGATCCAGTGCTCTAAAAACTTCCCATTAATTCTGTCTAATGGTATCATTTATCAAAATGTATGAAAAAGGTTTTCGTCTGAATTTAAAACATATATTAATGTTTTCCACAGATTCTTTTCTAACATAAAGCTTGGGGAACATTTTTTGATCCAAGGAAAACTTCTAAAATGTCGTTCAGATGACGCTATTTAAAAAGAGATGATGACATGAATATATATGATGGATATTTGCTATAGAGGACAATATATTTTCCATCTCACCCCAGTTATAATTCCACAGGACTGGAAATCAAAAACATGTTGTGTTCTGTTGACCGACGTAGTTTGACGACATGCAGCGCCGTATCCACGAATGTAGATTATCCCGCCCTCCTCAGCGCCACTTAGGGTTACAACAATACGGCTTGGTGAGCATACATCCCAGCTTACTGAAAAAGTACATTGTATGATCATAATGTACTGTAAAATCGCGGTAAGCCAAATTTTTTGTTTGTGGAATGTTGATAGTTAGAGTGGCATGCTCGTAAAAGCAATTTGAGGAAGCGCCGATGACAATAAAAAAGGAAAACCGAGTTTCCAATCAAAACGCTATTCCGAACAGAAACTGTCGTCAATGTAAAATAATTCTTCGGAGGGCGATCAAACCAGAGAGTGACCTTGCTGTAGTGGCGACGTTTAAGTAGCTTTCCAACTATATACTATTTCTATTGTATTGAGTGACCGACAAGCTAATGTCGTCCCGAAACTCAGATATGCCGATACGTCAGAGTTTCCTTAGAATTGGGTCTGGCTAGCTTTCCGTCAATCGCTTGGCATACCCATTACCGTCCGGCATGGAAGTTCGAGGTGATAAGTGACATTTTAGTATGATATTGGGTAAGGGCCATAAAATGAAAGGCAAATAGTTTGCCGGCTTGAATAAGTTGTACATGTACACTGTAAAAAATAATTCGGCACTTTACACCAATATTGGTGGCAACTTTGCTGCCACCAATAATGGTGTAAACTTACACCTGTTTTAATACGGGAAAAGTCTCACTAAAAATAGTGTATAATATATTTGTATTAAGTGTAAAGTAACACTGTCAAACAGTAAAAACATTACACCAATATTGGTGGCAGCAGAGTTGCCACCAATATTGGTGTAAATTTACACCATCGTAAGAGTTACTTAACACCGACCGACAGAGAAAAACATTACACCAATATTGGTGGCAGCAGAGTTGCCACCAATATTGGTGTATCTTTACCCTATTGTAAGAGTAACTTAACACCGACGGACAGAGAAAAACATTACACCAATATTGGTGGCAGCAGAGTTGCCACCAATATTGGTGTATCTTTACACCATTGTAAGAGTTCATTAATACCATAATTAGTGTTACTTAACACCGATAAACAGAGAAAATATTACACCAATATTGGTGGCAGCAGAGTTGCCACCAATTTTGGTGTACCTTTACACCATTGTAAGAGTTCATTCACACCATAAATAGTGTTGCTTTACACCGACATACAGAAGAAAACGTTACACCAATATCGGTGGCAACTCTGCTGCCACCAATATTGGTGTACCTTTACGCCATTGTAAGAGTTCATTAACACCATAATAAGTGTTTTTCAAGATATATAGGCAGAAAAAAAAGTTACACCATTATTTGTGGCAGCAGAGTTGCCACCAATATTGGTGTATCTTTTCATCACTATTAGATGTTGTTAACACCATAATTAGTGTTACATAACACTAACAGACAGAGGAAAATGACTTGTGATTGACTGTGGTTTTTTTATGGAAATTAAACTTGACAGGAACCCAGGGTTTGGCCAATCAATCTTTATCAAATTTCATTTAACCCATTCCCTTACAATCCAGCTTTATGACACCCCTTAAGCAAAAGTTTAGAAAACATTCTGGAAAATGACAAAATGTTTGTTCCAACAAATGTCCAAAATGTTTTCAAACCTGAAAGACAAAGATATTAAAATATCTCATCAACTATACATTGATGTCCACAACTCTTTAATTTGGACAAGTCTTAAATTTCGTTACCTGATAATGGGATGAAGTCTAAAAAAACAGCAAAAACACATTAAAAGTTTACCTTTTATTAAACAATGACCAAACTGACCAAGTAGGCATCCAAGAATATTTGTCTACACATGGTAATTGAAATTACTAATTTTAGTTTTGAAAGTATATGGTCAATACGCTAGAATATTATTGACAGCAATATTGAAATAATATAAAATAGATTTCTTATAAAACAAGTTTCACAGAACTTTCATAATCAAATCTCTGGAAGCATGATTTCCTTTGTCAATATTTGTGCCCTTATTCAGTTCAGGAATCAAAGAGGGACACATGTACTTGCAGACATTGTTTTTCTGTTTGTGATTTATCATACTCTACCACTATAATTATCAATTGAAAACAAAATAACATATGTTGTCCATATCAAGTTATGGTACATCATGGACTATATAATCTTGCATATTAATGTGCTAAGAAATGCCAATGTACATTGCATCAGAGTATTGATCACCAATACAGGGTCAATAATATTGTCAGTCTACAGGATTGACACTAGTATTGATCATTTATTGCTATTATTGGAAATTGATCAGTACATCTATTACATATTATTATTGTCAATAGTATTGACAATTTATGGGTTGTTTAAGACCCATCATGTATGCATACAACTTTTTCAAAAAAGTCTGAAAACAAAAACTTTGGTGAATGTGGAATTGAACTTTTTTCCCTTTCTTATTCCTTCATAAATCATAATTGATTTTAGTGGTCTACAATAGACTACTCAGGAAGTTTTGGGGAAGAAAAAATGCTCATAATTATCATTTTCTTTTGATGTCTTTTTAGCTAGCAAAGTGTCAGCTTTGATAAATTAAGTTAACAGACGAAATTTTGTGGTCTTCTCAAAGTTCAACAAGTACAAACTGCCACTGGAGGCTTAATCCCTAATTCCACTGAATTCCTACAACATAAAAAGTAGTTCTCATGTATTTCAGGAATAATGCAAACTCTTTTTAAATTGTAGAGAAATCTTTCGAAAGCATGCTATTTAACCCTTCCCTATCAATTCCGCAATTTAAGCATCTCATGAAATAACTTTGGAAAACATGGTGGACAAAGAAGAAATTGCTTGTTACAAGAAATTTCACCATTATTCAGGATCTTTTCTTTCAAAGGGAAAGATTTCCAAATTCAACCAACATGAAATTTCATCTGCAACTTCTTTCAATTTGAACAAGTCTAAGACTTTGTCCTGTTGTAAAGTTTCATGAAGATAGAGCCATATTTGTGGCTTCTAGAGTGTAAACAAAGAAATTGTCATTAAGGCCCCTTTTCCTGTGTTTTCAATAGAACCCTCCCATAATCAATAGGGTTCATCCTCATGACCTAAAAATTATTCTGACCAAGTTTCATGAAGATTGAGTCAAAACTGTGGCCTCTAGAGTGTAAACACTTAAATTATTGGTGCCGCACGAAGGACGACAGACATTCAACGATCACAAAAGCTCACCATGAGCACATTGTGCTCAGGTGAGCTAAAAATCTTTTGTCTTTCCTGGATAATTGTGCTAGTATCTCTTTTGAAAATAAATTGAATTCTAAGTGCGATGAGTTTCTAAAACATGATTACCTTAACTAAATGCTTAACTTAAATGAGATGTATTTGACTTTATTTCAGATAACCTTGATCTTTAAGATTTAATACAATAAGTTTAACCAAACAAACGAATACATGTTTCACAGCTTGATAACCACTTTGACACAACAAATGGCTGTTAGAAATAAAAAATCTTCTACTCAAGTCTTAAATGTTTTTTTAGTGGGAAACAATAAGTATTGCCTATATTGTCAATTCTATTTCTTTCTAAACTTAGAACCGAAAAAGGTAAAATATAAATGGTGCTAAAATCATCTAACATACTTCCTCTATGAACCCATTATGACGAGATAAAATTTTAGACCAGGCCTAATTCAAAGAAGTTGCAGAAGACAATTATAAGTTGGTGAAATTTTTAAAGTCTTTACCTTTTGGGATAGAAAACATTGTGAATAATGAAGAAACTGCGAGTCACAAGCAATTTCCTCATTTTCAACAATGTTTTCTAAAGTGTTCATATTGAGGGGTGTTTAAAAGCATCACTGTTTGAGAATGGGTTTAGTGGCTACGATTTATTTCTAGGCAAAATCAAAAGAGCTATTCTTCTTACAATCTCAGAATTAATACAAAATTTGTGAAAATACAGCTAAAATTGGACTGCGGGGGTTTAACCATTTGTGTATAAACATACAGAATAATGAAAATTAACCCTAGTCATGCTGAACCCAGAATATTCCTGTTTTGTGCAGTTTTTACTCAGTAAACACGACCTGTTTGTCCTTTTCAGGTCAGATTTGTTTATGAAATTTATTCTATTGACACAAAACTACTGCATCCTGCGTTTTTAGTCCTTTGACTATAACGCGATTCTGAAAAGTGATTTTATTCAGCATGACAAAGGTTAACAACACACCAAAAGTGATTCACAAAAAAAGCATAACTGATACCAGCTTGACATTCTCTTTCCCATATTAGTTAGATAGTAGTATTACAGGAAATACAAGCACTTCAATAATGGGTGGATTATCGAGAAATATCCATAGATTATCATTTGGTTATCTCACCACCAAACCAGCAAAATTACCAATAGATTACCCTTCTTTCGTTCATAACACCCTATTGAATGTTATATGATTCGGGCCAATTAAACAGATGACAACATGATGTTGCCTAGTAATCACCAGCAAAATGATGCACTTAACCCATTCCAACACAAGAAAATTTTAGACTGGTCCAAATTGAAAGAAGTTGCAGACGACAATTTAAAGTTGATGGAATTTCGAATTTCTTTGTCTTTTTGTATAGAAAACATTGTGGATAATGAAGAAATTGCTTGATACAAGCAATTTCTTCATTTTCCACATTGTTTTTCAAAGTATTTTTCTTGAGGGGCGTAAAAAGGAGGGCTTGAGTTGGAATGGGTTAAAGAGAATTTGTCTTAAAATTGTCACATTTCGTCTCTTTTTTGCTTTAAGGAAATAGAATAGAATTGTTCGCTTATTATGTAAGATCAATAAATCTTTCAAAAACTATATTTTCACTCTTGGCTTTGCCACTTATGAAATAAAGTTTTCATTGTTCACTAAATAAAAGATAAATCAATCTTACACTGAAACAAACAATTATCCTCTAATTTTTTTTTTCGAATCCAAAAAATAAGATTTGATTGTCAAATTACAGAGAATTTCCTTAATCAGCCATAAACTCTGGCATAGCCGATTCAATAAAGTGCATTTGAAATATGAAAACCCTAGCACATAACCATTAACCAAGAGGCACATGAGGGCCAGAGACACTCTACTGACTATCAATTTTTTTCTTAGTTTAATCCGGTATTTTGGGAACTTTATTGCTTTAAAAAGAATTTGTAAACCGAGAATAACAAAGCAGACTTCCCCTCCTTCAATATATTTTTAGTATAAATCCTTAGGACTCCTTTTCCTGTGTTTTTGTTCCATTTTCACACAGAATTTTCCTTACAACCATGGAATCAACCCATGGAAGTTTCAAGAGAATCAGTTTATATTTGTGAGCTTTCATGTAAAAACTGAGAATATTTTGAGTGAAAAACAGTAAGGCCCCTTTTCCAGTGTATTCCAATGGATCTATCATATTTTTACAATTGTTGATTGATTGAATTGGGTTAAACGTCACTTTTAACAGTATTTCAGTCATATCGTGGCAGCTGGAGCACCTAACAATAGATTCCTGGTATTTTTCACACCAGTACTACCACTGCATCCTTTCCTAGTCTCCAGCTGCTATCCCACTTAGGTTTACAATTATCCACCTATTGTTGAGAGACAAATATCAGAAAGAACATGTTCCACCACCAGGGATCGAACCCATGACATCCAATGATTGAAGATTGGGGTCTGATGCGCTACAAACTGCCCTATGACAGCGGCACCAATTTTTATAAGAAAACATTCTTTATGACCTTATAACCATCCTGTTAAAGTTTAAAGAAAATCAGATAATATTTTTGGACTTAATTGCATATCCCCCCCCTAAATTTAGTGAAATTCCATTAGGCCCCTTTTCCTGTATTTTCCAACAGATTGACCCCATTTTCAAAGGGAACCTTCCTTATGACCTTACAATCATTCTGTGAAAGTTTCAAGAAAATTTATGGACTTTTATCGCTTAAATGAGAACATTTAGAGTGACTATCCATAAGGGCCATTTTCCAATGTTTTCTATCGGATCCACACTATTTTCGATAAAAACCTGAGATTATTGTTGACTATTGCGTACACAAGAATATTTTGAGTAAAATTCCATAAGGCCCCTTTTCTCAGATCTACCCCATTTTCGAAAGGAACCTTCCTTATGATCCTACAATCATCCTGAAAAGTTTCAAGGAAATTTGATCAATATTTGTAGACTTTTATCACATTGACAAGAATATTTTGAGTAAAAAATCCATAAGGCCCTGTTTCAAAGTTTTCCAAAAATCAGCCAAATTTTCAAAAGGAACCTTATGATCCCAAAATCATCCTGGGAGAGCTTCAAGGAATTGCAATAACATTTGTGGGCTTCATCAAGTAAACGAGAATTTTTTATGGATGCACGGGTGGGAACCATGCCATTGATACAGCTCTTCTGACCTTTGGTCAGTACAGCTAGAATTATGGCAGGTGTTGAAGAATTCAATATTGATAGAGATGACCTTTAGAAATGATCATGGCCTTGTCTGAGGACCTAAGTTTTGTATCAACAAATAGGTTTTACCAAATGTTAGTATTTAACATTCAATAACTATAATCAACCTTTAAATTTTGTTTAAAATTTAAAAGATTTATAAGTTATCTTTTAGATGAACAGATAGGACAAGAATTTATATACCCTGATCTATTTAGACTTGCTCATTGTGAAAGTATGAGCTCAAGTCAATAGCTCAGAGTGAAAATGTTGTATCTGCCTATAAACATATAGACAGTTACAAATGTTTCACTCAGAGCCATCGAGAAATTGTGTGATATACCTTTGTGTAAGTATGAAAGAGTCCATAGCTTCTTTATCATTTAACTGCCAAGGCAATTCAATTTCTTACATATTTCAGTACTTTTCATTATGGTGATTTGTTGTTTTTTTTTGGAGCAGCTTTGAAATTGAAGACGTGTAAAATTTTATTGCATGGAAAAGGTTTCAATTTAGAACGTTTCAATTTGAAAGTGTCTGCAGATGAGAAACAAGAGGACCATGATGGTCCTAGATCGCTCACCTGAACTGTCTGCTGTTAAAAATTGTGTGGCAATTTCAAATCAGACAATGAGTCGTAATATGCAAGAAGGGGCAAACTTTAGATCCTCTTTCTAACTCTCAACTTCGGAGACAACATCAGCCAAGTCAAAGAGTTTTCTGAATCCTAACCTTTTTTATGAAAATTTTCTACTCTTTTAGTCAAGGAATGATGTACAATTTCAGGGGCTGAAAACCTATCTTCTAACCTATCCCAAATTCTTGCTAAACTTCTTCTGGGAAAATTTGCATTGAAGCTGTGTGTAGTCAAGGCTTGTTAACCCTTTCCTGTTTTGCATTTCAAAGGTTTTGCAGATGAAAATTTAGAGTAGATTTAATTTGAACAAGAGCCATGTCTGACATGGCCATCCCCCGCCGTAAAACCGAGTTGTGATTCTTGTACACTGCACTTCTCCTCCATGAGATCTATCCACCTTGAAGTTTCAAATTGATAGCAATTATACTTTCAGAAATTTGCTCCGGACAAAATGTAAGTGTTTAAAACAACAAAGGGCAATAACTCAAAAATTATGCAAGCAAGAGTTGCGATTCTTGTGCACTGCACTTCTCCTCAAAGAGATCTATCGACCTATGAAGTTTCAAGTTGATAGCAATTATACTTTCAGAAATTTGCTCCGGACAAGTTTAGTGACGGAATGACGGACGGAGGCCATTACTATATCCCCTTCACTGAAACGGTGGGGGATGAAAATAGCCATTTAGTAGGGTAGAAAATATTGTGGAAAAAGAAGTAATTGCTTCTTACAATCATTTTCTTCTTTTTCTACAATTTTTTCTCAATTATAAATTTACAGGGATGTAAAAACCAGGGATTGAACAGGAAAGGGTTAACTTGAAATAGTACCAAAATATTTAATCAAAAGGTTCATTTCTTTCCAAGCTGCAAACTTAGCCCGGTAACAACACTTAGGAAAGTTGCTCTCAAGAGCATAAAAAATGATGGATTATCATCAAACTTAAGTAATCTATTAAGAAGTAGCTCTTTCTCAACTCATTACCAGACTGCAAAGTCTTAGACTGGTCCAAATTGAAAAGAGTTGCAAACGACATTTTAAAGATTATGAAATAGTAGATTTTTTAACTTTCTGGGTAGAAAACATTACGTAAAATGAAGAAATTGCTTGTCACAAGCAATTTGTTTGTTTTACACAATGTTTTCCCAGTTGTTTTTCTTGAGGGGCATCCAAAAGCGCCACTGGAAGTAGATTAAATGAATGTGACTTGTGATGTGATGTTTACACTTGTTTTTGACAACACAAATTTATGGGCTTCTGCTCTTAAAGGAACACTTATCAGATAATCATCAACTTTAGGTAATGAATTTATGAACCATTCTGTTTTCTCAACGGAAGTGATAGGTAGAACTGTCGAATTCAGTTTACGCTATAGATTAATCTCAGATCTTTCTAGTGACCTTTCAAGTTCTGCCTCTATATAGGCAATGTTCTTTTGATCTTCACAGCTTTTCTTTGACTCTTGGCCTTTTTTTTCTCTAAAACCAAATCAATCTTTTCCAAATAACATGATGCATTAAAGGATTCCTCCTTGCATAAGTCATTTTTTTTCTCTCTTAAAAGATATTTCAAATATTCCTTACAAACATCCATAAGTTTGACTTTCATTTTATTCAACTCAGCCCTTAGTGCTGCCTTCTCCTCTTGATTTTCAGTTTTTGTACATAATATCAACTATTTATCGATATTCTCTCTCAAATTTATCAATTTCTGTCTGAAATGCTGCATATTTCATTGAATAGTTGTTCACCCTTATCTGTCCACTCCTCACACGATCTCTAGCTGTGGTACCTATGTCTTCCATAAATATGAATCTTCCTTCACTGGTGCAGCCTTCTTCACATCTTTATAGGATTTAAACTCTGATTCAAAGTGCTTTATTTGCAGGTTTCTTACTGTAATGGCACTCAACATGATAATGATTAGAAGACTGTTTTCCCATCCAATCTTTATTAGCCATTGTATAATTTGTAGGAAACTGAAATACAAATACAAAAATTCCTCATAATATCTTGGTCTATCTTGTATGACCTCTAAATCAAGTACCAACAGCATAGGGAAAATACAGCGTAAATTGTATGCAACATGACAGTAAACAAGTGAATATTCACTACCATGATGCAACCAATACCAAGACTAGAACACAGTGCTCTCAATAAGCGGACGTCAACGTATATTACGTCCAGAAAATCAGAAAAAACGTCCGTAGAATCAGACCCGGACGTAAAATAACGTCCGACATTCTAGGAAAATGTCCTGAATTCATCAAAGTTAACCGGTTGATCTTGCTAGAGTTCAGTCCCTTTACAGTGACATCACACGAATTGTCTGTAAACAACTAGAAGAAACGAAACAGGGAATTTCTTGAAAGACGCAACTCTGCTATTAGTTTCATTTCTTTTTGTACTATTACTTTTATTTACGTAAGTGTTATTCATGGCGTATGTACTTGGATATCTGATGTGACCATATGCGGCCTCGGAATAATCCAGTCTCGATTTTTTCGTACCCAAACCGTTTCATAAGTCTGTTTTCCGACATTTTACAAATCAGAAATTTTCAAATCCTGAGAAATTTGTAAATAACAATGACCAAATGTAACCACCCAAATTTGGAAAATGATAATGTTTAAGGGGCGGGAATTTTGTGGGAAAAGGGGAAATTTGTGCAAGAAACACTTCTTTTACCACATTGTTTTCTCTATAGTTCCACCCAATGGGACGTGAAATTTAGGTACTACATGTTTAAATAAAGCAAGGAAAAGAATGTAGGCTTTATGTATCTTTTTTCATTTCATCTTTTTTCATTTTTTTTGGGGGGGGGGGTATTGTCACGCATAAAAAAAATCCTTGATTTTGGGAAAACTTCCTGAAATTGAAACTTGGATTTTAAAAATTACTGAAATTGGTCCTTATTGAGAGCACTGAGAACATTCTCCAAACAAGCAAATTGCTTCAAATTCTCTTAACGTACCACAAAAAGTTAACTATACCTATGGAGATTGCAGAAGTATGCATGTGGCTGTATTTAAATGACAGACAATTTGCAAAATAAGATAAGGACTGAATTGCCCCATTATGCTTGACTTCATAATCTGAAGACTCTATTAGGTAAACAATTTACAAATTGAATGATGAATTTAGTGGTAAATGGATTATCTACTAAACTTGTACTTTTAATACTGAAAGTGAGGCCATTGTTCAACATGCACAACATGTGCTGATCGACCAGAGTCCACAATATCTGCGAACTTAAAATTCACTGTACTATTCCTCGACAAACCTAACTTTAAGCAAAAAATTACTTGTAGGCCTATCTTATTGAATTAAGCACTAAACAAGATGCATGTCTACCCTAAGAATCTACAGACAATGCCAAAAAAGATCTATTATAGCAGAAAGGTGATTACTCCACCCAATATTTTTAGTAAACTGACAAGTAGCTGCGATATCGTAGCCCTCTTTCTGATAATCTGCTGGCCGCAGATTATCAGTAGCAACAACCGCGCATGCTCGGACCTAATTATTGCGCAATCGGTGTCGCGTAAAAAATCCGACCCGAAAAATCAGCCTATTTCATACGCATTATTACGAAGATATCAGAGACGAACCAAACAAGAAATTTGCATAAATGGGCGGGATTTGTTCTCAACCTGCCGTACAGGACTGTTTGGGGTTGTAATTAAGCATTTATGGACTAAATAAATGTAAATGAAAATTTCGAAATCTATGATTTTCCTGGTAACGGTAAAATACGCATTTCATTTGGTGATTTTATGAAAGTTTAACCATTTTTCTATGAAAGAAGATCAAATTTGCATTTGTTTTTTAACGTAAAATGCCTTAATTCAGGTCTTGTTATGAACTGGTGATGGACTCCCGAAGGGAGATAATTATGCAAGGACAGCCCCCGCCACAAACCGGAAGTACCTTTCTATGAATTATATACAAAGTTCTTCAGTGTAAATTGCGAAAGATTTTAACAATCTGCACAATTTTTGACTATTGTATCAATAATTAATGTCTATGTAATTGATTGCAATATTGCAATTAAATTAGAAATTCAAAAAGACGAAAAAAAATCATGGAAAGTTGTTCGTACCAAGATGTTTACGTACTTGTATCGTAATTTCGTCGCGATTTGCCTCAATATCTTAATTATAATGTTTAATTAATCAGCAATTAATGCAACGGATATGAAAGTATATATTATATGTTTTTGAAAACGGTGAAAATTATTTTGAATTTTGAGTTGATGTGCTAAACTTGAACTAGAAGTGACTTAACTTTGAAAACATTGAAAGAAAAGTGAAACTAAAATGTTTCAATCAATGAGTGCCTCCTTTCCCCTCAATGTTTTCTTCCAAATGCCTCTATATCAATGTAACATGGGTGTTGTTCATTCATCGATTAGTGCTCAAAAGTATTATGCATTACATAAAGTCATTGATTTTTATTTGATTTCTTCTTTTAACCCCCCCCCCCCAAAAAAAACAAACCAAACCTAGAATGAATCTACAGTACAATGAGTGATGAAGATTTATTATATACCTTGCTGTGAAATCTTGGGATTTCTCAGTGTTATAAATTTTGTCATCGTCACTTGAGTGACAATAACACTTTTCAGTTTCACTCTCTGTAATAAATCATTAATTGTGTATTCTTCTGCTTTTTTTAATAGACCTTCTCTCTATAAAACGATTGGTTTTGATATTTTAATAAAAAATAAAATAACAAGGAATATGACAAATAGAGTAATCAACTGGTTACTCCAGATATGAAAAAAAATTTCACTCGGATGTGTTGTTAGGTGTTAAAAAAACTCTTGCTACACACTTGTTTTTTTCTACGCCTAACAACGCATTCTCATGAAATATTTATTCATATCTGGAATAACCATTTGATTATCCTCATTATTTTCGAAACAAAACCGGAATTGAGTCCAGACCGAACAGAGCTAGAGTTCGAAAAAGATAGTGATAGAGACTCAATAACTCAGGAACCATCTTGTGTTGTTGTTGGATCATACATCAGTAATTTTTACTTACAAGATTATTGTCAAGCTTTGCCCTGAGCAAGAAATAGCTGTAAATTATAGCTCTGTCTTTGCACAGCATTTTGTAATCAAATAAGTGTATTTTTTTGGCAATTGACAAAATATCGAATTGTTTTCTTGCTTTCAAGCAATGAATTTACTGCATTGCAGTTTAAAACAATTGTCATATATTTCTTTAAAAGCTTGCCCCATTTCTGCTAAATGTGTGAAAGAAATATTTCCAGGTTATTATTTAGTTTAAGTATTCATTCTATGAATGAAATCCAGTTCATGTTAATTGAATTACTCTAAAATCTAATTCCTTTAATTCAGTTGTTCATTTTGCAAAGCTTCAGATAGATGGAACAGATGACAATCTTAATCTGATGTTTTATTTCTAATCCTATGTTGTTGGTTCTTATGTTATGATAGAATTGTGATGTTGTTGAAGAACATAATTAATGATGAGTTTTACATCTTAACCCATTCCCACACAATGATGCTTTTAGAAGCCCCCAAATAATAAAGCTTTAGAAAACATTGTGGAAAATGAAGAAATTGTTTGTTACAAGCAATTTCTTCATTATCCACAACATTTTCTACCCCTTGAGTGAACAAATCCAATATTTCATCAACTACAATTTGTCCTTCTGCAGCTTCTTTGAAATGGACCATTCTAAGAATTTTGCAGTCTGGTAATGGGTTCAATTCGAATAAATCCCTTTATGTGAAGCTCTAAGTATCATTTTATTTATTTTGAAAGTTCTTTCTATTCATTTTAGTTATCTGAATGTTTAAATTTGAACACACACACGTATATATTATAAATATCCACACCTTACTGTTCTGAGAATGTTTCCTTTTCAGATATGATAATTAGGTATCCTCCAAATTAACAGCTCGGAAATTGTTACCATTTTTAAAAAAAAAGGTTTTATAACTTTATATTTAACAGATTTTTTCGAAATGTTTACACATCTCTTTTTTTTTCAATTGTAGCAATTTAAACAAGAAAATGATGAAAAAATTGAGACAAGTTCTTTATATAGTAAACACTGCTATTCAACTTTCTTTTTTACAAAGTAAAGCTTGGTGGGTGGGGTATTGTCATAAAACTGAACCAAATTCTTGTATTTTTGAAATAAAATATCCAAGAATATCTTTATATTTGATTATTTATACAACATATCAAAATTTAATTGAAAATTTTAAAGTAGACAATCTTTAAGTTATGAAACATCAAAATAGATGCTTGTTGGTCTATTTTCAGGTACATTTAACCCAATAATACTTTGATTTGAGTCACAAAAGAAGTTAAAAAAATGACTACATCATCAAGTTAAAAGTGCTATAAAGGTTATATAGGTTATCTAGAGCTGCTGGTGTACAAAAAACTTAATATGGGGATAGAATACTTTTTTAATAAAGTGAGGTCAACTTTTTTAATAAAGTGAAAAATCAGTAAATTTTAGAAGGAATTTTTCGGGTTTTTCATCTCTATAAATTTTATAATACTTAGAACAATATAGGTAAAGTATACATTTTTGTAAATGGTATGGCCTATTCTACCAGAAAAACATAGGTTTTGCATCATTTAATCAATATCCCAAAATCACTGATTGTTGCTATTATCAGAAAGAGGGCTACGATATCGCAGCTAACTGACAAGGGCTAAACACTTTCCATAATTAGATATGGATGCATGTAACAGGCCCTAAACTAAGAGAACATTAAGACTGAATTATTTGAGTAATTATTACCCTATGCACAGCCATCGATTGAAGGCAAATGTGAAGATACTCTTCTAACTTGATCGGTTTTGCTCACCGAAAACACAAGATGGCGCCACCAAATTCAAACTATTAGTCTCGTAGACTAGTAGACCTATAGACTAGAAGATTGGGAACACGAACAACCCTCGACATTTATTTACACTCAAATTGATAGGTATTCGTTTACACAATCAGATTTACACATTGCTAAACAATGTGGCAATATGAGACGTAATCGGACAACCATCTATCCCACAACTAATGAAAAAATAGCGTCACTTCTATGCTTTATGGAAACGTGACTGATATAATCAAAATCATTATTAACTTCCTTTGAACAAAAGCCACTCTGCATGTCTATATTGTGGATGTGATAAGTGAAATGACGTTTATTTACCTTGGCGCTATCTGTCCTGCTTGAGCGATTGCAGAAGAATCATCAGTGACTCCGAAATGCACAAAAATCCCAAACGGATGCATTCACGGTAATAAGCGCAGCAATCTTTCAACCTCTAACAACCTCAGTAACACAGGGCGTTCAAAATTAACACCAATATTGATGGCGCTTTTACAAGTCGCGTTAAGATTTGAATCAAAGGCACGTATTATCATTTACAGCCTTTTTTACAAATATTGTAAGCAATGTTAACCAAGGACAAGTTAAGTAATGAATTAGTTTTTTTTGTGTGTGTGTATGTGTGTGTGTTATTGTTGTTTTGTGTGTTTTTTGTGTTTTTGTTTTGTTTTCTTTTGAATTTAAGGATTTGTTTCCGGAGATAAGGCTGATTGGGATTTATTTCAGAAATTGTTTATATTTTAATCTACTTTTTATACACCATATGTCGCGTAATTCATATGAATGATTTCTCTTGGAAAGTGCATACTCAAATATGTATTTGTGTGTAGAAATGTTACCCAGATTTCGATATTTCTGTGTATCTTTTCACAGCCGCGCTAAATTTTGGACTGAGACTTGTCCATAATACGTGAATAAACCTTTTCCAATATAGCGTATATCTACACTAGTAGTGAAAAAATGCAGTTTACTTTAATTGGTATAAATATAAGCTCGTTTGTGCTTTTGCAAGATTTGCACCTAAAATGATTTGACTTGAAATCACCACCGAAAAGGAATTTAAGTTTCCCTGAAGATAGCGTATAGTAACACTAATGGTGAAGACCATTGCGATCTAGTTTAAAAAGAAAATTTACACCCCAAATGGATTGAAGTTCCACCAATTTAAGAGTAAAGTCTCTCTGAATTATGCGTATAGTAACACTTATGGAGTAAACAGTTGTTAACTAGTGTAAAAGGAAAGTTAACACTCAAAATGGATTGAAGTTTCAACATTGAAAGAGTAAAGTTTCTCTGAATTTAGCGTTAGGTAACACTTATGGTGTAAACTATTGTGAAAAGATTGTTTACACCAAAAATGGATAAAGGTTTCACCCCAGGAAGAGTAAAGTTCCTCTGAATAGCGTAAACTATTGTAAGCTAGTGTGTAGGGAAAGTTTTCACCCAAAATGGTGTGAAGTTTCACCATTGAAAGCGTAAAGTTTCTCTGAATTTAGCGTATAGTTACCTTAATAGTGTATACTATTGTAAACTAGTGTAAAGGGAAAGTTTACACCCAAAATGGATTAAGGTTTCACCCCTGAAAGAGTTAAGTTCCCCTGAATAGTGTAAAATATGGTAAACTAGTGTAAAGGGAAAGTTTACAACTAAAATGGTGTGAAGTTCCACCATTGAAAGAGTAAATTTTCTTTGAATTTGGCGTATAGTTACCTTAATAGTGTAAACTATTGTAAACTAGTGTAAAGGGAAAGCTTACACCCAAAATGGATTAAGGTTTCACCCCTGAAAGAGTTAAGTTCCCCTGAATAGTGTAAATTATGGTAAACTAGTGTAAAGGGAAAGTTTACACCCAAAATAGTGTGAAGTTTCACCATTGAAAGAGTAAATTTTCTTTGAATTTGGCGTACAGTTACCTTAATAGTGTAAACTATTGTAAACTAGTGTAAAGGGAAAGTTTACACCCAAAATAGTGTGAAGTTTCACCATTAAAAGAGTAAAGTAACACCAAATGTTCATTGCTGACTGTACACTATTTTTCGTGTTATGTAACACTAAAGTTGATGTAACTATTCTCAGAAAGTGCGAATTCACACCTACTTTGGTGTAGAGGAATGTTACACGAATATTGGTGTTGCTGTCAACCTTTTTTGGTGTAAGTTAACACACTTTTTTTACAGTGTAGTTACTTTACATTACTTAAGTCGTAAATTAAAAGGAAATTGACAAATTTAAATAAATATTTGAATTACATTTTCATATGATCGGCAGCGGCGATCCTTCGACTTAAGGGGAGGTATAGATGTTTGCCAAATTCGCCAAACGCATAAAAATCGCAAATACTAAAAATCGATTCACATTTTGTCTTTGCGGTAATCTGGTAGGCTTAAAGTGACTTTTGTTTATTTTTTTGGTTATATAGGAAATGTTCAGCGGAATTCCAAGCTATTTCTACATTCAATGACCGCATGACCTCATTTGCATATGACCAAAATTCAACGGAACGTATCAAATTAACAAGCGAAAATACCAACGTTCTAAATTATGTCACACCAAATGGTAAGTGCAAATCTACGATAAGTGTAAATATTCGTATTAACGCTAAAAGCAGTTTTTGACTGATCTCTACAGAGCTGAAGAGCTGAAGACCGGCGAACAGAAAACGATGATGTAGGTCTGGGTAAATTCAAACTGAATACGAGATTCCAACGGAAATACGTACCGCGTGAATTACCAAATATTCTTTGCAACTCTCACGGCTTAATCTAAAAATAGATTAGCAGCCTACGTAAGCTATTCGGGAAATACCCTGGTTTACACTGAAAAACAACCTTTTAGCAAAACTAACATTTCAGAATATTGTATTAAAATAGTATATAAGAGGAAATAAGCATAATTAAGATCGGTGACATAAAAAGAGCATCGATACCTACCTTTAAGAGATTCCACAGATGTCAATTTTGAACATTACCCAAACCGTAAGTGTGCATCTGTTAACGTCTATAGAACAGTTGTTGACAAGTCTTACATTTTCGTATGCTATTTATAATAGAATAGATGAACTTACACACTGGCGAGTATGTTGACTGGACAAGGGTGATGGTCCACACGAGCCACCATACAAATAATGAATTTCTCATTTCCACTCTCACATTGTGTCTGTAAACAGAATTGTTACACATAGTTACGTAAAACTGCAGATAACATTCGTTATATAACATTTGATAACTCACTGGTGGAATTACACATTTAGATTGATATCTGTTAAATAAACTACATCATAAATGACGTCTCCATTTTCTCTCCGCTAATTTAGGCGCTGATGCGCTATTTTTCCTGATTGCGGAGGAAATGTACCCGTCTTTTATGCGGTTTATGGCCAATAAATGCCTTACAAGATCGATGCACACTATATGTTTAGAAGTCATTGGTGCTCACATTTCTTACAAAAGGTCCTTGGTAAGATACTTTTGACTTGTCAGAAACAAGTAGATACGTGTGTATTTTATCATCGATAGTCTTGGAGTAATATTAGATGTTTTATATGAGAAAGGGAAGATGGTCTTCTTTCATTGCATCACATATGAACCACTTTGTTAATCTATAGATCATGACTAAAAACCTATATATTTTCTAATTTCCCTTTTCAGAAGTTGAAACCTGTCGAATTTGTGTTCATACATTTTAGATTAAGGGCGGTACTCTTATTAACCTCATTTTTAGAAGATTTGTCGATAAGTATAATCACTTTCAGTTTAAATAGAATATATATTGAGACCTGTCGCAAATAAGGTTTTGAGGCACTGTTTAGTTTGGTGATTTTACGTCTTGAATCAACAGGCACGTTGAAAACTATTCATAATTAGAATTGGTTAGAATTATCTATAAAGTTTTTTAAAACTATTTTCCAATTCCAAGACGGAAATTCAAACCCCGGCGAAGAAAAATTGAGTTTAGAAAAGCTAGGTTTATACTTATAATAATAATCAGAGCTCTAGATAAGATTGCATAACAGTATTCTGAAATCCCTACTTCTACATGAAACCCTATGTTGTGGGTACTCATTTGAATCGTCTCGATGAGACGATTCAAATGAGTACCTATAACATAGGGTTAATAGCATTGTTGTTGAAATATTTATATCTAAAATCTAAATTACGCCCTTTATCTTTAGCTATGTATTATAATGATAATATGATTTATATTTCAAATTGTCTCTAATGTCAAAATACAACTTCTCTTATACAAACATATAAACTGATCTGCATTTATAATTAATGAAATCGTTATTAATCTTTCGATTGGTTTCAAGGTAAAATGTAAACTATATCTTCAGTCGTGACTACGTCACTATACAATAACAAATACAGTCTTCTTGTTCGTTCGACCACGGCTATTTAGCGACCACCTCCATTAAGCGACAAAAATCGAAATTTCCATTTAGAAAGCAAAATCTCTTAAGAAGTGAAAAATTTTTCTGAAAAAAAACGTAAGAAAATCCTTTGTTGTTGCAACTTATTAGAATCAACACGAGAAGATTCTATTGAGTCCCAGCAGCATAGGAATAAGCGAGAATTTTGAAATAATTTCTTTATGCAATCGAATCAGTCCTTCATATCTTTCACAGTAAAGTATATTAAACGATCATTCTTTTAAGAGACCACGTTTTGGTCGTCCCTTCAGTGGCCGTTTAAAACAAGATTTGCTATAGAAGAAGCCCTACATACTCACGAACTCAAAGGAAATGCCAGACCTATAATATGGCTACACTATGTTTATCTAAACTTATTTTAAGAGAAACGTACTGACCATTTAATGACCACACAATTCTTCATTTCATTTCTTTTAAAAAAAGCTCTAAGAAAACTTTTAACAAGCAATTGCTCATTCTCAAGCGTTGTTTTCAATGCTATATAAATCAGGGTTTTGTTGTTGGTGTTGTTGTTGTTGTTTTAGTTCAACTTACATTAAAATATTTTTGAATCTCTTTCAGCTTTGACGAGTCTACACTGTTAAAGGAATAAAGATACACGTACAGTGGTTTTAACCCACTTTCAGTCGGCAATGTTTAGGCTTTCTCAAAATGAAAAGGGTTGCACACTAATTTTCTGAACGTGTACAAATTCAAAAGCATCTGACAGTGACATTGCATGGGACAAAAAATATGCTTAAACTATCATTTTCGTTTAATTTATAAATAAAATGAGTCATTGAGTGGTCATGAAATGAATAATAATATCCGAAATTAAAATGAACTGTATATAAAGAAAAGGAATTCCATACACATTGGAAGAAACACAAACAAGAAAATGTTTGGCGACAAACAAAAACAACCTTGTGACAATATACCCAGTATTTTACTATAGCTAATATATTATTCATAAGTATGACAGGTCAATGTATAAAGATGTAATGGATTACGACTCTCAATCGATAGACCAATCAATTCATTCAATTAATCCGGAAGTTAATTTGAAATCCGACATTGGTCTACATTTATGTGAAGCTAATTCGATGGTTTGGCGACTTAAACTTCGTATCTACAGCTTATTCAAGCCCCAGGCTCTTCTACAAACAAACCGCCTTGTAGAGTACCGACACTTGTGAAAATTCCTTGAACTTTCTAACCAACTAACTTCGACGAGAAAAATTCTTTCCGCGTTCGGGAATGGAACCGGGGACCTTAGGATCTTTAGCCATGCGCTTTTTACACTGGACCTCCGGGGCTACACGCAAAGTCGATTATTTCGAAATAAATTGTCTTTTGGCGACATTGCTGTGTTTACGCCATCTTAGTTGCCAATCCATGATAGTTGCCGAGGTAGGGAATCCAATCCTGGACTTCATGGTTTAGATGCCGACGCGTTACTTACTACACGATTGACGCGGACAACTGCTAGTTATTCTTTACTCAAAGTAGGTTAAATCCCAGTAGTTTTGGGCGTCACTCATATTGACAAACGCTACGGTAGCTACGATAATTAAACGAACATTCAACCGTTGGTGAAGACTTTTAATCCAACAAGTTCTTTATTGCAGCACACTTATTAAACCTTTACCACACTATCTCGCTTTTGACACGGTAAACGATTACAGCTGAAGAAAACATGTTTAGAAAACGAAAAATGGCGTTGTTACTCAACCCTGTGTTTTTTTGTTCTGCCTTTGTAGATACTGATGCTATTGGGTTATCATATTTCTTTCATTGACTTGATGCTTATTTTTGACCAGGTCTGACTAGTTCTAATACAATTACCAAGTATATAACCCCGGTTATAAATTATTCAGATGTTTTTGATTAGGGGAGGTATTTGTAGAGGACCATCATCTATAATCAGTCTAGTATTTGATGGCTAATAGTCACCTCCTATTCTGACGTCAAATCGTCACAATCTGATTATTCCAAATGAATATATTTCATCCCCTGTCAAAACCGCCGATCGCGTTACTTTTGGTGTCTACGTTAAGCATAAGAAATCTATTCAGGTAGAATCAAAATATTGCTTTATTTTAGAGCTTGACATGAAACGATGGCCCCCAGACCCTTACAGAGTATTTAGAATATGCTTTATATCTTAATGAATATCTTTACCAATAGATAAAACCGACACAAAACATGTGTACGTAAAGACGTGATACACTTACCCAACACGCTTAAACTATGAAAGTTTCACAAAGTGCCTAAAACTTTCAGAATTCCATTTTTGTTATGAATAACCGTCACAATCTTTACTTAATAGTGACGAATGGCCACCATTCCTTCTGGGGTTATTTTTATATTTGTCTTATATATTTAAGAGATGAAGATAATATATTTTGTTTTCATGGAGGTATGAACACAGGGACGTAAAAGCCAGGGATTGTACATGATAGGGTTAACGCTGACTCGTGCAGCCTGGAATATAAGCTACTTGTCTTGATATGACTATCCATCACAATGAACGGCGGCGAATAGACATCAGATACTAAATACTGATAATTGAGCAATCGCAGCTGTCAATTAAAGAAACATTCGACCAAATTCAAATCAAATTACTCATTTAGCTAGGGAGTTAAGGTTGAACTCCAACATTGGCCGACATTTTTGTTAAGCATTTGTGTTGATTTGCCGACTTAAACGTCCTAACTACAACTTGGTCAATTAAGGGAAAACAGTTCTAAGTCTATGCACTAAGCCGCCCAAAGAAGCTCCGGTAACACTTTGACAAGTTGCTATAATAACGAACGGTCTGGTTGCTCTGCAACCCTTCCAAATTGTCGTATTCATAGACAGAATTGTCTCCGAAGAATACCTGGAAAAAAGAAATATTTAAAAACGAAAGTTAGGAAATCTTTACTGCTTTACTGATTATTTAACCCCTTCCTGTTCAATCCCTGTTTTTTACGTCCCGTGATTTTATAACTGAGAAAACATGGTATAAAAAGAAGAAATTGCTTGTGACAAGCAATTTCTTCTTTTCTATATTTTTTCTACTCTACTAGATGGCTATATTTCAAATTAAATACACTTTCAATTTTCGTCCTTTTGAATTTGGAGACGTCTAAAACTTTGGAAAACAGGAAAGGAATAACCAGTCTGACAAAAAGGGACATCCGACAAATTGTAGCAACTCTGCTTAAACTACGAAGGCTCACCAATTTCGAAAATTTTGCTTTTAAAAAAAGAATCCGAAAAAGGTCCTATTGTTTATTATGGCGTCTAGGTCGACAATCAAGGATTTAACTTTTTTGTTACATGTTACTGGCCACGAACTTTTCAAAATATGTTTTAATATCAACGTGGATCTTCCTGTAGGAGTCAGTTGACGTAGCCAGAAATATATGATCAATCGATTGTTTTGTACTTCAAATTCAAAGTTTGAGATATGAAATATGAGTTTATAAAGTCACCACAAGGTTTTGGTAGTAAAACGTGTTTTACAAACTGTACCTCCACTTTATCTCCGACGAAGGTAAAAGTTAGCCGGATATATCCGTCGTTGCCTTTCAAGATATTTGACCTGCTTGAGGACTTTGTCCAGATCGACGTGTTGAACAAATGCAGGTCCATTTCCATGTCTCCAAACTGCACTTTAAATGCAACCCAAATCTCTTCGTTTTGATAGAATTCTGTCAGGAACCGATGATTAATAAAAAAAAGACATAACACGTGCGTATTTCCAAAGAAATTACATATTTGAGAGTATAATCTCCGAATAGCCTGTAAATTGAGAGATTGCTGGATCCACCAACTAACTCAATTTCGATATTAAACGGCGTTATTTTGAAAACTCCATTGCCAATGACATAAAATTTAATTTTTAGTTTCGTCTATCAAAAACGAGCGTTCTGATTGGTCGAAAAATATGATTCATAATTCCATGAACAAAATTTTGATCACGCAGTGATTTTGTACGCTTCCGCACAAAATAGTCCCATAAAAAGGTATCAAAATTTGTAAAGCTTTTGTTTTTATTTCGCTCGATGCTATTGAATTATAAGAGATGAAGAGAATAATATTTTTTGTTTTCATGAAGGTATGAACCGAAAAACGTAATCACACAATGTATGAATCCGCTTCGTGTATTTATATAGTGTAATTATTTTTTTCGGTTCATACCTCCATGAAATCAAAAAATATTCTCTTCATCTCTTAATTAACAAAAAGTAAAATGGTCAGTGTGCACCCTGAAAGTCGTAACTATGGCTTTTTCAAACTGTAGTTACAACGTATAAATCGACGAGACAACTAAAATACCTCCTGGTTATCGTAGGGAGTTGAACTTTGGAGCTCAGAGGTCAGTTATTATCTAAATTCGACTGGTTCTTAAACTGACAGCCACGATCCCAATTCGACGATCGTGGCTGTCAGTTCAATAACCAGTCGAATTTAGATCGTAATGTTACTGTTCAGAAACTGTGTATGTTCTTTATATTTACCCCATATGAAAATATTCATTACTCTGACCTTCATTATAGTAGAATTTCTTCCTTTTTTTTAAATCTGGAATTCTTTGTTTATTTGACCCCTTTTCCCTTGGACATTGTTGGTTAAAGTTTTACGTGCAAGTCTTTCCAATTGTTACATCTTTGCAAAACTTAACACATGATTTAAATTTATACTTTAAATCTCAGGTAAATATCCATTGCTCTGACATTCACTATAGTCGAGTTTTTCACCTTTTTCGACATAGAATTTTGAATTCAAGATTTGTTCAATCTCTGTTACTACTTAACCCTTTCCTGTTTAACCCCTGTTTTTTACGACCCTGCGATTTTTTGTTTAAGAAAACATTGTAGAAAGAAGATATTGCTTGTTTCAAGCAATTTCTTATTTTTCTACAATATTTTCTAACACAATGATTAGTTATTTTTCAAATTAAATCCGTTTTTAATTTTCGTCTGCAAAATCTTTGGATTTGGACACGTCTATAATGTTTTTAAAACATGAAATGGGTTTAAATCTCAAAATGTGTGTCCAGCGTTATAACTGAACAAAACCCAGTATTCTGACATTCATTTACCAAATTGACAAATCGCTGGCTCCGCCCACTTACTTCGTTAGCCCCGCCGACAGAAAATCCCGCTTCGATTGTAAACGGCGTTGCTTTGAAAATATTATAACCTGAAACATATAACAAAACCGTTGTGTAGTTGGTTGGCGACTTAAACGTCGTAACTACAGCTTGGATAAGCTGTAGTTACGACGTTTAAGTAACCAACAAAGAAGTAAAAATAAATAGCGGCCAATGTCGGAGTTCAAATCTCATTTCTGGTTTCAATCAGTGACTTCACTGGTCGACTAGTTAATTTGATTGACAGCTGCGTTTAGTCAATTTCGACATTGAATTACTCTTACTATCAAGTACTCAACACTGCTGTATATTGAGAGATTTTGTTTTAACTCCCCCCCCCCCCAACTGCTTTAAAATACTAAGTAAGCTCTTGCTGGTCGCCTGCACCTGGATCAATGGGTCGTATGTCAACAACGATTGGCATGGTTTGACTGACGGAAGGACTGCTGGTAACTCTGACTTCCTTTGCCTTTAAGTGAGTGAGACTTTAGTGGGTTTTTTTACATGAGTTGTTTAAGTGAGAACATTTAGATGATTTTATTCATCCGATAAATTGATGAATGGAAATTTACATAACCCTTTCCTTTTTTTTTTTTGTAATTGTGGTGTTTTTTTTTTTTTTTTTTTTTTTTTTTTTTTTTTTTGTTTTTGTTTTTTTTGTTGTTGTTGTTGTTGTTGTTGAAATTTTAAACTGGCCCAATTTGAAAGAGATTACAGACGACAATGAAAATTGAGTGCGATTCGAAATGACTCCAACCCATATGGAAGAAAACATTGTCACAATTAATTTCTTCTTTTCCACAATATTTTCTCAAATATATAAAATATCAAAGTGGCGTAAAATCCCGGGTTTGTACAGGAAAGGGTTGAAAACTAAAATTAAGGTACTGAACGTACTGTAAGCTAGCAAAGCATGGTTTAAATTAGTAATCTTCTTTGTCAAAGGCTATCATGATAAATAAACTAGGTAAAAACAACAACACGACAAAATCTCAAATTGAAAGACGTTCCTGATGACAATTTCAAGTTGGTATAATTTAGAAAAGCTTTGCCTTGTACGGCAGAAAACATTGGAGAAATTGCTTGTTAAAGGCAGCTACTTCGTTGTCCACAATGTTTTCCATTGTTTATATCTTGAGATGCGTAAAAGAGCAGCATTTAGTGAGAATGGATTAGATAGCATATTTTTGAAGGAGTTCTCTACAATTTGAATAAGGTTAATAAATTTGGTCATACAAAGTGGTGCTCATACTGGAGACGATGATCCGACTCATTTGAACACAACATTCTTAAGTGAGATAACTGAACTTGCAGGCAGGCTTTGCTATATTCCTGAAATACATAAGAACTACTTTTTACGGCGTATGCATTCAATGGATTTGGTGCTAACGCTTTGCTAGCTAAAAGTATCGGCCCTCATCAGAATGAACAGTCTAGGCAGGGTCGAAACTTGTCGATCTTGAAAGTTTTTATGAATCAGGAATGGGAGGTTCTCCCTTACGATATATCAATATAAGAAAAATCTACCCTGGTTGACCGGCGCGAGCTGATGAATTTGCACACTAATGAACATACACAAGCTTGTCATAGTGACAACTATGCTTCGCTCAGTGCAAAGGGACACGAAAAAAGCAAGAAATAGTTTCTTTGAATCTACCAAGTAGAATTGATATCGTCCATTAAGTGTTGACGCTCCAATTAGAATATCCTTGAATTGACAAAGTTCGTGATTTTTCTATAATTTACGAATATAGAGGAATCAGCGAAATGAGTAGGCTGTAACGGGTATGTAACGAAAGACGTTGTCGGTTGGATACTATCAAACTACTGAAAGTACTGTAAGCTAGCAAAGCATTGTTTTGTTGAGTAATCTTCTCTCTCAAACGTTATCATGATAAGGAAACGAAGTTAAAGTAATGTATGAGTTGACCTCTTCCAACACAACCCCTCTTTTTTACGCCCCATTAAGAAAAAGGTTGTGGAAAACAAAGTGGAAAATGAAGAAATTGCTTGTGACAAGCAATTTCTTCATTTTTACATTGTTTTCTACCCAGAGAGATAAATATTTCAGGATTTTCAACTATTTGAAATTGTCGCCTACTCTGATCAGAGTCATTTTGCAATATTCCTGAAATACATAAGAACTACTTTTTAATGGCGTAGGCATTTAACTAATTTAGTGGCTAAGCCTCCAGTAGCAGTTTGCACTCTTTGAACTTTGAAACGACCTCAAAATATTGTCTGTTAACTTAAGGTACCAAAGCTGACGCTTTGCTAGCTAAAAAATGTCCTATAAATATTCTACTCTAAATACACCAAAACTTAACAGCATCATAAAACGCCCATCCTTAGCAATCGCTCGTTCAGGTTCATTTTTATCATTTAATCTTCCACTAAAACCGTTCAGAGCATTCAATAGTTTGATTCAAATCGTTTCAAAACAATTCCGCGCTTTAATTGGTTGATCTTTATTTGAAAACGTCTGCTTTGTAATAGTTACCTTTAAAAAGGGGGAGGTAATCGCGCAGCTTTCGTTATATTCAAAACGCTCATTGTAAAAGCATTTTTTTTTCATTTCACACAATGTTTTCTACCAAGCAAAACGAAATTATCTAAGATTTCATCAACTTGGTGTTTTCGTCTGCAGCCTCTTTCAATTTGAACAGTTCTTAGATTCTGTCGTTTGGTAATGTGATAATTGACTAAAAAGATTGGTTTATTAATTTTGAGTCAATGAAGTTATCTAGACCAACCAAAACCGACTTTACGTTTTCCTAACTCACTTTTAGTTTCGTATCAAGATTCAGTCGCTTTAATTGGTTGAAATGTTCTATTCATTCTTACATGAACAAAATTATGAGCACGCAATTATTTTGTATGCAAGCGCAAAAGTAGACCCACTATGTCTTACCCAAAGCTAGTATCACAGTACTGAAAGTACTGTAAGCTAGCAAAGCATTGTTTCGTTATGTTATCTTTTTTGCCTTTTGTATAGGTAGAAAACATTGTGGACACTGAAGAAATTGCTTGTTACAAACATTTTCTTCAGTGTCCACAATGTTTCCCAAAGTCTTTTTATGAGGTATTCTTAAAAAGCGGGATTGAATGGAAATGGGTTGTATAGCATGCTTTTGATGGTGTTTTCTACAATTTTAATAAAGTTAATTCATGTGGCTAGTCATTTTGAACACAATATGCTCGAAGAACTACTTTTTTGGCGTAGACATTGCGTGGATTTAGTGGTTAAGCCTCTAGGGACAGTTTGCACTCGTTTAAACTCCGAGAAGACCTCAAAATTTTGTCTGTTAACTTAAGCTATATCAAAGCCGACGCTTTGTTAGCTAAAAATATTTTCTTTGTTATGCTTGATGTCACTGCATTATGAGAAATGAAGAGAATACTTTTTAGTCCATTGAGGTATGAACCCATTACCAGATGGCAAAATCTTAGACTGGTCCAAATTAAAAGGAGTTGCAGACGTCAATTTAAGATTTATGATATTTTAGATTATGTCAACTTTCTGGTTAGAAAACATTGTATAAAATGAAGAAAATGTTTTCCCAGTAATTTTTCTTGAATGGCGTCAAAAAGCGTCATTGTGTGAGAATGGGTTAGCTTGAGAAGTGAATCTCACTAATGTATGAAATCAGTACAGTATGATTAAGTTTTTAAGTTCTTACATCGATTAAAAACAAAAAAATCTTGTCTCATCATTTCTTAAATAATACAAATGAAGATTTGACCATGAACAGTCATATTACAAATTTAACCCATTGCCAGAAGACAAAACTTCAGATCGGTCGAAATTGCAAAGAGTTGCAGACATTTCGGATAGAAAGCAGTGTGTAAATTCAAGAAATTAGTTCACAAGAAATGTCTTCACTGTACGAAATAATTCCCAATCGCTATTTCTTGGAGGGCGTCAAAAAGCGTCATTGTGTGGGAAAAGATTAACAATGACTAATACGAATATGAAGCATTTTTTTTTTCATTTTACACAATCTCTCCCAATCGTTTTTTCTTGAGGGGCGACACAAAGCGTCTTCGTGTGGAAATAGGCCAACAATGACTTAAAACACATTTGAAGCAATTTCTTCATTTTAGACATTATTTCTCAATCGCCTTTTTTAATATTTTTTCCTCCTTCTTTTGTTCTTGTTGTTGTTGTTTTGCTTTGATTTTTTGTTTGTTTTATTTCTTGAGGGGCGTCAAAAAGCGTCATTGTGTTGGAATTGGTTAACAATGACTTACCGCTTGAAATATCGGCTTATAAGTAACTAAAGAGATCCGGGTAGAAGTCTCTGTAATAGAACTGGATTCAGGCTGGAGGTTGCAGCGTCCTGTTCGATTGTCGAAAACGACTGTACTGGTGTTGTGGTTCACCATCTTGACTACACACTTCATGGCCAAATCAGAAAAGTATCCATTTGTCGCCTATACCTCATACTTCTCTTTTTAGCCGACAGGGAAATAGAAGTTGTCATTAGGATTAAACATAGTTCGAGCCTCATCGTAACTGTGAAATGTCAAACAATATACAATAAAATGATACGAACAAGCCTACCATTGTACGAAATGCCGTATAAGACTATTCACAAAGACAAAAGAATTTCAGAATTTTATCTATATTTTCATTTTTTATTATTTCTATTGCATCAAATGTAGGTTTTCGTTTTGTTGCTCGCTTGGAACAACACTCAAAACTAGGACGTTTACTTATAAGTGAAGTCACACAGACACAGGCTGATTCCATTTCAACGAAAATTATTGCAAAATCAACACAGACTTTTACCTACGTTGTTGATCGAAGCGACAGAAATATATATTTGCATACCTTTTAGCATTTCTCAGTTACCTTTTCGAAATAGGCCTTTGAACTAAGAATCCAGTATTCGCTTTCAGTTGTTTCTGTATGCTATGTCGATTACAACTGCGTCGCCCGACAAACTGATGCCCGCGCATATAGAGGGGCGGTGCTTAAATGCAAAGTTGAATTCCAAACAGAACTGAAGCATTACTCTTCACCCTTTTTTCATAACCGCGTTTTAGCGGTTTTGTATATGCAAAACTGGAATTCAGATCGATCCTTTTGATGTTTCAAATTCAGTTTATTTAATTTGTTTCTCATGTTATCCGTTCCGATATTCGTCTCCCTCCAATGATTGGATAATCTTAAACCTAAGTGGAATGAGCTGCTTTGGGCTCAGAAAGGATGTAGTGGTAGAACTTCTGTAAGAAATACCAGGAATCTATGTTAAGGGGCTCCAGCCGCCACGATAAAATATATACGGAACTAAAATTATCTTTTTTAAAAAAGGAACCATTGTTCGTTACTATTTCATTAACGGCATTTGATATCTCAATCGATTGATTGATTGATTCATTGATTGGGGTTTAACGCCACTTTTAACAGTATTTAAGTCATATCGCGGAGGCTGGGGCACCTATCAATGGATTTATCGACTCCCATGTTGGAGTCAGTTGGCGTGATCAACGAGCTATCAGGCCTTTTTGTCAATATGGGGATCGCAACTGTCAATTAAAAAACAATCGACCAATCGAATCATTCATTTAGTCTGGAAGTGAACTTTGAACTCAGATACTTGCAAACGTTTTGTGATGCGTTCTTCAACCAATTCTCACACAGTAACGCCTTTGGGCGCCCCTCAAGAAAAAAATGAGGATACATTGTGGAAAATGAAGAAATTGTTTGCTACAAGCATTTTCTCCAATTTCCACAATGTATTCTATCAAGAAAGTTGGAAAAACTCCAAAATGCATAAATCTGCAATTTCTTTGAATTTTGACTGGTGGGAATGGGTTGATTGAATTCGATACACGAAATGGTAATACAGAAACATCTAAAAAAAAAATAGCCCTGTCGAACCTATAGCTAGATTGGTCCATCGATCTTTGGATCGAAATTGGCGATTCAACGGATCGCTAGGCACATAAATTTCTCTACGACAGTGTTATTTGTCTAAGGTATTAATCAAAGTACTAAAAGTACCATAAGCTAGCAAACATGGTTCAATTTAGAAATCTTTCCCTTGTTAGGTAGAAAACATTGTGGACATTGAAGAAATTGCTTGTTACAAGCAATTTCTTCACTGTTCACAATGTTTTCCGAAGCTTTTTTCTTGAGATGCTAAAAAAGCGGAATTGATTAGGAATGGGTTAAATAGCGTGCTTTGACAGTTTACTACAATTTGAATATAGTTTGCAATATTCCTGAAATATTTTTTTATGGCGTATGCATTCAATAGATTTAGTGGTTAGGCACTCGATGAACTTTGAGACGACCTCAAAATTTGTCTGTTAACTTAAGCTATCAAAGCTGACGCTTTGCTAGCTAAAAATTAGTTTATATATATTATGAACATCAAACAAAACAAATAAGTCGTTCGTGATCAAAACGTCTTAACCACAGATATTATATTGTATCTTTAAGTCACGAAACAACGATATTCTAAACGAATGATTTGATTTGTAAAACTCTTTTTTAATATATACTGCCACTGCCACCCCACCCCCTCGAAGCTGTTTAACTTAAGTTTCGAATGCAACTGTTTTGCAAAATATATACGGTGGTGAGCGTAACAAAAGTCGAACGTTGATGGACGTCTTTAACGTCTTAGATACTGTTTGAATAAGCTTTAATTGTGACGTATAAGTCGCCTACAAAGGAAAATGTTTGGGATAAACATTGAGGTTGCACTTGCGGTTTAGATGAATAACTCAGGTGTTCGATCTATTTCTTTAGAAACAGCGGAGATCCTTCCATTAAAAACCAAAGACCATAGTTGGTCAAGACAGCACACATGATTTTTTTGACGAATTAGCAAAATCTAAAATAAGGTGTTTGGTTGAATTTTTATTCTTGTATAGACGCTATATTTGTCCACTCAAACTGCAGTGTACGTTAAAAGATGCGGCACGAAAGAAACGTACGACAGAACATCCTCCCCAGCACACACACACACACACACACTCACACACTCACACACACTTAGCTCTATAAAACCGATTTCATGTTATCAAATACACACATACTAAAACATACAGAAGGTAATATAGAATATTACAATGATCACATCTATTGAGGCGACTTTTCATTAATTTGCTCTTAGAGCGCCAACTTCGTTATCTGCTTTATTGTGTTTATCAAGTCTTTAAAATTACCCATTACATTTTCTTAAGTGGTCTAGCTTATCTCTTTTTCTTTTTATCTCTTTTTACACTTTTTGGAAAGATAACGAGAAATAGGACGATTTTCTACTTAGCATGTGGTTTGTACTCATGCTTTCTAATGCATATTTTGACTTATATAACTAGTGAAAAATGAAATGTGTCTTTTAAAATTTAATTGGGCTCATTTGTTTTAAAACTATTATCAAGATACACATTTCTATCTATTATCGTAGATTAAATCTCAAAGGAAACTGTTCCTAAGATAAAGACAATCAGTTCTTATCACAGTATGTCTATTCCACACCTTTTAGGTATATCGTATTTTTGTAAACTTTTGGGTCATTTTAAACATTTGTTTGTTTGTTTGATGTTTGAATGGGGTTTAACGCCGCTTTTAACGGTTTTCGGTCATATCGCAGCGGCTGGAGCACCTGGCAATGGATTCCTGGTATATCTCGCACTAGTACTACCATTACATCCTTTCCTAGCCTCCGGCTGCTATCCGATTTAGGTTTACGATTATCCACCCATTGGTGAGACACAAAGGTCGGAAAGGATATGTGCCGCCGCCGGGGATCGAGAAGATAGTTGATGATTAAAGAATTGTAGTCTGATGCGCTACCAACTGCGCTATGAGGGCGGTTTTTAAACATCTAGGGCTAAAAATGAATTTGCTCCGAATGGCATTTTTCATTATCTGCTAACGTGTATATTGTGACCAGTCAATGTCCAACTTCCGTCTGTCTACCTTTCCGTCCGTCTCTCAATCTACAACCTTTAAAAATGTTCTCCTCCAAACCCTCCAATCAACCCAAACCTTTGCAGGGATGGTCTTTCGTTGAAGCTCTAAAACATCGATTAAGTTAAAAACCCTTGTTTCTATGGCGTCAGAAGTGCTGACAATATTCTAAAGGGAATCTTAAATGAATCTACTCCTGATAAGCCAGTAAGTATAGAGACTTGTTATTTTGCATATTGCACTGTTGGCTCAGTACAAAGGCGTGGAAAGAATGTCCCCGGGTTGCTGTTTTTGGGCTCTGTCAGGATGCACCATTTTTGACATAGACATGAAGAATAACATCTTTATAAATACGCTAACGAGAAATGGTTAGGCCTATGGACTCTCAATTATTCATGTGACATTGTATGATGACCCTTTTCAAAAGTGGTAAAGGCAATGCATCTTTGAGTCTATGGTTAACGCGGCCCGAGTTATAAAACAAATGCCCCTTTGGTTTCATTTGAGCTCCGTCGACGTTCACTATTCTTTATATAGAAACAAAGACGAAAGTATTTAAAAATCTTCTCATGACAATCCATGGGGAAAAGAGGTTTGATGACATGATTGTTACATTACCTTGCGGGCCTCTACAAAAGTTGTTCAAGTAATTTGCTTTGGATATCATATGGGCCCTGCCTGGTCTTTCGATTGAATCCAGTGAAAAACTCTTCTAATACCCATCAGACCTGGGGTTTTGATATTGTAAAGTTATCGTCATCTGATTGTCCTTCTGTAATTTTGTGAAAACAATGCCCCTGACAAACTATGCGGACTTTGTCCTACTGTCCTATTTTGGCTACACTTGCTCTTAATTGACCAATATTTGGCCCACTTACTTCGTTGGACACGCCCATCGACCTCAACAGGAAGTCCCGCTTCGATTTTTAACGGCGTTATTTTAAAGAAAAATTATGGCCAGCAAGATGTAAGAAAAGGGTAAATACACGTAGTTGGTTTACGACTTAAACGTCGTAACTAAGCTGTAGATACGACCTTTAAGTCGCCAAACCAACATAAAAGGTTAACAAAAATGGCGACCAATGTCGGGGTTGAAAACTCAGGTCCGGACTGAATAAATAATTTGATTGGTCGCTTGATTCCTTGATTGACAGCCGCGATTGGTCAATTATCTTACATAGAACTAAGGGGTGAATATATCAAATTCTCTTGGCAAACCGTAATACGAAAGATCCATCGAGTAAAATTCCTAAAGTTTTGTTATGACTATGCCAAGGCACATCCTATTTTCAATTAGCTGTCACTATTTGTGATTGTTACTCAGAGGATTTAGATTTAATATTTATTAAAGTCTCATTCACATATACGCATTTTTACAAATATACAAACAAATAAAACTATAAACTAAAAAGTATATATATGTGACCATTCTCGTAGAGAATTATAAGAGATTTCATTGCACAACCTCAAAAAATACAAATTCTTTCTCTATATACTATCAACTCTCTTCTCTCTCCCCCTCACTCATTCTGTCACAAACTCCCTCTTTCACTCACGCAATTTCTTGTATAGTTATTTGCCAAAAGGCAATAAATGTTCATCTAAAAAACATTTTTTATTTTTAAAGGTAAGAAGAATATAAGCATAAAAAAGCCGCTAATCGACTCTAAAAAAATAATAATAATAATAATAATTTTAAAAATAAGGCACGTACGTCCACGTTATAAATAGACGTTTAAGACATATCCTCTTTAATAAAATTAAAGAAGGCTCGATTAGGGACATCTTTATGCTTAGTTTATTACAAATTGGAAATATATTGTTTAAAAAAAAAGCAACTTTGTAATATAAAAAGTATTAACACAATGTGATAATCATTTACAAAGAAATAAATTACGACGCTTTAAAATATCATGACAGGTTTTGGCACAAGTTCTTGTCAGACGTGGGTGACAAAATAACATTTTAAATTTATCCTCGTTTGATTTATTCTCAAAAAAAGAATCAATGAGTTTTGCACTTTCAATTAAGTTCTGTCTTAGGTCTGTGTAAAGATGACAAAATAGGATTACATGAATTTCGTCTTCAATATTCAAACAGAATGGACACAAACGTTCAGCAACAGGCAATCTTTCATAACGACCAGTCTCTATTTTCAAGGGTGCCACACCACATCTAAATTTTGAAAACGCCGCTCTGTGCCTTGTTGGTAAGATAACTTTACAATAATTTTCAGCACCAAAATCATTTTTAAACATTCTATAAGTGCGTAGTTTGTTTGAACCATTACCTGTTACACTAGTTTCTCCAATCTGTTATGAAAATTGATTTTAACTCGTTTTCAATATTATTCTTAAGCTGATGTTTTGACAATGGTTCGCTTATGTCTAAAACACTATTCAAATTACAGGAGCTTATCATCTTAGAAACATGGAAAAACCAATTTTAGCAGGAAACGCCGGCAACAGAATAACACCATTGTGCGAGACGTTTATTAAGACGGGCATTAGACATACAGGATAGCCTTGACCAATATAGACTTACAGATTCCCACTGCCTAACAAATGAAAGGGGTCCAACCCATATCTCCAATGACTGCTGCATTTGGCGTGTATTTTCCTACTTTTAGGAAGAAACGCATAGCACGATTTTGGACAGCATTTATACATGAAAATGATTTGTAGCCCCAAATGGCTGCTCCATTCGATATTATTGGCCAAACTACAGAATCGTAAAGTCTAGTAAAAACATCATACGGCATACTGCCAATTGATTTAGATTGAACAATAAGTAAGTCAAGCGCTCGACTTGCACTTTGAGCGACTGCTTTGGCGGTCACCTCTAAATCTAGATGCTCGTTTAAAACTAGCCCGAGATATGTATATCTATCAATAGTTTCAATTCGATTTTCACCGATAAAAAAGACATTATTAGATCTCGGCATTGAAGCAGGACGAAAGTGAACTGTTTTACTTCTAATTAAGGAACATTGCGGTCCCATTGTTTTTTTAGAATGGAAAATGACAATTTTACATTCTAGATTTATCAACAATTAAGGCAAATCTAAACTAAAATTAAAATGCTTGTGGAAAGACAAGCATTTCTTTTCCTTGTGATAAAAGGATTGTCGGTTTGCAACAGGAGAAATTCAGAAAATTTAATAGAAAAACGGTCCGTTTAGGGAAAATCTAGGTTTTGGACAGTTTTCGTGGCAAGGAAGCTAGGCTCACTGGAAAAAGACCACATATTCCAATACAGTTTATTAGTTGAAAAACTTCGGTAACTAAAGATGACTATGCCAACCAAAGCCAATCCATTAAAATATGAGTGCTTACAGAGAATAGTTATTTATTAAAAATTGGAAATTATAAAATCATTCAAATAAGGACAATAACGCTAAAAACAATCGCTAGACTGGATGTTTTTGTGATGAGAAATATTACTTTAAAAAGTGTTCTTTAATGCTTTCAGGTGAATTATCGAGAATTAACGGTAGATTATCATTTGATAACCTCACCGCCATCCAGTGAAATTATCAAAAACGTATGCCCCGCTTTCATTCATTTCACCCTATCTGACGTTATCTAAGCAGAGCCAAATAAGTGACGTCATCATAAGTGTTGCATAGCAGTCGCGTGCAAAATGACGCGCTTTAAGAAAATGTGTCATAAAATTTTCAAATTTTGTTTAAAATTTGCATTAAAGAAATAGAACAATCGTTTGTTTTTCGAGTAAGATTGATTGTTATTTCATTTCATGAACAACAAAAGCTTTATTTTTCGTGAACAGCAAAAGCTTTATTTTCACGAGTGAAAATAAAGTTTTTGTTGTTAACTCAATGAAATATAAATCGATCTTACACTGAAACAAACGATTATCCTCTATATCATTTTCATTTTGTTAAATTGGATTTGAGGAGAACTGTACCAGGGCAGATAAGGGGGTACGGCTTGGTCTTCCTATATCAAAAATGCTACATGCGGATTGACTGGAAAAATCTGTGAACAAGTCATAGCACGGAACTATTTTTTATTCATATCGGGCGAAATAGTGCCATAACACCTGTCTTAAACTGGTAATTGTTTTCTTATGTTAAATAGATGTATATGAGAATATAAAGAGAAGACACTTGTATGAAAATAATCCTACAATAATTGCAATGATTAATTCAATACGCGCTAATCAAACTTGTAAAAAAATAAAATAAATAGTAACCGAGATCTCAATCTAATCGTACTCTACGATAACAATGTTTCTGGTCCATAACAACTGTTCCGCTTGTTGTGTGTTTATTTCTTTATCTTTTTCTTTTCTATATAATATTTAGCTTTTAATCAACAGATCACATGTCCTTCTTTCAAGTCAGTCAGCCCAGTTAACTTGGCTGGTTCGATACCTGGGCTAATCAAACTGAGAACTAATTGCCTTTCGGATAAGACGTAAAACCGAGGCCTCGTGTGATGGTGCTATCCATCGAGTACGTTGAACCAGGCGGAGTTCTCAGTAGTTGCGTCCTGTATCCTAGCACAATCCCACGTAACAACTAACCGTTTTCTGAGGGCGTCGATCATATTGGCACGTGACTTAAACGGAAATACACACTCCTTCTTTAATTATCTTATTTTTAATTAGTTAATTGTATAGAGTTGTCTTGCATACACCCCCTCAAGAAAGCACAAATTCTGTCATTTTGTGTCACTTTACATGTTACATCTAGTACTTGTCTCAGGCTTAGACATAATGGCTGGGTTTGTAAATTTCATGGACAAATAATGTTTTTTTAGTTTAGTCTATCAAAACGGGAGTTCTGATTGGGCGAAAAAATATTCATACCACCATTTTGTATGCTTCCGCACAAAATAGGTCATTACAAAAATATCAAATTTGTGAAGCTTTTGCTTTTTTCGTTCGATGCCATTAAATTATAAGAAATGACGAAAATATGTTGTTGTTTTTTTCATGGAGGTATGAACCGAAAAACATAATCAAACTTGTGTATGAATCCGATTCGCGTATTCATAAAGTGTGATTAGATTTTCGGTTCATACCTTCATTACAAAAAGCATTCTCTTCAAAAACGTTCAAATGTCGATGTCTATGCAAATGGATGTTACAAAGTGTTTAAAAATCCTGTCATTTCTAAAGAAGGCATAATTGAAATAGTTATATTGAAGATAGTTTTAGATTAATTCCCCAAACGCTTGATATGCTTATTATCAGTGACAATACATGGTTAAAGGTATACAAACATAGCCTCATGTTAATAAATTCATTATATAATTTGATTCTATTTTCAATTCGGTTTTAAATGGAATTTTACCTTGAAATTCCATATCGATAATACCGTTCATTTAAGAGATGAAGATAATATTTTTTGTTTTCGTGGAGGTATGAACCGAAAAACCTAATCACACTGTATGAATCCGCTTCGCGGATTCATACATTGTGTGATTAGGTTTTTCGGTTCATACCTCCATGAAAACAAAAAATATTCTCTTCATTTCTTATAATTTAATAGCATTGAGCGAAAAAGCAACAACTTAACAAATTTTGATACCTTTTTGTAGTGAACTGTTTTGTGTGGAAGTATTCAAAATGGCTGCGTACTCAAAATTTTGTTCATGGAGGTATAAATTAAATTTTTCGACCAATCAGATCGCTCGTTATTGATAGACGAAACAAACAATTAAATTATATGGTAATACAAACTCTTTATATTAGCAGAAAATGTCATTACCATTCTAACATGACACTTTTACTTAGTAATCAAAAAAGAAAAAAAAATATCAGTGAACTTTGCCCATTACATAAAAGGAGCTTTTGAATTGAGGTCTAGTTTGCTTAACAACATTCAAAGGATTAATTGAAATTTTCATCTTTTTAATTTTAACAGTCCACTCGTTATGAATTTTAAACTTGCGTTCTTCTTTTCCTTTCTTTTTCCTTGAATAGAACATTTGTATCTAAATAATATTCTCAGTTATAAGTTTTTAGAACGTTTGACCAAAACTGTATATCTTATTTATATTATTCAAATTTATTTGACGTCGTGATTTCGTGATATACCATGTTGTAAATTTGTATGACCACTAACTGTAAAGTTTACGTAAATAAAATATTGTCTTGTCTTGTCTCTGTTTATCTACCTTTTAAGAAGCGAGACGCGCATATATAGATTGTTTCTATAATTCATAGTGAACAGAAAATAATTTTTATTAGGAAACATTCGCCATTTTTTTTTTTTTTTTTTTTTTTTTTTTCTTACCTCGAATAACATAAAATGGGAAATGATATGAGATAAAACGCCAAGGTCACGTTTTCGAAAACTGGCTGTTGAGGGTGCATGTTTCCTAACTTAATTAATTTTTAGATTGCAAATTATCATATTCCATATTCATTGCATTCAAACGTAATCTCCTTTAGCAAAGGCAGTGTCTACTGTTCCTTCTGTGAACTTTGCTTAGAGTCTTTCAAGATGTATACAAGTAGGTCCTGTCTAGATGTGGCGGCGGAGCTGAGAGTACTTGGTGTTCGTGAGTTTGGAAAGATGAGTTGATGGTCCCGCTTACTGAATCCGCAGTAATTAGTACGTTCAAGTCGCCAAACCAGCAAAAATGCTCCACAAAAATGTCGGCACATGTCGGAATTCAAAGTTCACTTCCAGTTCGAATGAATAATTTGATTGGTCGATTGATTCTATGATTGACAGCCACACGTGATCAATTATCGAATAGCCGCTATTAATTAATGATCGGTTGGAGAATTAATTTAGAAATAATTAAGACCCGCCATGAAAAGGGTATATAAGTTAACATCGTTTAACAAATAATCAGAAAATGGTTGAATTTAACACAGATCATCCATTTTCGGTATTTCTAAAAGGAATGTCCAGTTAAGATGAATGTCACTGTTTCATAAAAAATTTTAAATCAGTACTTTGTACTTTGTATAGTACTTTGAGCTAGCAAAGCATGGTTGAATTTAGAAAAATATTTCCCTTGTTGGGTAGAAAACATTGTTGACATTGAAGAAATTGCTTGTTACAAGCAATTTCTTCATCGTCCACAATGTTTTCCAAAGCTTTTTTCTTGAGATGCTTAAAAAACGGATTTGAGTGGAAACGGGTTAAATAGCATACTTTGACAGAGTTCTCTACAATTTGAAAAGAGTTTGCAATATTCCTGATATATATAAGAACTTTTTTATGGCGTAGGCAATCCATGCATTTGTTTGTTTAGCCTCTAGTGGCAGTTTGCATTCGTTTAACTCTGATAAGACCTCAAAATTTTGACGGTTAACTAAAGCTAACAAAGCCGGCGTTTTGCTAGCTAAAAAGAAGCAAAAAGGTTCGACTCTTAAGAACCAATGCAATCCAGCTTTTTGACGCCCCCTATGGAAAGCATGTTGTAAAATTTAAGAAATTTCTTTTTACAAACAATTTCTTCATTTCCCACAATATTTATTACCCACAAGACAAAGCTATTTTAGATTCAATCAACTAAAAAGTGTCGTCTTTCACCATATTTGGAACAATCTACAACTTAGCCTTGTAATTTGTGTAAAAACAGTCTCCCAAGCTCACTTTGTATGTACTTTTGAAGGTACCTTAGGTACACCATTTCGCTGGTTCAGCACGAAACAGTTGTAACTGCCTATATTTTTATAGGCAGTTACAAATGTTTCGCGGGTTCGATCCCCGACGGCGCCACTCATCCATTCTGACTATTTGTCTCCCACCAATAGGTCGATAATCATAGACCTATGTGGGATAGCAGCTGGAGGCTAGGAAAAGATGTAATGGCGGTACTGGTGTGAGAAATACCAGGAATCCGTTGTAAGGTGCTCCAGCCGCCGCGATATAACTGAAATATTGTTGAAGCGGCGTAAAACCCCATTCAAACAAACAAACAAACAAATGTTTCGCGCTGAACAATCGATTTGTTCTTTACATTAACAAACAAGAGCGAAAAGTTCCAACCTAGGTACGTCTGTGCACTGTGACCAGGTCTAAATTTTCCGAACATCTCAGAAGGTCGTTTTTTCGTACGGACGGTCACGATTAAATGAGTAAGTCGAAACCACACAGTAGATAAAGATTTGTTTTCAAAATGATTAATTAACATCACGTTAGATCTATTCATAATCGTTTTAGCTCACCTGAGCACACCTGCTCATTTATTTAGCTTACGTCCGTCGTCCGTCATCATCTTGTGTGCACTTAAGAGGCAACTTTATTGGCTCTAATGTCATGAAATTTGTTCAGGACGTTTTTCTCCATTGACACCAGGTCAAATCAGTTACTGAGTCAGATTGGATAAAAAAAAATAGGTCAGATGTTAGAAAAACCTTATTTGCGCTCTAGAGGCCACATTTTCTTTACTCATATCTTTCTAAATTTGGTCTGAGTGTTTGTCTTTTATAAAATATCGGTCAAGTTCCAAATTGGGTCTCATGGGATAAAAAACTAGATTACTTAATAAAGTCTTTTAAAAACCTTGTGTTCTCCCTGGAAGCCACAATTTTATTTAAATATCTTGATATTTGGTCTCAATGATATCTGGGTCAATTTTGATATTGAGCCACATAGGGTCAAGATCTAGATCACTTTTTCAAATCCTCGATAAACTCTGCTCACTAGAAGCCAGATTTGTGGCTCAAATATCTTGATAGTTGGTCATAATGTTTGTCCCCATGATAACTCTGTCAAGTTTGATATTGGTCCACGTGGGTTCAACAACCTGGCCACGATATCAAATCTTAGAGATCCATTGTGTGCACCCGAGAGGCAAGATTTTGGGCTCATATGTCTTCGAATGTTTGTCTCAATAAAATCTCGGTCAAGTTAGATATTAAGCCATATGGGGTCAAAAACTAGGTTACTACGTCAAACTTAAGAGAAAATTTGTGTGCACTCTAAAGATCGTATTTATAAGAATTATCTTGATATTTGGTCAAAATCTTTGCCTACATAAAATATCTTTTAAGTTCAATATTTAGTCATAAGGGGTCAAAATCTTGGTCACCATAGTGAAACCCTGCGCCCTCTCTAGAGGCCACATGTTTTGATATATATTCAGAATGTTAGTTTCAATAAAACCTTGGTTAAATGGAGTCAAAAACTAGGCCACAAGGTAAAACATCAAGAAATCACTGTGTGCATTCTACACGTCACATATTTTGCTCGCATTTCTTCATATCAGGTTAATGTTTAGCTCCATATTTTAGCCAGGGTTTGATATATTTCTTTTTAATTCAATATTTACTTCATAAACCCAAAACTTGTTTTTAAAAAAACCTTACTTGCAATGTGAATACTACTTTTCTGGCACAAAAAATGAAACTTTGTAAACATGCCGTTTCGTTTTCGATTTCATAAATCAGATTTTGCTGAAATGTGACATTCTGCCCAAATTAGGTAATTTTTATTACAGCTGCAGTCATTGACTCAGGTGAGCGTTTTAGGGCCAATGGTCCTCTTGTTATCTATTTTCCACTTCATATTAAGCATTCCCTGTACAAATAGAATCTTGACATTTTTCAGCCAAGTAAGTAATCTCTATATATAATTTTCAATTAACCCATTACCAAACGATAAAAAAAATCGAATATCTGAATTTCAACGAAGTTGCAGACGACAATTTCAATGCGAAGAAGACTTTTGTGCTTTATTTTAGATGTGAAATTAAAAACTTGACAAAATGTATACAGCCACGAACGGATTGATAGAGAAGTTGGATATTGGTTTGTTCCATTCCCAATTTACTTCACACATTTTGATATATTGCGTGTGTCATGGAACTAAGTTTCGCACAAGAATACAAAATGTTTCTCTTCTTTCAGTTTGTTCGTGGTTTCCTGGTGATATGAAAAAAACTCTCAGCAAATGTATATACTTTGATAAACACAAGTAAAATCTAGTTATACACAATTATGATTTTGTTCTATTTTCAACTTTTAATGAAAAAACTATTATCTTTATTTCACACAAAAAGTTATCCTTTAAGCTTAAGTGTTTCTCTCTTTCTTTTTCTTTTTTTTCTTTTTTTTTTTTTTTTTTTTTTATTACATAAATGTCAAATGAATAAGCATAATTATAAGGATAAATTGTAAAACTTGGCGGATCGCCGGTGACAGTCAAAACTCCGATTGACTAATAAAGGCGTTTAATAAAAAGCTATCAATATTTCTAGCAAAATACATTCCATACAGACAAAATCCGATACGTCAGGAAAGGAATCCGTATCGGACAGTGTCAAATACGGTTCCATTCACGGTATTCTAAGATGACGGTATTTTCATTTTCTAGGTGATGCCAAAATGTGAATAACCGTATATGAAAGGTAAAGGAGAGTGGAAATACATGAACAATTTATACAGATTTTTTTTTTATCATTTCATCGATTTTCTTCATATTTCAAAAAACGTAGGAATATAATAGATCGATTATTACATTACGATAGCGATACTTACTTCTCGCTGCGTAGGAAAATTTGATATTGCACTCGACCTTCGTTCAGGTGAAATATCAAAACTTCCTCCACAGCTCAAGGCAAATACAAGATGTTGTATCAGTATCGTTACATTACACTCCCCCATTTATTTATACGAATGTTGGTTTTCGATATTTATGTCAAATAGTATTGTTCAAGCTGCTGTTACGTGTTTAGATTATTAACAAGCGATTTGCTTTTCGTTTAATTTTCCTGGAAACGATTTATTCAAATTATATCTTTAATATCTCATTCGATCTTGCATGTCGGAGGTCAGTGGGAGTGGCCAGAGGTCAGACTGTGAGCCAGAGGTCAGTAGGCGAGGTAAAAACTCAGTAGGCGTACCAAGCGTGCGTCACTTCTGCATAAGAATAATGAATTAGTCATGCACTGTAACACAGAATTTGGTTTTATTTTGCTTGATTGAAAAAGTATGAATCCGCTTTCGCGAAATTATACAGTGTGATTAAGATTTTAGGTCCATATCTCAATGAAAACAAAAGATATTCACTACATTTGTTAGAAATAGGTCTGTATAGGCAACGTTAACATCGAGACCTTAAAAGGGTATAAAATAGTGTGGACATTGAAAAAAAATTGCTTGTTGCAAGCAATTTCTCTATTGTCCACTATTTTTCAAAAGCTTTTTCTTGAGGGGAGTAAAAAGGAGTAATTGTGTGACAATGGGTGAAAATGGGTTAACTACAGCTAAATTGTACTACTGCTTTTCATTTTATGTCCCTTTTCCTATTTTTCTGACAACTCCGGTCGAAAGTCGAAACTACAGCTTAGATAAGATATGTTTGTTGAAGCAGGATGAAAGTGGTGACTTATTAATTAAACAACTTTTACGACATACTTCGAGACTTTGTGAGTTGGTAACTATGTATCTCGGTCACATTTCAAAGACAAAGTGCAAAAGTGCGGCAAGGGCCTACTTAAATGTAGGAACTTACTACTCTTGTACAATGAACCCTCTGATTAGTTATATTCGTCCTCCCTTAAGTGCGCTATCATTTTTTTAGATCATTTAAAGGAAAAGCACCTTGAGGTTCTTCCATACTAAAGTACACATTTCAATGATAATGAAGATATTTGGTTCCCGATGTTTTATCTGGAGTTATCTGCTGTCAGCTGCTTGTTTCATACCAGGTATGTTTATATTGTTATTACATTTATTGGCGATGTGTTGTTCGTGGTCGAACGTCGGCCTCCCGGTCAAGAGGTCACTAGCCCGATTCCGGGAGCGGCTATCGCTCTTGGTTCTATCATTGGCCTACATAATCGACGCGAGTATTGGTGTATTCTCCTGGAAGCAGAATCGATAGGGGTTTATGTAAGTTGCAAGTTACATTATATAAGTTATTATTTTATGTTAGCGAGAGTTTTGCCGCCCAAAACAAAGGAGATTGGTATCAATATTAAAGAAATCGCATTGGTTTAATATCAATCTCCTGCGATCACGGTAGCAAACACTCTCGCTAACTTAAAAAAAAATACCCCACTTTGCACCTGCACTTTAAAAGCTGATATTACCCATTCTAACACAATGCCGCCTTTTGATACACCTCGAGAAAAAAAATTACGGAAACATTGTGTGAAATGAAAAAAAAATGCTTGCAACAACCATTACCATTTTCCACAAGGTTTTCTTCCTAGAAAGTTGAAAAATCAAAAATCTTGATTGTCGTCTACAGCACCATCCAGTTTGGACGAATCTATAATTTGCCGTCTGGTAACGGAGTAAGAGGGGAGAACTTGATTCCCAATCGATGTAAAGTAAACAAATTTTACACCTTAAACATTTTGTTGATATTAAATAGTTTATATAATTTTGGTTTGTTAAAGCCGTGGCTATAGCGCAATGGTAGCACGTAAGACTCCTAGTCGTGGGGTCGCGAAATGCGAAAAGCGAAATGTTCACTGATCCTAGAGATCAGATCTTTACAATGGTTGACTAAACGAACGTTCGGAAAAGGAGAAAAGTAGGAGTAGGTTTTCCATTATGAAGCAATCCCCGTCCTTCCATGCCGTATTTTTATGGAAAATTAAAACTGCGAAATATTCTAGAGAAAAACGTCGGCGAAGGAACATCCTATGACTGTCTAACTTGGCCCAGATGTTTAGGAAGAGATGTCCGTGCCCATACTTATTGGGGAAATCAAAACTTCAAGAAGAGATTTTGTGAAGGATCAAGGATTAAGCCTGTAAAGCTGTGTCAAATTTCGCCCAGTGGGTTTGAAGGAAGTGTAGTTTAAAGAAATGATAGCGACAGTCAATGGACATTGCATGACGGATCTAAGTTGATTTTAAAAGCCACCCCCTTGAGCTCATTGTGCTCAGGTGTCCTAAAGACCTCAACACTCTTGAATTATTTATTTTCACAAACAAAAGTGCTTTAAACAAATGTTGGAGCTCAAAGTTCACTTAAGGTCAAAATGAGTATTCTGATAGTTCAATAGATTTGGCTGATAGCGGTGATCCGTCAGTTCATGTTTAATGAGCGGACAGGGTAAAAAGCAATCGCAATTGGCGGATTTCTTGTCTTGCCCACTGACTGCACCTGGCCACACCCACTCACTATATTGGCCACGCCCACTGACTCCAATTGGCTACGCTCACTGTCTCCATTTGCCACGCCCACTGACTCCAACATGAAGTTACGCTTCGATATAAGCGTTTGTCCAAAATATATAGCCAGTATCATTTAACAAAAAAGTTAAATGGTTGGTTGGCGTCGTAGCTACAGCTGAAGACATTTAAGTAACCAAATAAAAAAAACTCTTTACATAAATGTCGGGCCAATGTTTGAGATCAAAGTTCAATTCCAGTCTATTAGAATGCTTTAATTTGTCGATCTATTCTTTGACTGACATTCGCGTTAAGTCAATTGTACCTATTTTTCGTCCAACATGTGATGAAATTTTTTGTATTTATTTTATTATTATTCTTTTTTTTAGTTAAAATGGTGTCTTCATTTCCTTGTCGACATTTAATAATTGGAACAATTTCGCTTCACGAAAGTTAGGACAAACACAGATCGTGGAAGCTCAAGACAATTTCTAATCATTTAATTTTTAGTTTCGTCTTTCAATAACGAGCGTTCTGATTGGTCGAAAAAAATATTCATAACTCCATGAACAAAATTTTGAGCACGCAGCGATTTTGTATGCTTCCGCACAAAAAAGTCCCATACAAAAAGGTATCAAAATTTTTAAAGCGTTTGTTTTTTCGCTCGATGCTATTAAATCATAAGAAATGAAGACAATACTTTTTGTTTTCATGGAGGTATGAACCAAAAAACCTAATCACACACTGTATGAATCCGCTTCGCGGATTCATACAGTGTGATTAGTTTTTTTCGGATCATACCTCCATGAAAACAAAATAACATTCCCTTCATCTCTTAATTTAAAAACTACCAGCAGACTATGTTTGTATAATGGTAACTCTGAAAACATTGTCCTACCTTTTGTGATTTGTGTACTATACGTTTTTCAGCAACGTTCATATTGCCTACGTAGCGATCGCTGCTATTTCCAAGGTTTTGGTTGCCCATTAGATAATAGGTCGTTTACACTACATGTTTTAGAATATATGAAAAAAGCATATATGTTTTAAGCATATCTGCTTTTTGCGTTCACACTGTATGCTTTAGCATATCTGCTTCAGTTGACCTTAGTCAGTCATTTCTAAGGTCATGTCGTGTATTGCATTACTGGAATGTAGGGGAGAGATTTTATCATTTTGCCTCCTTCCTAAATTTGTTGAAAAACATAATACTCTACGTCTAACCAAGTCTCAAGTTTTCAATAACAATCTTTTTGTCATCTTTACATGCTTTAGGCTAAAGGTATGAAAATAACCACCACAGGCGTGAAAATATAGATCAAGTGGTCACTAGATTAACCCTGGTTGAAATTTTCGCATCGGAAGTGGAAAGGGTAATTCTACTTTACCATATTTCAGTTTTGGAAGTCTAATCCTGATTGACCTCCGCTTGATCAGTTCTTTTTTCCATACAAGTATGACACACAGACAGACAAACATACACGCAAATATTGTTTCAGAAATGGTAAACTTAGTCATTTCAAAATTAACCGGCCCATAGAAATCAAAGCTTTGCCCATAAGTAGACGAATTTTTTTAGACTGGCCCCAATTTATAAGACATGCAGACGAATTTAAGTTTTTTTCAAGCATTTTTGGAAATTGGAATAATTACTTGATGCAATTTGCAAGCGATTTCTTCATTTTACCGAATGTTTTCCTAATTGTTTTCTTGATAGGCGTCAAAAAGTGTCATTATTTGGGAACGGGTTAAAATATGATGAAATAAGAGAAACTAATTCAATATTTAACACACGATTCTATATTTGCGGCACTGAGGATGAATTGCCCTAAAGAATCATTGGGGGAAAGGAGAAATGTTCTTGTAAAAAGCAAACGTTTTCTACCTTTCGTGATACTTCTTAATCTTTTTTTTTTCTAATTTTCATAAACTTTAGAATCCTAATCTGTATATCAGTCTAAATTTTTCCTGTCGAGTAATGAGCTAAAACATGTTATTTAGCTATAATTACAATCCTTTAAATATTTACAGCACTTTCTGATTTCCATGAAGCTGTCTCTTCATTTTCATGAAAAAAGAACAAAGCAATATTGGAAAAATAATCAACGATACATTACATGGTAATGGGTTATTAAAAATAAAATGTAGGAATTTTATTTCACAAAATATTGGTATTAATGAGGCAAGATGACAGTTCTGACCAGTAATTATTTATCTTGTCAGCTTATCAGCAGGTGATCTGAGAATTAATAGGCCGATTCCGTCTGAAAAAGCAGATGTAAATAGAACATGTCCTATTCCGTATGTTTAGCAGATCTGCTAGCAGAAAGCCCATTATCTACTGGTTTACACTGTATGTATGCAGATATGAAAAAGCAGATATGAAAAAACATATAGTGTAAAGCCCCCATAAAAGCGTGGCAGGCCGTGACCTTTTTATATACCCTTTACTCATCAACGGTCGGAACCATACCATTTATCGTTGTCCGTCTGCTTGTCCGTTTGCATCTGAAAACTAGCCAGTTTCAAAATCATGTCCTAATTATTTAAATGACAATGTCATCAACTACAGCTTAGCACTCTTTTCGACATTTGTCTCACACCAATAGGTGGATATTCTTAAACCTAAGTGGGATGAGCAGCTGGAGATTCGGAAAGGATGCAGTGGTAGTACTGGTGTGAGAAAAACCATTAATCTGTGATCAGGTGCTCCAATCGTCGCGATATGGCTGAAATACTGTTAAAAGCGGTATTAAACCCCAATTTCTTATGAAGGCACGTATGAAGAATAATACACATTTGAAAGAGCACATGTCCGAGATCTAGGTTATATCTTAGCCCTTATCTCGACAGATTAGTCTGAAAATATATACCTAAAATTTAACCCATGTTATGCTGAATAAAATCCTCTTCAGAATTGCATTAACATCAAAGGACTGGAAGTACTAGATACACACATTGTGGGTGAATAATTCTTTGAAAATTCATCTTATAACAACTCTGGCTTAATTGGGACAAGCAGTAGCTGTAGACTAAAATCAGATTGCATATATGTGCAGCCTGATCTTTCCCTATAACTACTGCCAAACAGGAATTTTCGGTTCAGCATGACAAGAGTTAACATTCATCTTTTGCTTGAAAAGTGATGAAGATACATTGTTCATATTGGTATGCATGCATCTGTCAACAATTCAATTTTCCTAGAGGCTCTAGTATTCAAAGTCAAGGTCAAATCCAAGCCCATACTCTGGCAACTTTTGACTAAAACATTACCGGAAAACTTAAACATCCTCGGTTAAATTAATGTTTTTACGTTTCAATATTCAAATTGGTTTGTCAGCACCTGTGAATTCAACGAGCCTCATATGTTCAAGGTCAAGGTGATATATAACCCTTACCTTCACATATTTGCTGAAAACACAAAAATATCTTTATCTTCATAGAATTTGATTCGTTATACAGGAAAACCTGCACAAATGACAAGTTTGACAATTTTTTGTATTATTTCTGTTGTAGTGACTTGATTGAGTTACCATAAAGTTATGTTCTAGATATAAGAATTATTTTCTTTTCTTGATATAGGCAATTTTTACTGAAACGTTGAAAACAATAGGATTTATGTATAGTGTTTTAACATCTCTTTCCGATAAGACGTTAAACCAAAGCCCCGTTTGACGATGCTACCCTAGAGCACGTTAAAGAAAAAGGCGGGGCTATCAGCAGTTTCCACCTTACTATCCCCCGTAACAACTAACCGTCTTCTTGGGCGTCTGGGGCGTCGCTCATATGGCGTCGCATATATGGGCATGTGCTACGGTTGCGACGATAAATAAACAGAAAAACTATCACACACCTTTCTAAGTTTGATCCTCCCTTTACGCACGGCAGATTCCGGGATGCAGAAATACTTACTTCGCACGACAAAATGAGAAACTGTCCAACAGCGACTGTCAATCAAACAACCAGTCGACCATTGAAATCATTCAATTGAGATTAGAAATGAGTATTCATCTGCGACATCAACCGCCATTTTGTTTACCTTTTTTTGTTGGTTTGGCGACTTAAAGCTGTAGTTACGACATTTTAGTCTTTTTGTTATATGCTACTGGCCATAAATTTGTCAAAATAATCCCTTGAAAATCGAAGCGAGACTTCCAGTCTGAGTCAATGGGCGGGGCTAACAAAGCAAGTGTGCGGGACCAGCGATTGGTCAATTGACGGATAGCTGGCCCCACCAACTGACTCCGCTGGCCACACCTACTGATCCAAAAAGGAAGTTCGAATTCGATAACAGCATTATATTAGAAAATTAATAGCCAGTAACATGTTACAAAAAAGTACAAAATTTAGTACGTCGTAACTACAGTTTGAAAAAGAGTGGCAGCGAATGAGGAGATAAGCACACGGAAAAAAAGATATAGACACAGAGAGAAAAAGAAAAACAGAATGGGAGAAAGTGTTACAAAATCGAATAGAAAATAGAGAGAAAGATACAGACAGAGAAAGAATAAAAGACAGAAAATGTGAAAGTAGTATAGAGACGAACAGAAAAGTGGGAGAGAGAAGTGGGGGGGGGAATAAGAGCAAGGAATGAAAAGGGAAAATATGTAGTTCAGCGACAGACAGACTAAGGGCGACAGACAGAGAAAGAGAGAAACAGACAGACAGATAGACAAAGACAAACCGAAAAGAGAAAGTGGAACAGAGTCAAACCAAAAATGAAAAAAGAGATAGAGACAAAGATATAGAAATACATAAAAAACAGGAAATGAGGAAGTAGATAGACAGACAAATGGGATAAAGAAGGGCAGCAAGATAAGGGACAGACGGAGCAAGGGAGTTATTAAGAGAAAATAAAGCAAAAGAGTGAAAAGAGAAAGAAATGGGTTAGAGAGTAGCAGCGGCAGAAAAATAAAAACAGAGATAAATAGTAGGACAGAGAGAAAGAGACAGTGAACCAGGGTGATACAGAAAGGAAGACTGAGAAAGACAGACTAAGAAAGAAAGTGTAAGAAAGAGATAGAGAGGGGAATCACATGAAGATAATAGACAGAGGGTGAGGGATACAAAGAGAAAGGCGGAATGTGAGCGAGAAAGAGATGGAGAAATACATATCTCAGGGAGATAAGAGACAGGGAGAGAGAGAAAGACGGAGATACCAGAGATAAAAGAGACAATGACAGATGGGGAGAGAACAGACAAAGATAAAGAGAGAGGGGTGGATGGGAAAGTTGAGACAGACAGATAAAGAGAAGACTAAGTGAGAGACACACATACACACTGAGACGCAGACAGAAACAAACTTAGAGAGACGATAGGGGAGAAAGAGACAGAGAGTGAATCTAGAGGCCAGGGAAATACATTGTATATAGAAAGAAAATAGGAAATAGAGAGACGGTCAGGTAGACAAAGAGATAGAGGGAAACAGAGAGAGAGAAAGAAAGAGAGATAGATAGAGAGAGAGAGAGAGAATGTTTCTTACCTGGATTACCGGCTGCTCTCCTTCTACAACGCAGATCGTTTTAAAATAATCAAATTGGACCCCTTAAGCGAAATTGGTCCTCATATGATATCTTTAAGACATTCATATTCAAAAATTGAAACCCGCAAAGTTCAACCTTATGTCCCATTTGGAAAATAGATATTGTAATTATAAATTGACCTATGACTTGGGATCAAAATAAAACCCGTAGAATATTTTTTACATTAAATGGGTGATATCACACTAGAGGAATAACTATGTAAATGAGGTAAAGTATATGATTACGTCTTGGGGTACCGTGAAATTGAACAGACGTAATTTTACAAAAGGTGTTATCTGTATCGATCAATATCTTATAAAGACAAAGAAGAGGATTTTAAAGATATATCTAAAATAAATATGTCATTTTGTAAGTAGAATTTATTATACTTGCCATCTTAAACGGATAAAACCTCGGAATAATCTCGATTTTATCTGCTTATTGATGGCTCGTTTAATTAATTCGAAGTCCGCAGATAGACACTCTCGCAATGGATTAAATATTTGCTCTTTATAGATTTCTAAGAATGACCATGTCTCTATCTTTGCTTGCTATTACAGGTATTTCACCACTTCGTTGTTACCAAACAACAGCCGTTTGGGGACCAGATAAGATCGTGGATTGTATAGCATCCTGTATGACCTCGCTCACCCCTTGTAAGTAGATATGGGATTAATACTTCGCGAGTGCAATAAAGTCAAATCAATCTTACATAATTTATTCAGCATAATTTCAAGTTTCAGTTCTGAAGGCTGACTCCAAAAAGCTGTCTGTCTGCTTTCTCTCCAGCAATCACTATTAATAATATTTAAGTGACCTCTTAGAATTTTCCAGACTTGACCTTTTAGAATTTTCCAGACTTGACCTTTTAGAATTTTCCAGACTTGACCTTTTAGAACTTTCAGGACTTGACCTTATAGAATTTTCAAGACTTGACCTTTTAGGATTTTCCAGACTTGACCTCTTAGAATTTTCCAGACTTGACCCTTTAGAATTTTCCAGACTTGACCTTTTAGGATTTTCCAGACTTGACATTTTAGAACTTTCAGGACTTGACCTTTTAGAATTTTCCTGACTTGACCTTTTAGAATTTTCGAGACTTGACCTTTTAGAACTTTCAGGACTTGACCTTTTAGAATTTTCCTGACTTGACCTTTTAGAATTTTCGAGACTTGACCTTTTAGGATTTTCCAGACTTGACCTTTTAGGATTTTCCAGACTTGACCTTTTAGGATTTTCCAGACTTGGCATTTTAGGATTTTCCAGACTTGGCATTTTAGGATTTTCCAGACTTGACCTTTTAGAATTTTCGAGACTTGACCTTTTAGAATTTTCTAGACTTGACCTTTTAGGATTTTCCTGACTTGACCCTTTAGAATTTTCCAGACTTGACCTTTTAGAATTTTCTAGACTTGACCTTTTAGGATTTTCCAGACTTGACCTTTTAGGATTTTCCAGACTTGACCCTTTAGAATTTTCCAGACTTGACCTTTTAGGATTGTCCAGACTTGACCTTTTAGAATTTTCCAGACTTGACCTTTTACAATTTTCCAGACTTGACCTTTGAGGATTTTCCAGACTTGACCCTTTAGAATTTTCTAGACTTGACCTTTAAGGATTTTCCAGACTTGACCTTTTAGGATTTTCCAGACTTGACCTTTTAGAATTTTCCAGACTTGACCTTTTAGGATTTTCCAGACTTGACCTTTAAGGATTTTCCAGACTTGGCATTTCCGTGCATGCTGATCTCTGTTATTTATGGAATAACTGTTACTTTATACCTAATGTTACTATCACTTCACTTGAATACAAATACAAAAGATTGATAAGCAATCTTACATTAACCCTTTCCTACACAACAAAATTTTAGAATGGTCCAAATTAAAAGGAATTGCATACGACATTTTAAAGTTTATGAAATTTTAGATTTTTCAACTTTTGGGATAGAAAACATTGTGTTAAATAAAGATTCTACATAATGTTTTTTCTTTAGGGGGTGTCATTGTGTTGGAAGGGGTTAATTAGTTTTGTCTTTTTGGGTAGAAAACATTGTGTAAAATAAAGAAACTGCTTGTTACAGGCAATTTCTTCACTTTATGCAATGTTTTCCAAACTGTTTTTCTTGAGGGGGCGTCCAAAGGTGTCACTGTGTGGGAATGGGTTAAGAGCTTATACTGTCTCAACTATAATAATGACCAGTTTTAACATGTTGATTTGAAACAATTAGAAATGTCCCATAATTCTAGACTTCCTCTAAAGTAACAAATACATTGAAATAAAACGTGCTCACATAATATAATATATAATATGTCACATTTGACTTAATACATGTCCAATACAAATAAGCATATATAATACAGCATCTCTTACAGTCATATATTACAATTATGAGAAGAAGAAAATATTATTTTGTATTTATGGAGGTGTGAACTGAAAAAACTAATCACACTGTATGAATACGCAAAGTGGATATATACATCAGTGTGATTAGGTTATTTTGGTTCATACCTCTACGACAGCAAAGCATATTCCTTCAGTTCTTATAATTTAATAGCATCGAGCCAAAATAGCAAAATCTTTACAAATTTGATACGTTTTTGTATGGAACTATTTTGTGCGCAAGCATTCAAAATAGCTGCGTGCTCAAAATTTTGTTCATGGGGGTATGAATATTTTTTTTTCGACCAGTCAGAACGTCCGTTTTTGATAGACGAAACTAATAATTAAATTTTCATAGTATGAAGGCTGATTATGATCAGTCTTTAAAACTCAATTCATCTTGTTACAAACTGACTTAATTACTCATTAGTTATTATAAAATTCACCTTTTTACAAGCGTCTATGTTTGTTTGTTTGAATGGGGTTTAACGACATTTTGAACAGTATTTCAGTCATATTGTGGCGGCTGGAGAACCTAGCTTTGGATCCCTGGTATTGCTTACACCAGTAGTACCACTATGATTATCTTCCCATTGGTAACATTCCAACCTTGACAGCCACTTGGGCATATTCGCTGATTAAAGAAACTTTGGGTCTGTATCCATCTATATTGCACACAGGGGAAGTCTCTAATCGACGTCCTTACCTTGGACAAGGTAAAGTAGGTATTGCATCAGACTCGCAATCTTCAATTATGGGATGTCATGGGTTCGATCTACGACGCGGCACATATCCTTTCCGGCATATGTCTTTCACCAATGGGTGGTAAACCGTAAACCTAAGTGGGATAGCAGCTGGAGGATAGGAAAGGGTGTAGTGGTGATACTGGTGCGAGAAATACCAGGGATCAATTGATAGGTGCTCCAGCAGCCGCGATATGACTGAAAATTGTTAAAAGTGGCGTTAAATCCCATTCAAACAAAGAAGCATAAATTCGACTGAAACCCAGGACTCCTTAAGTTTTGTTAAGTTTTGTTAACATTTGCGGTTTAATAACAAATATTTCTTCTATTTTTCTCTCAGATTTTTGTCAAACATTTAGTACTCGTGCATGCTATGGGATCTAGTGTTTCAGAAAGAAATGTCATTGATATTTTGTCCGCTTTCTGTTATCCTATATATACACATTAGTTGCTATTCTACTTTTATTACTGTTAACCCTCGTTATGCTGAACCCAGAACATTCCGGTTTGGACAGGAGATGTAGGAGATGTTCAGTCTGATCTTGGTCTACACCCCCTGCTTGTACTTTTCCTGCAAGAGATGTTTATGAAATTGATTTATAAAAGAAATATTAATTTGTGAACAACGAGTTCTATCAGTGCTTTCAGCCCTTTGATTTTTCAGCAATTCATTAAGGTAATTTATACAGCATGACAAGGGTTAATTTCGGAGTAAGAATGACCGAACGGCCCGTTTGCCTGATGGTGTAATTATTACCACGTTATCCAGGCTTGCGGAATGTCCCTGGTGGATTCCGGGTCTATTTGATTTTTGTTTCGCCTATCAAATACGTTCCGACTAGTCAAAAAAATCATACCTCCATGAACAAAATTTTGAGCACGCAGAAATTTTGTATGCTTCCGCACAAAAAAATATCACAATTATTAAAGTCGGGGGGTGGATTTTTTTTTTTTTTTTTTTTTTTTTGCTCCATACTATTAACTTATAAGAAATTGGGAGGTTTTTTGTTTAATGGAGGTATGAACAAAAAAATTAATCACACTAATGCATAGATCCGCAGATTTACATAGTGTGATTAGTCTTTTCGGTTCATACCTCCATGAAAAAAAAACGTTCTTTTCATCTCTTAAATGATTATATTGATGTTTAGCAGTCAAAATATTTAACAAATTTAGCTCACCTGAGCACAACGTGCTCAAAGAGAGACTTTGGAATCACTTAGTGTACGTAGACCGTCGTGCGTCTTTAAACAACTTGTCCTTATCTAATTGGACCATTCTTTGTAAGAACGTTGCTTTAATGATCCATTTCAAAATTTGTGCGTGAAATTTTGTTTTTTGCAAAATGAGGATGTAGCGGGATTGGCTAATCAGACTTAGAAAGATCATGAGATAATTCTTTAAAACCTCCTCCTTCTAAACAAATGTTCCGATTTGGAATAACCTGGTAATAATATTACTTGTGTGATCATTTTTAAATTTTGTTAATAAAATATTTTTATGAAAAAATGAAGGTGTGGTAGGGTAGGGTATAATTCTTTTAAATTCTTTTGCTCCTAAATCACGTGACCAATTTGAAGTAAATGTGGCAAGAATGTTCTTTGGCTTATCGGACTCATAATCATGAAAAAATTCTCAGTTGAGCGAATAAGACCCATTATTGGCCTTTTTGTTTTAATTTATAGTTGCCAAATACCATAGTTGTGCTTATATGTTTCGCCCTACCGGATCGATTGTCGATGGAAAATTGATGTGGGTTTATTGTAACAGTGACCTGTGTAACTGGCTGTGAGATGTGCTAAGGTAACCTACCCGTAATGCGTAACCCTCGATTCGATCAAACGTCGGAATTCCTCGGAAGTCATCGTACAATTTCAGTTTTACCATAATGACATTTGTCTATCATATAATGGTGATTTTCCTACGTCACGTATTGCTGTGTTTGGGACTGAAATGGCTTTCATGGCCAATGAAGCCCATATCTTCGGTGATGAATCTGGTGCATTCGACTCGAACTAAAATGTAAACAAACATGAGTTAAAATCGATAATAAAAACACAAAAAACTCCTTCCAGACAACTTTACTCAAACCCCTATATATTGATATTAAGAAGCGATTTGTTTGCTATAGTGACAAAATAAACGATAGATTATTCAAACTATTTTTCGTTCCTCGAATGAGTTTAAAATTGTGTAGTACAGTCAATAATTTGGAGTGCGATTTGAAATGAATTCCATCCTTTAAGGGATAAATATTGAGGGAAAAAGAGAAATTGCTTGTTATAAGCACAGGTTAGTGCAGGAAATGGTTAATAATTACATTAATGAACAATTGAGAGAAAACGCTGTGAGTTAATTCTGTGTTTGAGGCATTGCCCTTGAAACAAGAATAAAACTTGCTAGTTTCTAAGCATTGTTATAATTTTGAAAATCGATTCTCTATGGCAGAATTCTGTTAATTAGCATCAAACTTGTTTAAATGTTACATCTACATTTCTTTTATCAAATCTTTATAACAAAATTCTGTTTAAAAAATTATGCAATAACTGGAATCATATATCACATTCATTGTGGTTGTTGTTGTTGCTGCTGTTGTTTTGTCCAAGCCTATATCGGCAATCACTTAAATCGAGGTTGGATAATTCAGAGAATCACGTATTAAAAAGTCATGATAAAAAACGTTTTGTGTTTATTTAAAATCCATAAACACCCGTAAAGGATATTTTGAACATGTTATGGGTTGTTTTAAATGTTTTGGTAGGAATGTTAAGTAATAAGACTAGCTACCTTTGATTGTTTAGCAAAATAACTTTTGATACTAAAACATTGCTTTAGATTAGTTCGTTTGTGTTTTTATTTTTGTCCATCCCGAAATAGTTTTTTCTTTTCTTGGCCTAAAATGGACAACATTTCAAGAATAGTTAAGTGTCATTTTGCTTGTAAAAATCGTTTGGTTATTTAAAAAACAAATTCATTCCGTATTTCCATGACGTTACTTTTTAACTCATTATAATTTAATTTTTTAATTTCGACTACCAAAACGGTCGTCCCGATTGGTCAAAAGAATTATTCATGCCTCTATGAACAAAATTTTGAGCACGCAGCTATTTTGTATGCTTCCGCACAGTATAGTCCCATTCAAAAAAGTATAAAAACTTATAAAGTTTTTGCTTATTTCGTTCGATGCTATTTAGTTATAAGAAACGAACAGAATGTTTTTTGTTTTCATGGAGATGTGAACCGAAAAACCTAATCACACTTATGTATGAATCCGCTACTCGAATTCATACAGTGTAATTAGTTTTTTTCGGTTCATACATTCATGAAAACAAAAAATATTCTCTTCATCTCTTAATGTGCAGTATGTGGAGTTCGTAATCTAGTGGTAAAACGAGGGCCTCGAGATTGGAGGGTTCCGGATTCGAGTCTCATCAGGACCGTGTGAATTTTCTTAGCAGAAAATTAAGATTGATTAATTGATTGATTGAAGGGTTTTAACGCCACTTTTTACTCCGACAGGAAGTTCCGCTCCGATTTTTAACGGTTATTTTTTAAATTTTTGGCCAGTAGAATGTTACAAATAAGAAGAATAAATGGTTGGCGACCTAAACGTCGTAACTACAGCTTGAGCAAGCTGTTGTTACGACGTTTAAGTCGCCAAACCAAGAAAAAAGTTTCACACAAATGGCAGCCAATATCGGAGCTCAAATCTCAATTTGAATGATCGATATATCCATTGATTGAGAGCTGCGATAGGTCAATTAAGCCCTAACTTGGTAGAAATGGTATTTGTATGACTCTCTTCAAAATATTTTTGTTAAATCTTTATTTGTATGAAAACGTAGGTGTGGCAGGGCCGGACTTATCAGACGTGGAAAAAAATCATGAATTATTCCTCAAATGAGCGTTCCAGGGCCATTTTGGCTTTTATGTTTGTTACTTGCTAAGAATTTTTCAAATAATGCCGTTAATATTGAAGTTGGGACCTAAGTGGAGTAGCAGCTGGAGGCTAGGAAAGGATGTAGTGGTAGTACTTGTGTGAGAAATACCAAGAATCCATTGTTAGGTGCTCCAGTCGCCGCGATATAACTGAAGTACTGTTCAAAGCGGCGTTAAACCCAATTCAATCCACCAATTAATAATGTGGAAGTATTATTTCAAGTCTGCGCTCCATGAGCGTGAACAGCGATCCATCAATTTTCCCCTTTCAAAGATGATAGGATTGGTGTTAACCCTTGTCATGCTGAATATTAGTTTTTTCTGTTGTTGATGATGTTGTTGTTTAGAATTGCATTTAAAATCAAAGGGATGAAGGATCTAATAGGCCCTAGCCGTCTGTTAATATTTGTTTAAAGATTTAGTTTATACCAATTTATTTTATTTCGATTGCGACGAAAGCCTTAGGCTTAAAGAGTCGCTCTACAACCAGATGTTATCACGTCCCTGAAAGAGGGGCACAGAAACAAACTGTTATCAACTTCTACATCTGGGTACACTTCGGCTGGTTTTTAAGTGTGTTACCCATGAACACATACCGGTGACGGTGGGGCTCGAACCAATTACCTTCAGATCACGAGTCAAGCACTTATACCATTGAGACAGTCAAATCTTTTTGGTAAAAGATTTAATAGACAACTCGTGTTTACATAAGTCAAGCAGATTGCGTAGACGAAGATAAGACTGCACATATGTGCAGGCTGATCTTAGTCTACGCCTCCTTCAAAAGCAGGTAGATTCCGGGCTCAGCATGACAAGGGTTAATCATTTTAGATGTTTTTGTAATAAGAAAGTTGGATTATACTGTGAATTAAAGAAGCGGCTTAGTTTAACTAACATCAAAATGATTCAACAAAGCTTGCAATATCTTTACATTTAACGAACTACTTTTGGTCTTGCGCGGTGTTCGGCGGTCGACAATTTTCCAGTCATTATAACTACAGTTGGAAAGCAATTAAGGGCACACTCTACCAACAACAAAGCCATGTTCCCCTTTGACGGATATGGAGAACGACCATATGTGAGTAAATGCGATCGAAAAAACTTGCTAAAAGAACAAGCAATATTGAATACAGCATATTTTATACATACTAACCAATAAATAATTCTCTTATAATAGAAAAATTGCTGTTTTCATTTTTTCCAGTTTTGATCTCACTTTACATATTTTGATACCTTTCTGTATGGGACTATTTTGTGCGGAAGCGTACAAAATCGCTGCGTGCTCAAAATTTTGTTCATGAAGTTATGAATATTTTTTCGACCAATCAGAGCGCCCGATTTCAATAGACGAAACTAAAAATTGAATTAAGGTTGTATGAAAGAAAAAAGGAATTGGTTTGTTGGCTACCTAAAAGCCGTTTATACAGCTTCAACCGTTTATATATATATATATTATTTTTTTCTTTTTTTTTTTCTTTTTATTTATTTATTAATTTATTTTTCTTTTTTTTTGTTTTTTATGTGTAAGGCAACCAAAATACTTAACATAAATGTTGGAGGTCAAACTTCCTTTCCTTTCCAAAATTAAATAATTTGAATCGTCAATCGAAACTACAAACCTACTCTTCATCATATCTAACCCGTACACCCCCCCCCCCCCCCCTATAGAAAAAGCTTTTGGGAAAGTTGACAATGAAGAAATGGCTTGTTACATTATCCAAGATATTGTCTGTCGAATAGACATAATGGTAAATAATTTGAAATATCACCAACTAAAAATTGTCCTCTGCGATATCTTTTTATGGACCAGTCTAAAATTTTGCATGGGTCAAATCACTAAAGCTTTATTGTCTTTCCTTGATAAGGCAGTGTTTTTGAAAGCCATGATCGTTCAATGTGGGGTTTGGCTCTTTATTTTCATAATGATGATATGTACTGTCCTTGTTGTACCCTTTTGTGCATGGACTGAATAAAAGATATGTGAACAATGTCCTGTAATTATGCCCACTGACAAATTCTTTGGCATGAAAAACAGTAAAGTATCATTCTATCATGGCACGTGAAAATAGCCTTACAAACACAATTAACTCGAGCGTGATGAAATATACGTAACTTGAAAAAGGGTCGCGCGTGGTGCTTTTCCTTTTTACAAAAGTATCAATACGTGTAACCGGTCATATCAATTCTTTGTGGTTTTGTATTGAAGTTGCATCTGATTGTAATTAATGTATCTAAAATACCCCGATAGCATAAAATATCCACTGGTGGTAGAACAATCGACGAACTTCTCCGTTTCTCTATCGTTGTTTCCATCGGGATAGACAGTTACATAGATTCCCAGTAGCGTCCGAATTTTACCAAATAAAACCATGATAGATTATATCAGCACTAAATATACCTGAATGTGTTAATCGATTTATTATGTTTCTATATAAATGAAAATGTTTACACAAGAAAATGGTGTTCAAAATAAACTTAAGCCGGTAAAGCTTGGTACCATTCGGCAATGAGTAAGTCCTTCAACGATTATGGTTACCCTTACATAACTTCGACATTTAAAGTTAAAAATTATAATCTCGGTGCTTTTTTAAATTCTATTACCACGAGTGTTTTTCGAAAAATGAGATATTAACAGTAAACAGTTAATTACCACGCAATCTTCCTGTAGTTAATTTTGCTTTCGTTGGTCAAATCGGCTCTGTTTGTGTATTTATCGCCCGACAGTGGAAGAAACGCAAGCGCATTCAAGGGAACTAATCCTCACTTCATTTTGCTTTAAGACATCAGCGTTTATTTCCCCTGAATAAGTAAAATCCCTTGATAGAATCTATTAATATAGAATATTTATAGATCACGCGGTCTATAACTTAATGTCTTAATTCCTAGCGTTTTTTTTTTCTAGAAATAGTTTAAACCTATTGATGTTGAGACGAAATGTATATATATTTACACCAATGCTTGGGTGGATGGATTGATGGATGATTGATGGGTGGACGGATAGATGGATGGATGGACGGGTTGATGGCCGGACTGACGGACGAATATATGTAAGGGTTGACAAAATAATGTATGGATGGATGCATTAATGTTATCATTGATCAAAAGATAGGTGGATCGACGGACAGGTGGATGGATGGATTAACGAACGAATGGAATAGAATAGACAAACAGTCAGTCAGACAGGTAGGAAGGAAGGCATGGACAGAGGTTTGATTCACTGTCTGCTGAATAGAGCCATATTCCGAGAAGTGGAGAGAGAGAGGGGGGGGGGGTAGAGAGAGATTTTCACTTTTTTCATAACATCAAAGCATTTCAATAAGAAAATAAGATAGAATAATACAAATCGTTTTGTTGATTTTCTATTTATGAACGTCCTTGTGTTTATTTTTGTAGATTGGAATGTTATCCTATGAAGCACGGAATCGTGTTTTAACATATTACCAGATGGCAGAATTTTAGACTGATCCAAATCGAAATGAGTTGCAGAGGACAGTTTAAACTTTAAGATATTTTAGATTTTTTTCTACTCTCTGGATAGAAAATATTGTTTAAAATGAAGAAATTGCTTGTTACAAGCAATTTCTTCATTTTTACACAATGTTTTCCCAATAGTTTTCCTTGAGGGGCGTCCAAAAGGGTCCATGTGTGGGGTTGGGTTAAAAATAAAGTCTGTTTCAAAAAGGTAATAAAGATAATAAATATTATGTATTTTTGCTTTTCAAAAGTAAGAATAGAAATTGAAGTCTATGATGCTTAACCTATTCCCACACTATCATGCTTTTTTACGCACCACAATAAAAAAAACTTTGGAAAACATTGTTAAAAATGAAGAAAATGGTCTGTAATAAGCAATTTCTTTATAACCCACAATATTTTCTTTCCTAAAGAAAGATTTTTAAGACTCCGCCAACTTACAATTATCGTCTGCAACTTCTTTGAATTTGAACCGGTCTTTAATTTTGTCGAATGGGAATGGGTTAACGGGAAACAGGACAATTAGCAAATAATGGTGTTAAAACCAGGAGGAACAGGAAATAAAGATATTCAGGTCGAAAGGCGTGATCTAATTTGTTTTCTATTCACAAATTTAAGCAAAATAATGGAATGTGATTATTATCGTTAGAATAGATCTAACATATTTACCTATCATTAGATCATGCTTTGGGAATCTCAAGGGGGCGGGGGCTGGGGTTTGTGTTGTGGTTGTTTGTTTGTTTGTTCGTTCGTTTGATCGTTCGTTCGTGTGTGCGTTCATTTGGTTGTCCGTTATGTAATTGCACGTTAAATGACTATCGATCTAAAATGAAATTATTTTGCATAATAATAATCAAACTGGAAATTTCAAAACAGACAACTTTATAAAAATCAAGTATAAAAATCTATACAAATATTTTATACAATTCGGTCGCAATGTTTAAAATAGTTTTAAAAACATTCACAAAGGAAGTGATTTTCCAAATACAAAGGTATAAATTGTCGGAATTATGTAATCGGGGTTTAATGTAAAATTTCTCGCAATCTCAAGTATTTCGCAATCTTTTTTTTTTTTTTTTTCATAATATCCATCCGAGCGAGAATGAAAACTGTGCTGATTTCACTGATTGTGTTTATGTTGATCAATCTTCTGTTTTTCGAAGGTAGGGATACTTCTTAATTCTTACACTTGATATTTCATAATCATTATCACTCTGTTCATTTTTCTATCATTTTGTATACAGTTTTTTCCTCTCTGCGAAGCAAAATTTGATATACCACTTGACATTCGGTCTCGTGAAATATCAAAATTTCCCTTCACAAATACAAGATGTCGTATCTCTATCGTAACATGATATCCATTTCAGTGAATGAACAACAAAAACTAAATGTTCACGAGTGGCGGAACCACTATTGAAAATATGATTTAGTTGTTCACGAAATGAAATATAATTTTATCTTACACGATAAACAAACGATTATTAACTTTCTTTAATGCCAAAGATCTCTTCATTATGCGCGTGAATACTTGGTAAATGATGACGTCAATAGTTTCTAATTAGATGACGTTTACTAGCTCTAACTGATCGAAAGCTCATTATGCGCGTGAATACTTGATAAATGATGACGTCAATAGTTTCTTGAGTCCTAATTAGATGACGTTTACTAGCTCTAACTGAACGAAAGCTTGGCTAAATTTTTCAAAACAATTATCATTTTGATAGTTTCACTTTTTTGTCAACTTAGAAAAGTCATTAATCCAACGGAAAGCATTAAAGGAATTATTCATTGTCCCTTAACTAGCATTTGTATTAAAAAGAAATACAAATTTTATGACATACAGATTATAGGCTGTTGTTTTGGCGAAGTATTTTCTAAAATAGATTAATTATTATGTTCACACAAATGACGTGATCTACTATCAATCTATCTATTTCCTCTATTGTGTCTGATTTTGTTATAAATTCAATGTAATAGCCTTTTTTGTATTCAATGGATTTAGTGGCTAAGCCTAGAGTAGCAGTTTGCACTCGTTGAACTCTGAGAAGATCTCAAACGTACAAGTCTGTTAACCTTAAGCTACACGTATCAAAGATGCTAGTCAATCAAAGTACTGAAAGTACTTTAAGCTAGCAAATCATTGCTTTGTTTAGTAATCTTCTTTGCCAAAGGTTATCAGGATAAATAAACGAGATAACAATAACCCATGAGTAACCGAGGAGTTAACCTATTACAAAATCTTAGACTGGTACGAATTCAAAGAAGATGCAGACGACAATTTCAAGTTGATTGAATTTAGAAAATCTTTCCCTTGTTGGGTAGAAATAATGAAGTAATTGCTTGTAACAAGCAATTTCTTCATTGTCCACAATGTTTTCCCAGGTTTTTTTCTTCCTGAGATGCTTAAAAAGCGGAATCGGGTGGGAATGGGTTGAATAGCATGTTTTTGAAAGAGTTCTCTTAAATTTGAATAGAGTGTTGCAATATTCCTGAAAAACATAACAACTACTTTTAATACGTAGTCACTCAATGGATTGAGTGGTTAAGCCTCCAGTGGCAGTTTGCGCTCGTTCAACTTTGAGACGACCCCCAAAAAGTTTTATGTTAACTTAAGCTTTCAAAGCGGACGCTTTGCTAGTTAAAAAGTGCTTCGTTGGTTGGCGAACTAGAATCGTAGCTGTAGTTTATATGAACTGTAGTTACGACACTTAAGTGACAAACCAAGAAAATATGCTTGTTAAAGTGTTGGAGTTTAACACATAAGTGATTTAATATGCCAATCGATTTTTTTACTGACATCGCGATTATGTCAACCAAAGAATAAACTTTTACGAGATGAAAAAAAAAATGAATTAATTTAACTGCCTATCTGAACATAACTGTGGCGTCATGGCCTCCCTATTAATATCAAATTTTTTATTTTTATTTATTCATTTTTTTTTATGAACTAGTTTGTGCGGAAGGATACGGAATCGCTGCGAGCTCAAAATATAATTCATGGGGGTATGATTTTTTTCCCCGACTAATCAGAACGCCCGTTTTTATAGACGAAATTAAATTTGTTTGTTTGAATGGGGTTTAACGCCGTTTTTAACATTCTTTCAGTTATTGGATTCCTGGTATTTCTCGCACCAGTACTACCACTACACCCTTTCCTAGCCTCCAGCTGCTATCACACATAGGCTTACGATTATCTGCCCATTGGTGGTAGACAAATGTCGGAAAGAGTATTGCCGCCGTCGGGGATCGAACCCGGGACCCTTTGAATGAAAGTCCGACGCGCTACCAACTGCGCTATGACAGCGGCTGACGAAATTAAAAATTAAATTATAAAAGAATGAGAAAAGATAAGAAAGTACTTTTTGTATTTACAAGAAGCATTTTGGATGTTTTCAATTCTTCTCTTTATTTACAGATGTAGACTGTCGACGAGCACGTGCACGGAGTAGTTCACGAAAAGGGTATTTCTGAAAACACACAACTGACTGATCGCGACTGTCAATTTGAAAATCAAGGAAGTTGCAGACGACAATTTCAAGTTAATGGAATTTTAAAAAGTACTTTTTCCAAAATGTTTTCTATGTCTTTATTCTTTCTTTATATGCGTTAAAAGGCTGGATTGTGTTGGAACGGGGTAATCCAAGTAACTATATAAAGACGATAAGCGATTGTTTGAAAAGCCCTGAACGGATGGCCAGGCTGCATTTCACGTTCATGTGTAATGGTAGGAAGTTTCACGCAAGGACTTAACTCATTCCCGTACAATGACGCTTTTTGATGCCCCTCAAGAAAAAAAGCATGAAAAACATTGAGGAAAATGAAGAAATTGCTTGAATCAAGCGACTTCCTCATTTTCCACAATGTTTTCTATCCAGAAAGTTGAAAAAAACTCTAAAATTCCGTAAATTTTAAATTTTCTTCTGCAACTCCTTTGAATTTGGACCAGTCTACAATTTTGTCGTCTGGTAATGGGTTAAATGTTAAAACCTCTGATGACTTCAATTCCTGAAGTATCAACGAATCATCATGTTGTCACAAAATCTATATTTCGAGTAGCGTTATTTATAAAAGTATATAATTTTCTCGATAATAATTTTCTATGAAGCATTTGTTGGTAGGTTTCAAAATGGACGTTAGGCTGTGTTATTTCGAATGAATTGGTCAAATACTTCATAATCACACTCAATAAATAAATACTATTATTGAATATTTTGAAAAAGGTTTAACGCCACTATTAACATTTTCAAGACATTTCGCTGAGGAAAAAAAAAACCTAACCATGGGTTCTCGGTATTTCTCACACCAGTGCTAACGCTACATCCTTTCTGGGCCTCCATCTGCTCTTTACGATTATCTACCCATTGGTGGGAGACATATTTCAGGAAGGACATTTGACGCGACCGGGAATCGAACACTGGACCCCATGATTGAGAGTCCGACCCGCCACTAACTGCTCTATGGCCGTGGTCATGTTCTTGAATATCATTTTTTGATTTAGGAATGTATCTTCACACATAAATATATATCTGTAAACAAGGGTACTTGATATGTGGATGGTAGCCTGATGTTAAGGATGTCAAAATCTTCGAAACGGCTAGGATTTGTAGTAACCGTATATAAAGGATATCAGTTACTTCGACAAGAATAGATATCAAAACAACATGAAATTTAAGTAGTTTAGTTTTCTTCTTTTTTTCCAGAATAGAAATAGTAGTAACCCAAAATTTAAGATGTCGTTTTTTTTTTTGTTGTCGTTGTTTTTTGGGTTGGGGGGGGGTTGTTTGTTGTTTTTTTGTTTTTTTTCAAAAAAACTGGAAAATAAATCCACTTTTTACCCTTATTAATCGGGATGCCCGTTTTCGAACAGCTCTATAAAGAAAATAAATATGACCCCTTTTTGTCCTGGAGAAAGAAACGAGATTTAAATAGTCCTGTGTGGCTCATGGGCCAGAGCGTCGGACTCCTATCTGGAAGAGGACGAGGGTTGCGGGTTCGAATCCCGGTCGCGTAAGGTTGGTATGTCCCTGGACAAGACATTTCAGAGGCCTACACTTCTCCTACATGAATCACACGTATAAGTGACGTTGACCGTGCTATACCTGAAAATTGTTAAGAGTCATGTTAAACCCCACATAATTATTCTGCAATGCCTCGTGTATTATTCAACTTGTCGATGATCAGTCATTCGTGGCAATTGATGGATCGCTGGCCACGCCCACTGATCTCCGACCAGGAAGTTTGAATTATGTTATTTTAAAACAAGAGGGCCAGTGGCCCTGGCGCTCACCTGAGATAAGGCTCTTTTTCTTCAAGGCCTAATACTAACAGGGTCGGGTGAAGACCTCCATTAAAATTTAACTGAAATCAACTTATGTTGCCTTGCTAACCTCATCCTCACGAGTTAAGGGACTTCTCTAATATCTCTTCACCTAATGAATAGGTATTTTCTGTACGATTTATTTTTAACCAGCCAATCAAAAGGTCAAAAGCGATTTCTGTGACTGCCAATCAGAGGAGTTCTTACATACGGCTCAGGTAAAACGGCTTACGTCGGGTCACTTTGCAAGATGCTGTATACCATCCCTGTGCCTCCGGCTATAACATAATCCGATATTGATGATATAGAAATGTTTCATCCCTAAAACTTCTGTATAAAACTTGACAAATGAATTTAAATAGAAAGGAAAACATGTTCACCTTTTTTTGATAACTTGATTTTAATTGTTTGTTTTCATGTGTTTAAAAGTTTGATATATTGATATATGAATTTTAATTTTACATTTCAAAAGTCGAGTTTTGTTCATAGTTAAGTTGACAGGGCAATGTTATGAATTGTGTGTTTTATATCCCGTTTTTTTCGTAAAACAATAAACTCACTCCGCTTGATATAATCCTTATAAAATAATTGGGAGAAAGAGAGATATAAAGGGAGAATAGAGAGAGAGGGGGAGAGAGGGGAGAGGGGAAAGAGAGGGGGGCAGATTTCCGTGTTTGCAATTTTGTAGAAATTAAAATTGGGTGAAACAATGGTCCATTCAATGGATTTATGAAACAATGGAACTAAGCATTGGTAACATACAGGTGTTTTTGAGAATACATAAAGTACGATAGCATAGGTTTGATGTAATTGAAGAAATGAAATTCATTGATTAGAAAGTAAGTTTTACTTTGTTCCAAGTAAAATTCTGTGTATTTATAGTTTCAGGTGAATCGTATAAAGGGGTTCATTTCACATCGATATTGGAATATAAAATGTTCCTTAGATGGTCCCCTTTAAAATTAACTAAACAATTGAAATTTGTTAAAAGCTTTGCCATGGCAACACAATAGAAAATTTAATAAAAAATCGTTTAAAATTTTCTCCCTCTGACCGAGAAGGCGTAGAGCCTTGATATTTCGAATGAAGCATTAGTATATTGACCTGTTTCAAAATAGCTAAAATCATGATCTTCGGGACCTAGGGGCATAGCCCCATGGGGTATGGGTTTACATAGAAATAAAGAACGGTTTTCTTACGACATCTCCTCCCAAACTGGTGAGCCTATTTGAATCAAATTTGGCAGAAATGTTCCTTAAGCGGTCCCCTTTAAAAATGGTTAAAAGAATTGAAATCTGTTAAAAACTCTGGTTACCATGGCAACAAAAGTGAAATTAAGAAATGTTCTTTAAAAATCTTTTCCTCCTGATCCCAGAAGGCGTAGAGCCTTGATAATATGCATGAAGCATTAGTATATTTACCTCTTTCAAAATAGCTAAAATCATGATCCTGGGGTCCCTAGGGGCTGAGCCACAGGGGAGGGGGGGGGGGTTTATATTGAAATAAGGAACGATTTTAAAACGACATGTCCTCCCAAACCACTGGGCCAATTTGAACCCAAATTTTGCAGAAATTTTCCTTAGGTGGTCCCCTTTTTATATAGCTAAAAAATTGAAATCTGTTAATCTGCCGTTGCCATGGCAAAAAAAGTGAAAGTTTTAAATAATCTTTAAAAATCTTCACCTCCTTACCCAGAAGGCGAGGAGCCTGGATATTTTGCATGAAGCATCAAAATATTGACTTCTTTCTATAAAGCTAAAATCCTGATCCTTGGTCCCCAGGGGTTGAGCCCCATGGGGTTTGTTTTATATAGAAAAAAAAGGACAACTTTTTTCCTCCCAAACCACTGGGCGAAATCGAACAAAATTTGGCCGAAATGTTTCTTACGAGGGCCCGTTAAAAATAACTTTAGCAATTGAAATCTGTTAAAACTCTGGTTGCCATGGCAACAAAAGTGAAATTTTTTAAATAGCCTTTAAAAAATCTTCTTCTCCCGTCCCAGAAGGCGTAGAGCCTTGATATTTTGCAAGAACATCAGTTTATTGACCTCTTTCAAAATAGCTAAAATCCTGATTCTCGAGTCCCAAAGGGGAAGGGGTTTATATAGACATTTAGAATGATTTCAAACGACATCTCCTCCTAAACCACTGGGCAATTTGAACAAAATATGGCCGAAATGTTCCTTACGACGAACCGTTTAAATATAGCTAAATCAATCGAAATATCTGTTTGTCATGGTAACAAAAGTGGAATTTTTATATAATCTTTAAAAATCTTCTCCTCCTGATCCAGAAGGCATAGAGCCTTGATATTTTGTATGAACCATCAATATACTGACCTCTTTTAAATTAGCTCAAAACATGACCCTAATGTCCCCAGGGGCGGAGCCCATAGGGTGGGGGGGGGGGTTATATAGAAATAAAGAACGATTTTTAAACGAGATCTCCTCCCAAACCACTGAGCCAAATTGAACCAAATTTGGGGAAATTCTTCCTTATGTGGTCCCCTTCAAAAATAGCTAAAAGAATTAAAATCAGTTAAAACTCTGGGTGCCATTGCAACAAGAGTGAAATTTTATATCATATTTTAAAATCTTTTTCTCCCGACCAAGACAGTGTAGAACCTTGATCAGTATATTGGCCTTTTTTTTAAACAGCTAAAATCATGATCCTCAGGTCCCCAGGGATGGACCCCCCGGGGGGGGGGTTACATGCATGAAGCATCAGTTCACTGACTTCTTTCTCATATCTGAAATTATAACCCATGGATCCAGAGGGAGGAGAAAGTTTTTCTCCTCCTTTCAAAATTTACCCTTAAGCCTTTGAATTTGAAGTTTATACTTTTGGATCCCTAGTTACATAGTCTATATATTTGTGTGGCCCACTTGTATCATAATCACAACCTTAACATAAATTAGAATGTTGAAAGAAAAAGAGCCTTTATCTCAGATGAGCGCCACAGGGCAATGGCCGTCTTGTTTTTATCATTTCATCGAATTCATTTCATGAAAAAATAGGTATATAATAGATGGAATATAATGTTAAAGTAACGATTACGGTATAACTTCTTGTATTTGCTTCTAGCTCAGGAACAAAATTTGTTATTCCATTCGAAAATGAAAGCAAATGTTCTTTCGCTATCACAATTCACAATATTCCCCATATTTATGCATGGCTATATTGTCAAACAATAAAAACATGTTTTGTCATTATTGTCATATATTATCATGGGCAGTTATAACTAAATTTGAATGCCGATGTTTGATAATGTCTGTGAATTAGGGGGTCGATAGCCCTACCCATGGACTCCGCTGGTCACGATCACGGACTTGGACATAAAGTTCCACTTGGATATTATGTCCCATTGTGGTGTCATTTTCAAAACTTATGGCCAGTATCATGTAATAAAAATATTCTGTTTGTTTGGCGACTTAAATGACGTATCTACAGCTTGAATGAGCTGTAGCTTCGACGTTTAAGTCGCCAAACCAACAGAAATGCTTCAGATAAATGTCGGAGTTCAAATCTCACTTCCTGTCCAGAAATTGAAAATACTGGTCTATTCACTCTTTGCTCGACAACCTTGATCGGTCAACTGAAATAGAGACGAGACTTGAATAGATATAAAATGAGCCTCTGCGTGACATTTCCAACTATTTCGCATGTGCGTGACTCGCACACATTGAGCACCCTGGACAGCCATTCGGGGCAATTAGAATAATCGCTGATTGTTTAAAGAAGCTTTGGGTCAGTTTTTATCTACAGAGCGCAGAGTGAAGACTCTGATCAGATACTAACATGTGATATATATTTGCCCGCCGTAATAGCGCAGTGGGTAGCGTATCAGACTCATGTGGTGTCATGGGTTCGATACCCCGCGGCAGCACATATTCTGTTCGATATTTGTCTCTCATCCATGGGTGGATAATCGTAAACCTAAGTGGGATAGCAGCTGCAGACTAGGAAAGGATGTAATGATGGAACTGGTGCGAGATATACCGGGAATTCATTGTTATGTGGTCCATTCGCCATCATATGACTGAAAAAATGTTAAAAGTGGCGTTAAACCCATCCAAACAACCAAACAAGAAGAGAAGTAAAAGAGAGCGCTTTAATCGACTCTTGCACATATATAAAAGAAAAAACTTGGTTCTCAATTTTCAAATTTCTAAATGTAATGCTTTCAGACATATAAACAAGATTTTTTTTTATAAAAAATGACCGTTCATAACATAAAAAAAATTTAATCAAAACTATTCTGCGAATAAACGCTTAATAAGTACAATCGGAATGGGGTCGTAATTCGTCGGGTAAATATTTGATTGCACAGAAAAATTACGTTATTTGTGGTTTACATGGCGTATTGATTAAGTCATGGGCTTCGGCTAGCCATTCAGTCGTCATCAACATCTCCCGATGACTATCGACTTCATCCGATAAATTCTGGTGTTTCAAAGTAGAGCATAGAGAATATATAACATGAAATTGTATCTGTGGTGAATTTAGTAGATTTAACACAAAGAAGGAATATCTATATCTTGAAAATGATATGAATAACTATTGGAAAGGCAGTTAATATTCCTATATCAACTTTTCATGTAAATCTGCTCAAAGCCGTTTTAAGTGCCAAAGTCACTCGTGTAGGTTGGCTAGCATCCGGTCCAAACTGAACACTAAACGCTTAACGAAGTCTGGCTACCAATCAATATGCATAATACTGTTGGCACGTTTGGCCACAGTGGTTTTTTTTTTAAGTAGGACCTCTAGTAAAAAACCCAAACTATACATGCTGAATAAGACAACAAATGAACTTTTAATTATTCCAGAGTAGTAAATTTAGTCATATGGATATAAAAAATTATATTTTTTCCATTTTTTGTTAAAACGGTATAAAGGTTGTATACTTATTTTGAACACCTTTAATAGAAAATCTCTTAAAGTATCAAACTGAAAGGAATGTCGGGAACCTTGACCGGTAATTTAAGCAATCAACAATCATAAACAATAAATGAAGAAAAGATAGAACAAAAGATGATAAAGAGATAAATGAATATCAATCTTATTTCTCAAAATTCATTAATCAACTTTCAATTAATAATTACAAGCAATTTCACAATCTTTAAATAATGACCGCCCTTTACTCATACATTATTCCTATTATCAAAAAGAAGAAGAACACGAGTTAGTGCTAATTCAAAATCCAAAATTATTCATCATGATCAAAAAAGTAAAAATGGCAAATAAGCGGCTACTTTCTCTCTAAACAACTAGTAAGAGCAAATCGGCGATATACCCGAGCATTTAGAGATCTCATCGGCTACATACACCAGCATTCAGGGAGTAAATCGGATATATATCAGAAAATTCAAATAGTACAACGGATATATACCCGAGCATTCAAATAGTACATAGGATTAATACCGGAGAATTCAGAGTTCATCGGATATATACCCGAGCATTCAAATAGTACATAGGATTAAAACCGGAGAATTCAGAGTTCATCGGATATATACCCGAGCATTCAAATAGTGCATCGGATATATACCCGAGCATTCAAATAGTACATCGGATAAATACTCGAGCATTCAAATAGTACATCGGATATATACCCGAGCATTCAAATAGTACATCGGATATATACCCGAGCATTCAAATAGTACATCGGATAAATACTCGAGCATTCAAATAGTACATCGGATATATTCCCGAGCATTTGATTAGTACATCGGATATATACCCGAGCATTCAAATAGTACATCGGATATATTCCCGAGCATTTGATTAGTACATCGGATATATACCCGAGCATTCAAATAGTACATCGGATATATACCCGAGCATTCAAATAGTACATCGGATATATACCCGAGCATTCAAATAGTACATCGGATATATACCCGAGCATTCAAATAGTACATCGGATATATACCCGAGCATTCAAATAGTACATCGGATATATACCCGAGCATCCAAATAGTACATCGGATATATACCCGAGCATTCAAATAGTGCATAGGATTAAAACCGCAGAATTCAGAGATCATCGGATATATACCCAAACATTCAGAAAGTCCATCGGATATTTATAAACCCGAGCATTCAGATAGTGCATAGGATTTATACCCGAGAATTCAGAGAGAACATCGCCTATATTCCCGAGCATTCAGACTTCATTGGCTATATATCCGAAATTTCAGCGAGAACATCGGCTATATACCCGATATTTCTGAGTTGAGACCAGATGTTTGCAATGTTTATATTATCATATCTACCGTATCAATTTCATTTTATTAGTCAAGTCAGCCCGAGGGTCGAACCCGAGATCTCGAGGTTTGAAGTTGACAAAGAATTAATGGATGCAAACAGTCCGAACAAATATAAAGACATTTGAGACAAAAATATGGCCTCTAGAGTGCAAAGAAAGTTTTCCTAAGATTTGACCTAATGACCAGTTTTTGACCCTATGTGACCCAATATGAAACCTGACTGAGATTTCATAGAGACAACATTCCGACAAAATATAAAGATATTTGATCAATAAATGTGGCCAATTGGGTGCACTTAAGGGTTTTCTGCTATTTGACCTAGTGACCTAGTTTTTGACTCAATATGACCCAATACATAACCTGACCGGGATTTTATGAAGGCAAATATTCTAACCAAATGTGAAGATATTTGGGCTGAAAATGTGGCCTCAAGAGTGCACACAAGGTTTTCTAAGATTTGACCTAAGAACCAAGACTTGACCAAAGTTTTATGGAGACAAATATTCTGACCACAAGTAAATACATTTGAGCAAAAAATGTGGCATCTAGAGTGCACAAAAGGTTTTTCTACGAATTATCCTAGCGGCCTAGGTTCTGTCTCCATGTAACCCGGTATCGGAATTGACAGAGATTTTTATTGCGACAAATATTCTGACCACAAATCAAGACATTTAAGCCAAAAATGTGGCTTCTAGAGTGCACAAAATGTTTTTCTAAAAAAAAAAAAAAACCTTGTGACCTAGTTTCAGAACCCATGTGACCCAATGTCGAACCTTATCTAGATTTCATGGAGACAAACAAACTGAGCAAATATCAATCTACGGAAAGCGCGTGAAAATGAAAGATTATATCGATAAATGATAATTTATACAAAAAATGTACAGTAAACTTAAAGAAACAACATTAATTCAAACTTGAAGTTCGAGTAAATTCTCAGTTGAGCACGAAAAAAGTTTTATAGTATCGGGCCGGTGTCGGGTCAAAAAGGCCCAGTGTCAGAAAGGCCCGGTCCAAAAAGGCCCAGTCCAAAAAGGCCCACTTTTAAAACTGACCAAAAAGACCTGGTCCGAAAAGGCCCAGACCAGAAAGGCCCACTGTTAAATTTGACCAAAAAGGCTCACTAACCTATCTTAAACATTTGACATTATTTTGACTATGAAAATTTGTATTTCTTTTGTTTAATTTTAAACTAACTTAAAATTGATCAGTGTAAATAAAACACTTTTCAGTAGCAATTAGAGAATGACAGTTTTATGTCTATAATCTGTATTGAAAGGTGTTGGAATAAGGAACCATCTATAATAAGTATATAAAGTATGGCAGTTTCTCCTTTTTCCGCAATGGTTTTGTATCATCATAGCAATGTTTCTGAAAACCAAGGTGTTGTTAAAAATTGCTGATTCTTTTCTATGCTGTACAGTATATATCATTGTTGTCTAATGATGGATCATTTGAGCTTGTCCATAGAATATCATGCTCATGAGTTGTAGAATAAGATGATAAAATAAAAATACTTCTTAATATATATATTACTTCTAACAGTTGAGTTAAAAAACATGTATAATCAGACTTACTTGCTATTCTCTTACATGTATATGTGGGCCTTTTTGGACTGGGCCTTTCTGGTCAGTTTTGAAAGTGGGCTTTTTGGACAGGGCCTTTTTGACCCGGGCCTTTTTGACACTGGGCCTTTTTGTACACTGGGCCTTTTTGTCACTGGGCCTTTTTGACCCTAATTCATCGGGCCCAGATCTTACAATCAACTTTTGATATATCACCATTGTAGGCTCGCCTTAAAACCATCGCATTCTCTCCATCATGCTATTGTACACTTTTTACATTCGTATACTCGTAGTTCAAATGTGATAGGAATGGGCAAAGCTTTTGCCCTTGACCCTCTCTAAATTCGCGTGATTGACAGATGCCTAGATACCAGATATAAACCTTTTAAGTTGAATAGTACAGCATTAATGAAAAATGTTAACTGTTTCATGAAATTTTAAAACAGGTAAGTACATACCAAATATGGACCTTGTATATCAAATAGTATACTATTTTTTTTAACAGTATATGGGTCAAAAGTCATGTCGCAGCGGCTGGAGCATTTAACAATGGATTCCTTGTATTTCTCAGACCAGTACTACCGCTTTATCCCATCCGAGCCTCCAGCTGCTCTGGTATAAAAAATACACATAATTCCCGTTTTTACGCCCCCTCATGAAAACGGTCTAGAAAAATATTGTGGACTATGGAGAAATTGCATGTAAAAGCAATTTATTAGTTGTCTACATTGATTTCTACCCAGAAAGACAAAGGATTTTTTTTAACTCCATCAACTTAGAAATGCTATCTGCAACTTCAGTCAATTGAGACCAGCCTATAATTCTCTTGTTTGGTCGTTGGTTAAGTTTTCCATGCAAACTTTAGTGTGCATATGACGTCACCGATTGAGTTGAACATATAAACCTTTACAATACTAGATGACTGTACACCTAGAAAGTGAAGGTCATTCAGAAAATATAAGCAAGGTTAGTTTTTGATTATTTTTTTCACGTAGGTCAAAGATAAAGGTCAAATGGTGAAAGTGTTTGGTGTCAGTGATACTTTATCACTTGATGATTGTATGTGTCAAGTTTTCTGAACCTGAGTCAAGGTCACATTTGTTGAAGGTCTTATGTCTTGGTGCTAGATGCAGGCCCATCACCTGATTGGTGCTATGGAGCACCCTGGCATGAATAAGGGATACACAAATTTACCTAATTCCAACATAATACTACTTATCTGACGCCCCCAAAGGAAACAGTATGAAAAGTGAAAAAGTTTATAACAAGCGATTTCTTCATTCCCACATAGTTAACTACTCGGACAGACAAAGATTTTCATAAAAAATTATCAACTTGAATTGATCGTCAGCTACGTCTCAGAGTTAAGACCAGTCTAACCAAAATGGGAGCAGACAGTAAGACTTCATAACCATTTGTCCTAGGCAAGCCAATAAAGAGAAACAGCAGTTTGTAAGATGTATGTATTTTTCATCAACTACGACAATGGCAGTCATGTAGCAGGTATAAATTAACAAGTAAAACAGTCTTAAAAGATATACAAAGAGCAAAATTTGGAGTACATGTAAGGCAAATATACTATAATCAACAAATGGCTACTTTCAATCACAAACTTGATAAAATCATTCATTACAAACAAAATTGTTGAACTCGGACATTTTTAGAATACATGTACATTTTTATTGGTGAGTGACTTAAATGTTGTAACTACAGCTTATTCAAGCTGTTGTTACAAGGTGTAGGTCACCTACCATCGGTTTGCTCTTTTTAAAATCCTTGACAAAATATTTTTGCAATGTAATATCATTTGATATCTCTGACAAACTGCTACCATAGGTTATAGGTAAGCTGTTGAGGCAAGCAATCCATCAACAGTTGGATGAACACAGGACTTTATATCGATGGGTCAGCAGAAAACAGTTGTAACAGCCTATAAACTTATAGGCAGTTACAACTGTTTGCACTGACCCATCAATATAGTGTCAGATAGCCGCTATTAATCAAAGAATCAATTGACCAATTGAATCGATCAATCAAGACTAGATGTGGGAGTTGAACTCTTGTCATTGGACATGTGAAACATTTGTGTTGGCTTGACAACTAAACATTGTAATTAAAGCTTATTCAAGCTGTAGTTCCATGCTGGGCATAGCCAGTGATCCTCAAATTTTAAAGAACCCAAGAGCAGGCTGGCCAAAAGATCTCAAACTATAAATTAGCCTGTGCATGAAGACATCACCATTACGCTTTTACCGCTCAGTCCTGCATTTTAGTGAACTGAAGAAAATAATGGTAGCAATGAAAAACAGCGTCAAGACAGGAGATGTACTGTATTTTTCTATTTTAAACAATATTTTTTACCTATCTGACTCTGAGTATATAGATTTGGCCATATTAAAATTATCGTCTTCATTCTTTTTTTTAAATTCTGACCAGTCTAAAGCTTTATCAAGTAATGTTTGAACAATGACTAGGTATACTTACAGAAACCATTGTAGAGTGTTTTTGGAGTATTCCCCAATTAACTTAACAGAATGTGTTGACCCAATACCACTTGACAAAATTCTAGACTGGTCCAAATTCAAAGGAGTTGCAGACAATTTTTAGTAATTTAAATCATTTTCTTTTCTTTTGGAGTAAAAAACATTACAGAAAATAAGGAATTATAGCAAGCAAGCAATTTCTTTATTTCGGCAATGTTTTCCAAAGTCTTTTTTTTTCCTTGAGGGGTGTAAAAAGCTGGATTGTATAGTAATGGGTTTAGACAGTATATTGTAATCCTTGTTACAAGCTATTTCTACCTTTTTCAAAATGTTTTCTAAAGATATATTTCTTCATGATGTCAAAATTCTGGATTGTTTGGCAATAATTTAATTTTTAGTTTCGTCTATCAAAAAGAGCGTTCTGATTGGTAAAAAAATATTATTCATAACTCCATGAACAAAATTTTGATCACGCCATGATTTTGTATGCTTCTGTACAATATAGTTCCATACAAAAAAGGTATCAAAATTTGTAAAGCTTTTGATTTTTATGCTCGATGATATTAAATTATAAGAAATGAAGAGAATATGTTTTGTTTTCATGGAGGTATGAACCGAAAAACCTAATCACACAATGTATGAATCCGCTTCTGCGTATTCATACATTGTGTGATTAGGATTTTCGGTTCATACCTCCATGAAAACAAAACATATTCTCTTCATCTCTTAAATAGGTTTAGAATTGACAGATTGCTGGCTGAACTTTGACTGGGAGTTCATCTTAGATATTATCCCATTACCACTTGGCGAAACCTGAGAATAAGCTAAATTAAAAGAAGTTACAGACGACATTTCAAGCTGATCGAATTTTGAGTATCTTAGTCTAATTGGATAGAAAACAAGGCTGAAAATGATGAAATGTCTTCATTTTCAACCTCGTTTTCGTCAAGTGTTTTCTTCAGGTGCGTAAAAAAGTGAGATTAAGTGAGAATGGGTTAACCAATCGTTTTTTCCAGATTTATGGTCAGTATTATGTTACAAAAAGGTATAATGGTTTAAGAGCTGTCGTAACTACAACCTGAATAAGCTATTAAAATTAGAATGTTTAAGTTGCCAAACCAACAACAGTGATTCATGAAAATGTTGACCATGTAGGGGAGTTGAAAAAATTCAGTTCCAGTCTAAATTTCTGATTTGGCTTTTACATTGTTGTTTTTTATTTATAACTGTGCTCTGTCAAACTGAAATAAACAAGAGAGCCATAATGGCCCTAAATTGCTCACCTGAGATTAATTTCATGCTTTCTGAAGTCTGATAAGCCCAGTTCTGCCATGCCAATCAAAATTCCATAAACAAGTTTTGAAAAGGATTACCCAAAGAATATTCCTACCAAGTGAGGTCCAATTGAAACTGTGGTTTATGAAGAGAATTATCCCATGATTTCTTTCAGTCTCATAAGTCGGACCTGCCACACCCCTTTTTTCACATCAAATTTTTACTAGCAAGTTTTAGAAAGAGTAAAAATCTCCCACTAAACCACCTGGACAATTTGGAATAAACTTGTCAGGTGTGTTCTTCCATGTTTGCTTTAAACCCTTCCAACCGTCTGTCTTTAACAATTCAAAATATTAACAAGTTTTTTTTTGAAAGAGTCATCTTAGGAACATTCTTGCCATGTTTGGTCCAATTTGTCCCAGTAGTTTAGGAGGAGAAGATATTCAAAACAAGAGGGCCGTTGGCCCTGGGGCGCTCACCTGAGATAAAGGCTCTTTTCCTTTCAACAGTCTAATTTCATGTTAAGGTTAGGATTATGAAACAAGTGGGCCACAATTACATATAAAGACTATGAACCTGGGGATCCAAAAGTCTAAATTACAAATTCCAAGGCTTTAGTGCTGATTTGAAAGAGGAAAAAAACTTTTCCATGGGTAACAATTTCAGGAAATAAGAAAGAAGTCTGTGAACTGATGCTTCATGCCTATACCCCCCCCCACTGGGTCCGCCCAAGGAGACCCGAGGATCATAATTTGAGCTATTTTGTAAGAGATCAATAAACTGATGCTTCATGCAAAATATCAAGGCTCTATGCCTTTTGGGTCAGGAGGAGAAGATTCTTAAAGATTATTTTGAAATTTCACTTTTGTTGCCATGACAACCAGAGTTTTAAACGGATTTCAATTCTTTTAGCTAATTTTAAGGGGGACCACCTAAGGAACATTTCTGCAAAATTTGGTTCAAATTGGCCCAGTGGTTTGGGAGGAGATGTCATTCAAAAAATCGTTCTTTATTTCTATATTACAAACCCCCCCCCCCTGCGGTTTCCCCCCTGGGGACCCGAGGATCATGATTAAAGCTATCTTGAAAGAGGTCAATAAACTGATGCTTCATGCAAAATATCAAGGCTCTACGCCTTCTGGGTCAGGAGGAGAAGATTTTTAAAGATTTTTTTAAAATTTTACTTTTGTTGCCATGGAAACAAGAGTTTTTAACGGATTTCAATTCTTTTAGCTAATTTTGAAGGGGACCACCTAAGGAACATTTCTGCCAAATTTGGTACCAATCGGCCCAGTTGTTTGGGAGGAGATGTCATTTAAAAAATCGTTCTTTATTTCTATATAACCCCCCCCCCCCGGGGCTCCGCCCCTGTGGACTAGAGGATCATGATTTTAGCTATTTTGAAAGAGGTCAATATACTGATGCTTCATGCAAAATATCAAGGCTCTACGCCTTCTGGGTCAGGAGAAGAAGATTTTTAAAGATTTTTTTAAAATTTCACTTTTGTTGCCATGGCAACCAGAGTTTTTAACAGATTTCAATTCTTTTAGCTATTTTTGAAGGGGACCACCTAAGGAACATTTCTGCCAAATTTGGTTCAAATTGGCCCAGTGGTTTGGGAGGAGATGTTGTTTAAAGAAATTGTTGACGGACGACGCACGACGCACGACGCACGACACACGACGCACGACGGACGGACGCCGGACAAAAGGGGATCACAATAGCTCACTTGAGCACTACGTGCTCAGGTGAGCTAAAAAAATATTCCATGATTAAACTTGCTCTTATAAGCCCCTACTCTGCCACATCATTTTTTGGCAAATCAAAATTTCATTAACACGTTTTGAATAGGGTCATCCATTGAACATACCAACAAATCTTATTACAATTTTGCCCAATGGTTTACGAGGAGAAAATGTTTAAAGCAAACATTGATGATGTACGCCAGATGAGGAACATAAAGTTACCTTAAAAGCTCCCCTTGAGCAATGTTGTACACAGGCCAGCTAAAATTAAGGGCCTAATTGATGGGTAAAAAGCCTTGTGAGAAATTTTTTCCAATGATTTCCATGGCCTTCTTTTCAGGGCGAGAAACTGTAGGATTGTGTGGTAATGGGTTAAGTGCCCTTTTACCATTTGCCCAATTGGCAAGAAACATATGTACATTCCAATGAACTTTATTAAGTGTTGGAATGAATGATGCTCGATCCAGAGTTCAAACCTGCAACCCCAGGATAGAGTCCATAGTCAGCCACTGTCTGAGCATAAAAGATCTTTGTAGAAGTGCATCCTGTATTCAATACTAACTTTGGTTTTGATTTCCAAAGTTCTGCTGAATGTATTCACTGGTTGTCTATTTCTAGTCTTGTGCTGTAATGAAACAGAGAAAACATGAATTGTCAAACAGTGGACTTTTACGACCCATCAGCATTTTGTCACTCAAGTAATACAGTTGACCTTTAAGCTATGTGACACAAAAACAATAGGACCCTTCCTCGTATCAGTAGAAACAATTGTATGTGTTAGAGCTTTAAACAAAATTGGGTCTTGCAGAACTCAATATGTGATCTATGTATGTATCAAGTTTTATAACTTTTGAAGCAAAATTGCAGGAGTGATTTTGGACACAAAATTACTTGAATTTTTATTCAAAATTATAAAACAATAGGGGCATTGGGCTTGCCTGATTAGATGACTGCAGAAGTAACAAGATGTGTTTGTGAAACACAATGCCCCCCAACAGGACTAAACATTTGACCTTGGTATGTGACCTTGACCTTATCACATGACCTTGAAAGGAGGAGAAACATATTATGGAGATGTATCATCATGCCAAATATGAGCATTTTATCTTGAAAAGGTGTTAGTAATTGGCAATGTTAAGTTTTTTGGTTAAGTTTTGTCCAGACAATGGTAAAACAATATGCCCTGATCTTTCTATGCAGGGCATAAAAATACCCAAGTGACCTAATTTTAGCCAAAAGAGACCCTTTATTAAGTCTTGTCTTATCCAATTTGACAAGATTTTATTAGAGACAAACGTTCTAAATAAATATCAAGTCAATGATTGATTGATTGAATGGGGTTTAACTCCACTTTTTAACAGTATTTCAGTCATATTGTGGCAGCTGGAGCACCTTACAATAGATTCCTGGTATTTCTCACACAAGTACTACCATGACATCCTTCCCTGGCCTCTAGATGCTATCCCACTTAGGTTTACAATTATCCAGCAATTGGTGAGACAAATGTTGGAAAGAATATGTGCTGCGGCCGGGGATTGAACCAATGACATCCCATTATTGAAGATAGGGAGTCTGGTGCACTATTGACTGTGCTATGATGTCGGCAAATATCAAGTCAAATGAGCCTAAATTAAGCCTCTAGAGTGCAAACAAGTTTTTCTAAAATTTGACCTAGTTTTTGTCCCAAGTGACCCGGATTTGAAAATGGTCAAGGTATTTTGAAAATGTACATTCTGACAAAATATCTTTGGTTTGTTTGAATGGGGTTTTACGCCGCTTTCAACAATCTTTCAGTTATATCGCGGCGGCTGGAGCACCTAACAATGGATTCCTGGTATTTCTCACACCAGTACTACCATTACATCCTTTCCTAGCCCCCAGCTGCTATCCCACATAGGTCTACGATTATCGACCCATTGGTGAGAGACAAATAGTCGGAAAGGATGAGTGCCGCCGTCGGGGATCGAACCCGGGACCTCTAGATTGACAGTCCGACACGCTACCAACTGCGCTATGACGGCGGCAACTGACAAAATATCTTTGGAGTGAAAACCATGTATTTATAATATTTGACCTATTGACCTAGTTTTTTACCCCATGTGACTCTACTTTGAACTTGGCCAAGATATTATAGGACAAAAATTCGGACCAAGTATCAACTCATTGGAGGAAATATGTATCCTCTAGAATGGGCACTAAGGTTTTTCTAAAATTTGACCTAGTGACCAAGTCATTGACCCCACGTGACCCACTATTGAAATTGTCCAAAAGATCATGACTAAGATTCAAGACATTTGAGGCAAAATTGAAGCCTCTAGAATGCACACAAGTTGTTGACACACAACCATTGATGGATGACAGCTATGATCACAAAAGCTCATCTTGAACACTTTGTGTTCAGGTGAGCTAAAAAGTGTGTTAGTTCAAAAGCAGATAATTCATCTGTCAGAGGGAGTTGAGATTTTGAAATTGAAAAATATTATTGATTGATTGAATGGGGTTTGATGCCACTTTAAACAATATTTCAATCATATCGCGGCAGCTAGAGCACCTAACAATGGATTCCTGGTATTTTTCACACAAGTACTACCACTACATCCTTTGCTAGCCTCAAGCTGCTATCTCACTTAGGTTTACGATTATCCATCCATTGGTCGGAAAGAAAATGTGCTCCGGACGGTGATCGAACCCATCACATCCCATAATTGAAGATTAGGAGTCCGACACGCTATCGACTACATTATGGTGGCGGTCAAAATATTGTTGAAAATGTAACAACTGCTTCTTACAAGCAATTTCTTCATTATCCTCCATGTTTTCCATCCAAAAAGACAGAGATTTTAAAATTTCATCAACACAAATTGCCACCTGCAACTTCTTTAAATTCGGGCCAGTCTAAAAATTTTGTTGTCTGGTAATGAGTTAAGGTTTCATTTTCTTGGGAGGAATTTAGTAAAAGAATGTAGCACTTAGCAAAGTAAATATACTTACCTATCTATATTGAGTCGCCCTACTATATCTCTAACAGTTGTAATTAAGGTTTCATTATCTTGTGGAGATTCCAGTATAAGAGTGTGAAGCTTGGCCATATAATTATCAATGGTTTCTAGACTAGGAATCTCACCAGTACCTTCAATATAGGAAATTACATACGAGCCCTACCATGACATTTCCAACCGCTACACATGCGCATGAAGTGTAGACATTTTAGCAGCCTGGACAGCCTCTCAAGGTACTAAGAATATTTGCTGATTCACCAATCAGGGCTGTCAATCAAATAAGTCAATGTATGAAATCATTCATTTAGATCAGAAATGGGTTTTAAATTCCAACATTGGCCGCCACTTTTTTTATCGTTCATGGCTAGTCTAGCAACTTCAACTTCAGTTTTAAAGTTGTAGTTTCAAAGTTTAAGTCACCGACTAAATACTTTTATACGTTTTTGTGAAAAGCTAATGTCCATAGATTTTGCAAAAAAAAAATTAAATTTGGACTTCCTGTCAGAGTAAATGGATGTGGCCAACAGAGTAAGTTGGCAGGCCAGCAGTTAGTCAATTGTCCGAAGGAGCCTCACGTCAGTATATATCTATAAATCTTAATTTTATATGGTCCAGACAACAAACCGACAGTGTTCTACAAAAACTACAGCTTGTAACTATACCATGTGTTTCAGTCAGTTTTCATACCATTATAACCTCAACATTCTATCCAATCGAATATCTGCTCAATTCATTTGTTTCACTACTTATTAACAGCTGAGATAATCAAATGGTGAAGATTTTGATGACTCTTGGCAAATTTTCTACAGAAAGTTGGTCAAGTCCGGATTACAACTTGTGACCCAAGAATTGAGAGCACATCACATTACTGTTTGGGCTCTGCAAATGTTGGATAGAATGCAATGAAATTCAGAAAACTTGTCAAACAAACAAAAAATTCGACCGTAATCAGCCTGTGCAATTTGAGCTTGATGCACTTATTCTAGGTTGATAATCATTTTGAAATTTATTCTATAAATAACTCTGGCTTAAAAGAGACAAGCAGGAATATTCCGGGTTCAGTATGACAAGTGGCCTTGAGAAATAGAGGATAATCAACTGGTTATTCCAGATATGAAAAAATATTTCACGAGGATGCGTTGTTAGGCGTTGAAAAAATGAGTGCGCAACACAAGTCTTTTTAACGCCTAACAACGCATCAAGTGAAATATTTTTTTTCATTTCTGAAATAATCAGTTGATTATTTATTTATTATATACCTTATTATTTTATTTTTTCATTAAAATATCGAAACCAATCTTTTTGATAGAGAGAAGGTCTATTGAAAAAAGTGCGAATGAATATATGATTAAAAATTTATTACAGAGAGTGGAACTGAAAAGTGTTATCGTCACTCCAGTGACAATATCAAAATTTATTGCACTGAGAAATCCCAAGATTTCTAAGCAAATTATATAAGAAATGTACTTAACCCATTCTCACACAGTGACGCATTTAAATGCCCCCCAATTTGAAAGCTTCGTAAAACATTTTGGAAAATGAAGAAATTGCTTGATACAAGCAATTTCTTCATTATCAACAGTGTTTCCCACCACAATAGACAAAGATTTTAAAGATTTCATCAACTTTAAATTGTAGTCTGCAACTTTTTTGAATTTGGACTGGTCTAAAATTTTATAATGTGGGAATGGGTTAATTGCAAATAAAACGGCCAATATTGGACAAGTTGGGAGTGGGATCTATAGCCCTGGTATTTTTTTTTTACCTGGTAATGGTACTGTTGCAAAATTACTCGTCAACGTTTGTCTTAGAGCATCTAGATGACCTTGAAGTGCCATGTTATTGTTCCGATGTTGAACCACTTCCACCTGTAATTTTTCTATAGCCTGCTTCATGTTGTCTATATGTTTGCTTAAAATTGCATTCTGTTCTTCTAATTCTGTTGTCTGTTTTCTTAGTTGACGTAACTCAGTCTCCCTCACTGTAAGTCATAATAATAATGAGATAACACTTTTGATTGCTATTCATCCACCTGGATCTTTGAAATAAATCTAAATTTAACCCATTACCAGACAGCAGAATTTTAGACTGGTCCAAAATGAAAAGGAGTTGTAGAGAACAATTTAGTTTCATGAAATTTAAGGTTTATTTAACTTTCTGAGTAGAAAACATTGTGGAAAAAAAGAAATTGCTTGTCACAAATAATATCTTCATTTACACAATGTTTTCTCAACTGTTTTTCTTGAGGGGCATCCAAAAGTCATTCTGTGGGAATCGGTTACGAAGTGAAGCTAATATTTTTTTGGTTTTATTGACGTACGAAACCAAAGATCTAATCACACTATAAGAAGCGCCAAAGTAGATTATTACGAAGGTGTGATCCCACATCACCAATCTTGGAGCTCTGTTCTTTAGTACCATGCTAAATAGATTTAGTATGTATGGGAGTTTGACGACAATTTGAGCAATCTTATAGTTCTTTCACATGCAAGTTCTCTAATCCATTAGCTTCCTTGGCATCCCAAGAACTAGGCTGTGGCTTTGAAAAGTTCTATCCAGAGACTGGTATTTTTTACATTAGCAGCATAATTATATGTGAAGCGGAGATTTAAACCCCGCAGCAAGGATAGACTAAATCAATCCCAAGTCAACTGTCCTAACAACTTAATCCTTTCCTGTTTTGAAAAATTTAGACCAATCCAAATTCAAAGGGTTTGCAGACAAAAATTCAAAGTGGATTGAATTTGAAAAATTTGAAAAATAACCATTCAGCATGGTAGGGAATATTGTGGAAAAAGAAGAAATTGCTTATTACAAGCAATTTCTTCTTTTCCCACAATACTTTCTCAAATATACAATCTCTGGGACGTAAAAACCAGGGATTGAACAGAAAAGGGTTAATCAGGAATGTTCTCTACCTGAAAGGGAGACCTAACCAACCAGAGACTTACTTTTATTATGATCCAGGAACTCTTCCGTAAATATTGGGATGTCAAAAGTCCCCGTATCCACGTCCTCCTCTTCCTACAACAAACAAGGGAGAGAATGGTTACTCATTAACCTATTCCCACCCAGTGACACTTTTGGAAACCCCTCAAGAAAAAAAAGTTGGGAAAACATTGTGTGAAATGAAGAAATTACCTCTGAAAAGCAATTTCTTCATTCTACACAATGTTTTCTAACCAGAAATTTGAAAATATATAAAATTTCATAAACATTAGATTGTTGTCTGCAACTCTTTTCAATTTGGACCAGTCTAAAATTTTGCTGTCTGGTAATGGGTTAATAGTTTCTGAGGAAGATTTTTGAAGTTAAAGTTTACACACTGACAACCAGATGAATGGACACATGACTGAAACAACACCATGATAAAGGCCAAGCTGGCCTTTTGCCGTTGGAGATAAAAACAAACAGACATTCATTACGTCTAAATTTGCAGATAAATAACAGATGTGAACACTTTTCTCAATTCTGCAAAAATCAAGTAGAATCTTTATCTGTCAAAATTGGCCAATGTTGCCGAAATTTACAACAGTTTACTCTTCACCTTTGAATTGCTAAATAAAGCTTCCCAATTTTAAGACACTGTCACTGATCAATTATTATTTGAGGTATGACCGCAATTTTGAAAATTATTTAAGATTTACCTTTTCACTTGTCAAATTTCCGATGCATTTAGACATTTTTTAGAAACTATTTCATTTAATTAATTGATTAACTGAATGGGGTTTAAAGCCCCTTTTAACAGCATTTCAGTCATATTGCAGCAGCTTGAGCACCTAATAATGGATTCCTAGTATTTCTCGCAACAGTACTACCACTACACCCTTTCCTAGCCTCCAGCTGCTATCCCACTTACGTTAACTATTATACATCCACTGGTGAGAGACAAATGTTGAAAAGAATATGTGCCACTGCTAGGGATCTAACCCATGATATTTTTATTTAAATGTCTTGTTTCTAGCAATTACATTTTGATTTAAGCACCTCAACACATTATTTATGAAATAACAATTTTCCCATATCTGATGAATGCCATTGAGGTTTTCGGTGGTATTACTCTGGACTGCAGATTCTACGGAGTACCATTATTAATAATTTTCAGATATGTCTTCTGTCAAAATTTCAATATTTGGGGGGCATTTAACAAAATATTTCCAAAAATATTTCGACACAAAAAGATTTTTTCTTTTTCACATTCTATTCTTATCCTTTTAATTTCTTACCTAAGCTTGAATCACACTTAAAAAAAATTGAAAGGCCTGTCTTTATATACATAAACAATACATCTCTAAATTTTTAACACAAATTTCGGTGTCTGGGGATTTCAAACCTCACAAAAAATGCTCTTTTGATGTCAGAAGTTGGGGATGGGCATAAATTACAACAAGGGGTTTAAATAGAATTTATATGGTGAAAAACTTTAACCCAAAGGGATGCCAACACCAAGCTTAAGATAATAGCTCTTCTGAGACATTCTTCCTAGGCAAGCTAAAATGGCACTGCAATATTTTTGAATTTGGACCAGTCTCATATTTTGTTATTTTTAATAATGGGTTTTTAGGTTTCAATCGCAGGGAAAACCATTTTTTTTTCAGTGCATTTTTGACAATTTTGATTTTTTGAATTGGGTTTAACACTGCTTTTAATAATTTTGCAGTCATATCGTGGCTTCAGGAGCACCTAACAATGGATTCCTGGTATATCTCGTACCAGTGCCACCATTACATCCTTTCCTAGCCTCCAGCTTCTATCCCACTTAGGTTTACGGTTATTAACCCAACACTTTGGACAAATGAACAGAGAAACAGGCAGACTATGTAACAAGGTCCCAGACTATTTCAATGTTGTTATATACTAAAATGGATGTTTGACAACTTCAGTCTAGCCCTAAAATACTTGATGCCAAATTGAGACCTTGACCTTTTATGTCTGAATAGATGTCGAGATGTCATTTCCAGTCATAATGATGAATTTTGCAAATTAATCTTAATTGCTGTTCTTAAAGGTAGTGCTTTCTGTGGATTAGAAATTGACCTGCAATTGTGACCCTGAATTTCAAACTATCCAAACATATCTTTCATATTGCAAATCTGCTTATAATCATGAACAAACGTAACTGATTAGACTACAAGATCTTGCTCACCGCAACAGGCTTGACAGAAATGTAAATATTGGCTGAAGTAGCTTACCTCATTTACATTACCAATAACTTACCTTGTTTGCATTACCAATAGCTTACCTGATTTACATTACCACAAGTTACCTCATTTACATTACCTATAGCTTACCTCATTTACATTACTAACAACTCATCCCATTTAAATAACCAAAAGCTTACCTTTGCATTTACCACAACTTACCTCATATTCATTACCAATAGCTTACCTCATTTACAATACCAATAGCTTACCTCATGGACATTACCAATAACTTACCCAATAAACATAACCAATAGCTCACCTCATTTACACTACCAATAGCCTACCTCTTTAACATTACCAAAAAATTACCTCATATACATTACACATAACTTACCTCATATTCATTACCAATAGCTTACCTCATTCACATTACCAATAGCTTACCTCATATACATTACCAACAGCCTACCTCATTTACATTACCAATATCTTACCTCATAAATATTACCAACAGCTTACCTCATACGCATTACCAATAGCTTACATCTTTAACAGTTCCAAAAGCTTACCCCATAATCATTACCCATAACTTACCTCATATTCATTACCAATAGCTCACCTCATTTACATTACCAATAGCCTACCTCATATACAAAACAATTAGCTTACCTCATATACATTACCAATAGCTTGCCTCATATACATTACCAATAGCTTACCTCATAAATATTACCAATAGCTTACCTCATTCACATTACCAATAGCTTACCTCATTAACATTACCAATAACTTAACTCATACACATTACCAATAGCCTACCTCATTTACATTACCAATAGCTTGCCTCATTTACACTACCAATAGCCTACCTCATATACAAAACAATTAGCTTACCTCATATACATTACCAATAGCTTGCCTCATATACATTACCAATAGCTTACCTCATAAATATTACCAATAGCTTACCTCATTCACATTACCAATAGCTTACCTCATTAACATTACCAATAACTTAACTCATACACATTACCAATAGCCTACCTCATTTACATTACCAATAGCTTACCTCATTAATATTACCAATAGCTTACTTCATATGTATTACCAATAGCTTACCTCTTTTACATTTCCAAAAGCTTACCCCATAATCATTACCCCTAACTTACCTCATATTCATTACCAATAGCTTACCTCATTTACATTACCAATAGCCTACCTCATATACATTACCAATAGCTTACCTCATAAATATTACCAATAGCTTACCTCATTTACGCTACCAATAACTTGTGCAGTTTTGTCAGAGTCTCCTGAAATACACATAAATTTACCCATTCATCCATTCCCACATCATATCTCAAAGAAAGAAAAAGCCCCTGAAAACAAGATGTGTTTGTGAAACACAATGCCCCCGAAACTGGAATTCTTTAGAAACGGGGGATTTTTATGGGGTTTTTTTCTTTGTTTTAGGGAAAAGGGTTAAAATTTTGACCTTGACCTTGATGAAATGACCTTTCACAAGTTGCGCTTTGTTGAGACCTATCTACAAACTAAATATTAGCATTGTAACTTAATCAGGGTTGAAGTTATAGGAATATGTTTAGTTGGCAGGTTAAGTTTTGCAGACAGACAGGCAGACAGACAGACAGACACCGGTAAAACAGAATGCCCCCATTCTATTGATGCGGGAGTCATTAAGGAAAATGAAGGAATGGCTTATGTCAAGCAATTTCTTCATTTTCCACAATGTCTTGTACCTCAGGAGACCAAATCGTTTTAAACTTCATCTACTGAAACTTGTCATATGGAACATCTTCGAATTTTGACCTATCTATTTTTGTAAATTTTGTCTGGTATATGGTTAAAATTTTTCAACAAATTTATACAGTTGTTTTCCATATATAATGAGGTAATGTTTGACTCAGTTCAGAAACATGTTAATTCTGTTACCAGACCACATATTTGATGCTAATCCAAATTTAACAAGAGTATTACATGTGGATTTCAAGGCTTGATTGTTCAAATGCTTGATCATGGGCAAAGTAAAAAAAAGGAGCATAATTTATTCAAAAATGCATTTAGTTATCCCCCTTGTTGGTATAGATAACTCATTTGATAATGAACATGGCATAGGTTAATTGCAATACTCTTCTAAGTGTCTATTTGTTTGTTTGTTTGAATGGGGTTATACGCCGCTTTCAACAATCTTTCAGTCATATCGTGGCGGCTGGAGCACCTAACAATTGAATCCTGGTAATTCTCACACCAGTACTACCATTACACCCTTTCCTAGCCCCCAGCTGCTATCCCACATAGGTCTACGATTATCGACCCATTGGTGAGAGACAAATAGTCGGAAAGGGTGAGTGCCGCAGTCGGAATTGAACCCGGGACCTCTAGAGTGATAGTCCGATGCGCTACCAACTGAGCTATGACGGCGGCTCTAAGTGTCTATACATTGTATAGACTCTTAGAATAGTATCATATTTAACCCTCTATATATTCCTAGTTTCAAGTTAATGTGTTTATCAATACCAGATATCAATATGTCAACATTTCTGACGACGATAAGGCTGACGCATAAAAAGCGCTTAGATCTTCTCTGAAAACAGCTGAGCTAAAAAAACAGATGACAGAGATGCTGTAAAGGTTAGAACAGTCATGACAATTTCTGTTCAGACCTCATCTAAATCAGTTACAAGCAAAAAGTTTTTAGACTAGTCAAATTCAAAGAAATTGCAAATGAAAATTTTCAGTTTATAGAATTTAAAAAAAAATTCAGGATAGTTAATTTTGAAAAAAAATTGAAGAAATTACTTTTATGAATTAGTTTCTTCAATATTCCACAATATTTTTTGAAGCTTTCTTCTTGAGTGGTTAAATCAGATACAGCCAAAACCTACCTTTGTTACGTTTTTCCTGTTGGTGTTTAAACATTTTATAAGAGTCTGTTTTCTGATAAGCCTCCATTTCCTTCAGATATCTTTCTTTTTCTTTGTCTGCCTCATCTAAATATTTCTGAAAATCAGAAAAAATTAGCCCTAATTGACACTTCCAACTATTTGTTAGTCTAAGTAGTGGAGTTATCTGGACTGGTCCTTACATAAAGAACAAATTCAAGAAGTAAATAGTTCCAGCTCCAAATAAATAGAGTGATTTCTATTTCAAAATATAAAATTCATTCTTGTTTCATCAAACCCTATGTTGTGGACACTCTTTGGAACCTCAGAATAAGGTTAATCAAAACAATTCCAATGTACCAATGAGTACTCACAAGAAGAGGAATAACAGAATTAGATTTGTATCACATCTTATCTTGAGCTCAACAGTTAGACAAAAACCCATTTCTAACACCCTTAACACCTAAATACAGACAGAACACTCCCTGAATACACCCACATGACGCAAATAAATCAGCAAAACTGACGTTTGGCCTCATAAAAGATTGATTGCTACAAGCAATTTCTTCATTTTTCACAATGGTTTCCATAGTTTTTTTTCTTGAGGGGTGTCAAAAAGTGTCATTGTGTGAGAATTGGTTTAATGTCTTGATAAAGAATATTCACACCAGACAAGTAGAACAGCTTATTTTAAAGCAAATTACACTCAACTCCTCTCAAATCACAATTGACCATGCATGGCTGTCAATCAAAGAATCAATCAAATTATTCTTTTGGACTTTGACTTTGAACTCTGACAATAGCCGACATTTTTGCAAAGCATTATTGTTAGTTTGGTAACTTAAACAGCGTAATTACAGCTGTATTTCCACTGTTATTCAATTTGTAGATACGTTTGTGTCGCCAACCAACAATTTCATTTTATTGTTTCATGTAACAGGCCATAAATATCAAAGCGGTAGTTCCTGCCACAGTCAGTGGGTGAGGCAAGACTAGTCAGTGGGCAGGACCTCATTTTCATAATGTTTTCAAAAGATTATTGGAATGGGGGGCCTCTATATACCTCATTGTGTGGGAATGGGTTAACCATCTTCCACACAATCCCTGTTTTGTCAGCTTTAAAGAAACAAGATGGCTGTCCCAGGACAACTGCTGCCGAGCCCACAAAGTTTTGACCATCAACTTCACCTTGACAATCAATTTTAGTGGGTGACCTTGAGCTTTCACCAAGAACTTGAAGCTATCCAATAAATTCTTTCAAATGGCAGGCACATCTACTCATGATGGAGAATAATTGTGCCAATTTATTTTGAAATCCATCCATAATTGTAGGAGAAATGCTCTTTGACCTTGAACTGTGACCTTGACATTAGAACTATCCCAAAATTTCTTTCAAATGGCACATCTAATCATGATGAAGAATGATTGGGCCAATTTATTTTGAAATCCATCCATAATTGTAGGAGAAAATTATCTTGACAATCACAATTTTTGTGTTTGATCTTGAGCTAGGACTTTGACATTAAAACTATCCCAAAAATTCTTTCAAATGGCACATCTACTCCTGATAGAGAATAATTGTGCCAAATTACTGGAAAATCCATCCATAAATGTAGGAGTAATTGTCCAGACAAATTCAGACGGACAGACTAACGCACTAACACACATACACCGACTTGGCAGTGACAACCGTCTCTCGCTCACCACAAGTGAGCTCCACAAAAAGCACAGAAAACATTACATACTTGTAAAATGCAATTTCATCATCTCCAATATGGTTTTCTTCTTTAAAAGACAAATATTTTTGGCCTTAATCAACTAAGAAATGTCAGCAAATTTGCAACTTCTTTGAAAAATTGTACAAGTCAAGTATCTTATTGCAGTGGATTACGCTTTTCCCACACAATGACCCTAAGAAAAACAATTGGGAAAATATTGTGGAAAATGAAGAAATTACTTGTTACAAGTAATTTTCCATATTATCCACAATGTTTTCTAATAAAAAAGACAAAGATTTTAAAGATTTCATCAACTTAAATTGTTGTCTGAAACTTCTTTCAATTTGGACTAGTCTTATATCTTATTTGAGAGATGAAGAGAATATTTTTTTTTCATGGAGGTATGATCCGAAAAAGCTAATGGCACTGTACGAATATGCAAAGCCGATTCATACATAAGTGTGATTAGTTTTTTTGGTTCATACCTCCATGAAAACAAAAAAATATTCTCTTCATGTCTTATAATTTAATAGCATCGAGCCAAAAAGGAAATACTTTACACATTTTGATACTTATTTGTACGGGACTATTTTGTGGGGAAGCATACAAAATTACTATGTGCTCAAAATTTTGTTCTTGGAGTTAAAAATAATTTTTTCACCACATCAGAACACCATTTTTTAATAGACGAAACTGAAAATTAACTTATTGTCTGGTAATGGGTTTAGCCACCTACCTGTTTTTCATGCTGAGGAAGTTTACCCCACTCTGAACCCATTACTCTTGTGATCTCCACAAATGTCAGTTCAGGGTTTTCTTGCCGAAGAGTCTCGCGTCTCTCATTGAGGAATCGTAGGTATCCAGACAATGGAGGTTTTGGAGCGTTATTGTCCTTGACCTTCTTCCTCTTCTTCCCTTTCGGCCATCCTCCCTTACGTGCTTTTTGCTGTAAAGTATCAATGTGAATGAGATGTGTATTTTAGACAAGAGGCCCAGTGGGCCTTAACCGTCACCTGAGTAAAAGAGCACCAAGACAAGTGATTTTGTTTGAAAGAATTAGAAAAAGGTTTGGTTGAAATCCCCTCAGTAGTTCTTGAGAAGAAGATGAAAATGTTTAAAAGTTTCCAAAAATGACCCCCTTTTGGTCCCCATTTTAGGCACCCCTGACCTCCAGCCTTTTGATTTTCACAAATCTGTATAATCAGTACCAAATGATGCTTTTCACAAAGTTAGTTTGAAATTGGCTTAGTACTTCATCAGAAGAAGGTGAAAATGTGAATTTTTTAACATGAACAACTTTGACCTCTGGGTGTGGCCCCATACATGACCCCAGGGGCATGAATTTCACAATTTATAATAAAGCTTTCCTAGTTGTCATGCACACAAAGTATTAAAGCTCAGGCATTAACGGTTTATTAGAAGAAGATTTTTAAAGAAGTACCAAAAATTACCCCTTTTTGGCCCCTATTTGGGCCCCTTTGACCCCCAGAACCTCTATTTTCACAAACTTGAATTGGCATCCCCCAATGATGCTTTCTACCAAGTTTGGTTGAAATCTGCCCAATAGTTCTTGAGGAGAAGATGAAATATTTAAAAGTTACCAAAAATTACCCCCTTTTGGTCCCCATTTTAGGGCCCCCTGACCCCTTGCCTTTTGATTTTCACAAATCTGAATAACCATTACCAAATGATGCTTTTCAACAAGTTTGTTTGAAATTGGCTTTGTACTTCATCAGAAGAAGGTGAAAATGTGAATTTTTAACATGATGAACTTTGACCTCTTGGTGTGGCCCCATACATCACCCCAGGGGCATGAATTTCACAATTTATAATATACCTGTCCTAGTTGTCATGCACACAAAATATTTAAGCTCTGGCATTAACGGTTTATTAGAAGAAGATTTTTAAAGAAGTACCAAAAATTACCCCTTTTTGGCCCCTATTTGGGCCCCTTTGACCCCCAGAACCCCTATTTTCACAAACTTGAATTGGCATCCCCCAATGATGCTTTCTACCAAGTTTGGTTGAAATCCGCCCAGTAGTTCTTGAGAAGAAGATGAAATATTTAAAAGTTACCAAAAATTACCCCCTTTTGGTCCCCATTTTAGGGCCCCCTGACCCCCCCCCCCCCAGCCTTTTTATTTTCACAAATCCAAATAACCATAACCCAATGATGCTTTTCAACAAGTTTGTTTGAAATTGGCTTTGTACTTCATCAGAAGAGATGAAAATGTGAATTTTTTAACATGATGAACTTTGACCTCTGGGTGTGGCCCCATACATGACCCCAGGGGCATGAATTTCACAATTTATTATAAAGCTTTCCTAGTTGTCATGCACACAAAATATTTAAGCTCTGGCATTAACGGTTTATTAGAAGAAGATTTTTAAAGAAGTACCAAAAATTACCCCTTTTTGGCCCCTATTTGGGCCCCTTTGACCCCCAGAACCCCTATTTTCACAAACTTGAATTGGCATCCCCCAATGATGCTTTCTACCAAGTTTGGTTGAAATCCACCCAATAGTTCTTGAGAAGAAGATGAAATATTTAAAAGTTACCAAAAATTACCCCCTTTTGGTCCCCATTTTAGGGCCCCCTGACCCCCTAGCCTTTTTATTTTCACAAATCTGAATAACCATTACCAAATGATGCTTTTCACAAAGTTTGTTTGAAATTGGCTTAGTACTTCATCAGAAGAAGGTGAAAATGTGAATTTTTTAACATGATGAACTTTGACCTCTGGGTGTGGCCCCATACATGACCCCAGGGGCATGAATTTCACAATTTATTATAAAGCTTTCCTAGTTGTCATGCACACAAAATATTTAAGCTCTGGCATTAACGGTTTATTAGAAGAAGATTTTTAAAGAAGTACCAAAAATTACCCCTTTTTGGCCCCTTTGACCCCCAAAACCCCTATTTTCACAAACTTGAATTGGCATCCCCCAATGAAGCTTTCTACCAAGTTTGGTTGAAATCCGCCCAATAGTTCTTGAGAAGAAGATGAAATATTTAAAAGTTACCAAAAATTACCCCCTTTTGGTCCCCATTTTAGGGCCCCCTGACCCCCTACCCTTTTGATTTTCACAAATCTGAATAACCATTACCAAACGATGCTTTTCAAGAAGTTTGTTTGAAATTGGCTTTGTACTTCATCAGAAGAAGATGAAAATGTGTATTTTTAACATGATGAACTTTGACCTCTGGGTGTGGCCCCATACATGACCCAAAGGGCATGAATTTCACAATTTATAATATACCTGTCCTAGTTGTCACGCACACAAAATATTTAAGCTCTGGCATTAACGTTTTATTAGAAGAAGATTTTTAAAGAAGTACCAAAAATTACCCCTTTTTGGCCCCTATTTGGGCCCCTTTGACCCCAAGAACCCCTATTTTCACAAACTTGAATTGGCATCCCCCGATTAAGCTTTCTACCAAGTTTGGTTGAAATCCACCCAGTAGTTCTTGAGAAGAAGATGAAATATTTAAAAGTAACCAAAAATTACCCCCTTCTGGTCCCAATTTTAGGGCCCCCTGACCCCCCCAGTCTTTTTATTTTCACAAATCCGAATAACCATTACCCAATGATGCTTTTCAACAAGTTTGTTTGAAATTGGCTTTGTACTTCATCATCAGAAGATGAAATTGTGAATTTTTTAACATGATGAACTTTGACCTCTGGGTGTGGCCCCATACATGACCCCAGGGGCATGAATTTCACAATTTATAATATACCTGTCCTAGTTGTCATGCACACAAAATATTTAAGCTCTGGCATTAACGGTTTATTAGAAGAAGATTTTTAAAGAAGTACCAAAAATTACCCCTTTTTGGCCCCTATTTGGGCCCCTATGACCCCCAGAACCCCTATTTCCACAAACTTGAATTGGCATCCCCCAATGATGCTTTCTACCAAGTTTGGTTGAAATCCGCCCAGTAGTTCTTGAGAAGAAGATGAAAATGTATAAAAGTTAACGGACGACGCACGACGGACGACGCACGACGACGGACAAACGATGATTGCAATAGGTCACCATGACCATTCGGTCAGGTGACCTAAAAATGTGACCTTGATAAGAGACCTTAAAATATCCCTAGCTGTTTCTGTGTAAACAAAATGGCCAACCTAGATTTTGGCCAAAGGTGACTGAACTTTTCAAATAATTCATCAATACAAATGTAGACCAATTTTGAGGTTGACAAAGTGCAAACTGTGGCCTCTTGATGATTTTTCTAAGATTTGATAAGGGACCTAGTTTTTACCCCAAGTGACTTTATTCTGAAATTGTGAAAGAGTTTACTCATATAAACATTCTGACCAATTTTAAAGTTGATCAAAAATTAAATCGAGCTTGTGTTTGGAGCACAAACCAAGGTTTTGATCCTTAAAAATCTGAAAATTTCTATTTAGAGCCTTGGAAACTTCTCCAAGGGGGTCTTTTTGTGAGAAATATCTCTGGGTCAAAATAGGGTTTTATCCCCCATTTTTTAATGATGTATCTTGAGTATTATTAAAATTAAGAAAAGGTCAGACCTGAGCACAATGAGCTAAAAAGGGGGAGCCCAAATGCAGCCGAAAGGACATAAACTGACAAGTTTTGTTAGAGTCACTAGGAAATCTCACATGCATTTATGAAGCGTTTAAACCTAAGAGTTTCTAAAGTGGATTTCTAAATATTTCCTTCTTTGTTTTTCTTTTCAAATATGGTAAGCCAAGGCAGAGCAGAGAATCGTGTTAACAGTTTTGTATAGGGTCACCATATAAAGTCAAAATTTGCTTTTTATAACCAAAAAATGTCTCATTGGGTTTGTAAAGGAAATTACAAATGTAAGTCAATGTCTCTATTTGTCTCTTGAGCTTGTCTAACCCATTACAAATCTTTTTAAACAAAAAGAAATATAACTTTGGGAAACTTTGTTTGAAAAAGAGACATTGCTTGTTTGAAGATGTAGTTTCCTCTTTTCTCATTATATTTTGGCACTTATTGTTCAATTTAAACCCTTTAAATTGATGTTTAGAACATTTTTCAATTTGTCCTAGTCTAAAATTTTGTCTTTTGGTAATTGGTAAAGAAAGGTACTTGCCTACCTCAGACTGCTGGTTAATATTCGTATTTACAGTCATATCTGAAATGAAAAGAAATTTAACATGTTTATGACATAGAACAGGGATGTGGAAATACGGATTTTCTCTACTTGTCCATGGACAAGTAAAATGTGACTTTCTACTTGTCCAGGATCAAAATGGACTTGCCCGTGAAAAGATGAAGAACAGATAAATCTTGAGAGAACATTATTTTTAAAGAAGAAAATCAGCATTTTCTTCATTAAAAACAATATTTTCTAGCCTTAGATACAAACATTACACTCATAAATCTCTTCTATCCATTTAGTACCATTCCAAGATTTGCCGATATTTACTTGTCCACGGACAAGTAGCCTCGAAAAATGTACTTGCCCGCAGGTAGAAAAGCCCGTGTTGGACAAGTCGGGCATGGGAATTACACATCCCTGTAGAAGAGAACTTTTTACTTTGAAGTTTGATGAATTAATCCTTTTCAGGCTGAAATGGGACACAATGTATTTCTTGTATTTTTTGGCAGGAGATATTGACAAAGATTTATCTGAACACAAGTGTAGTCTGATCTTAGTCTGCACCACCTACTTGTCAGATGTAAGCAAGTTCTTAATAGAATTAATTTTCATAAGCAATATTAACCCTCTATATTGATTTTCAATGTTTTCTTCAAGATGACAAAAGTTTTTTTTGTCATTTATTGAGTAAACTACAAAAGCTATATTTCCTTGGCACAAAAAACTGATATACCATTCAAATAATACATTAGACAGGGAGTGTACTTTAAGCTTGGACTGTGGTCCACATTTTGTCCTAAGCTTAAGGTACATAAGATTATTCAAGCTATAGTTACAATGCTTAGTTTTGCAAAATAACACCATTTGATATTGAAGTGGATTTCGGGGCAGAGTTCAGTGTGTGTGTGGCCAGCAATCCAATAATTCTAATAAGCACCCACAACATAGGAAAACAGTTTTAGAATGGTGATACCTCCACCTAGCTATGCCTCTACAATTTTTATGCAACTGTCAAATTCCGGTTGTTGATCAAAACCATCAAAAGGCTGATGGCTCTGGTGCGCTAACCTGAGATAAAGTTTTTTTTTCAAAAATGATATTTAATGTTAAGATTAGGAATATGGCACAAATGAGCCTAACCATACTTTATACATATATAAACCTGGGAATCCAAAAGTCAAGATTTTAAAAATATTCATTTAGCTATTGTTAAAGACCACGTAAGGAACATTTCTGCCAAATTAAGTTGAAATTGACAGAGTTGTTTGGGAAAGGATGTTGTTTAAAAATCCTTATTTGTTTCCCCTACCCCTCCACCCCTCTGGCTCTGCACCTGGAGACCTGTTTGTGATGATATTAACAAATTAGAAAGAGGCCAATATACTGATGTTTCATGTAAAATATCAAGGCTCTTCCCCAACTGGCACAGGAGCAATAGATAATTAATTCTTATCATGCTGAACCCGGAATATTCCTGTTTAAGCTGGTGGTATAGAAGAAGATCATGAACATGTTCCAATTAGTTTCTTATTTCAAAAGTGAATTGAGAGTGAGAATAGTGAGCGCCAAATGGACGCTGACTGCGCCAAATGGACGCTGACTTTATGTAAAAGGTGGTTCTTTCATATTTTTGAGGGTCATTGGCATAATTGGCCACCTCTGAATTCAGAACCAAATATTTCAACAAAGTTCTAGTTGCCTTTGTTGTGGGTACTTATTGGGAAAAATTAATTGAGACAATTCCATTACTTTCCCACATTACAGGATTGTGTTGAGAAATAACTATAGGGTGGTATTACTCCCTCTTAACCCATTCCAAAACTGGTCCAAATTGAAAGAAGTTGCAGACGACAATTTCAAGTTGATGAAATTTTAGATTTTCCTGTCTTTTTGGATGGAAACATTGTGGGTAATGAAGAAATTGCTTCATTTTCCACAATGTTTTCCAAAGATTTTTTTCTTGAGGAAGTAAAATGGAGGCCTTGTGTGGGAATGGGTTAACCCATTACCAGACAACAAAATTTTAGAATGGTCCAAATTTAGCGAAAGTAGAGGATAACAATTTTCACTGGATGAAATTTACCCCTTTCCTGTACGAACCAAGGATTTTACATCCCTGTGATTCTTTACTTGAGAAAACATTGTAGAAAAAGGAGAAATTGCTTGTGACAAGCAATTTCTTCTTTTTCTACAATATTTTCTACCACATAGAATGGTTTCATTTAAATTGCATCCAATTTTCATTGTTGTCTGCAACCTCTTTCAAATTTGACCAGTCTAAAATTTCAAAATACGGTAAAGCGTTAAAAAGTTTTTGTTAACTTGGGTAAAAAGCAAGCAATTTCTTCGTTTTCAACCATGTTTTCTAAAGCCTTTATCTTGAGAAGCGTCGACGAGCGGGATTGTTTGGGAATGGGATAGCTCTACCTCTTTAAAGTAAGTATATATTTACCGTCTACAATCCCAGTTACTGCCTGCGGTTGGATAAATCCTGGGTCTGTTGCCACAAAACTGAAACAATAAATTAATTTGAATGTGGTTTAACACAACTTTATACATTCTCTTAGTTATATCTCTGCAAAGTTCACTTATTAACTGGTTTTCTTGGTGTCACCCGTACTAAGCTGAGGCTCTGAAATGTGTTTCAGAAAGGCATATCCAAATGAACAGCAATACTACTGGGATTCCTATCAGGATTGATTGATTGAATAGGGTTTTACGCCACTGTAAACAGTATTTCATTCATATCGCGCGGCTGGAGCAACTTACAATGGATTCCTGATATTTCTCACACCAGTACTACCACTACATCCTTTCCTAGCCTCCAGCTGCTATCCCACTTAGGTTTACGATTATCCACCCATCGATGAGAGACAAATGTCAGAAAGGATGTGTGCCGCCATCGGGGGGTGGAACCCATGACATCCCATGATTGGGGATTGGGAGTCTGATGTGCTACCTACTGCACTATGATGGCGGCTGAATACGAATCTTGTTGTGGAATATTTTAGCCATTTGAGAGATATAACAAGAAACGTGAATGAAAGAAATTGAGTGAGATGAGCACTAACTTCATGATGTTCCAGCCCCGTCATAGGGCAGTTGGTAGCACGTCGGACTGTCAATCTAGAGGTCCCGGGTTCGATCCTCTATGGCGGCACTCAACCTGTCCGACTATTTGTCTCTCACCAATGGGTCGATAATCGTAGATCTTTGTGGGATAGCAGCTGGAGAGTAGGAAAGGTTTAATGGTAATACTGGTGTTAGAATTACCAGGATTCCATTGTTAGGTACTCCAGTCGCCGCGATATAACTGAAAGATTGTTGAAAGCGGCGTAAAACCCTATTCAAACAAACAAATCATAATTTCTTAACCCATTCCCACACAATAGAATTTTAAACCAGTCCAAATTCAAAGAAGTTGCAGACAACAACTTTTAGTTCATGAAATCTTTAAAATCTTTGTCTTTGAGGTAGAAAACATTGTGGATAATGAAGCAAGCAATTTCTTCATATTCCACGATATTTTCCCAATTGTTTTTCTTGAGTAGCGTCAAAAAGCGTCATTGTGTAGGAATGTGTTAACAGTGATACAACTTAATTTAAAGTTTGTGATACAAAATGTATACAGTGACGGTTTGTTCCATAACATCAGCGCTGAAACTACTAATTGAAATTCATATTTACCTTCCATCTACATTCAAATCATTACTTTCTTTTGAAACATCTTCATCAAATCCATCAAAATTCAGTTTAATGGATGACAACATTGAGTTTGTCCCTGATGAGTCTAGGTTCATTCTGTCAATCTGAAACAAATAGAGGAAATACTGAATTTATGGAACAAATTATCTATCAGATAATCAGATAAAACAAGGGATCGGCACTAACAGTGTCCAAGGGTCCTGAGGATCAAAAAAGTTCGAAAGGATCCCAGCAATTCCAGGCCAGGAATTCTGTCAGGATCCTTCAATATTTCTCTAGAACAAACAAACTTAATTTATCGACTAATGCTCCTGATTCACCGTAGAAGTTTCAGTAAATTTCAGCTTGTTCTTTTTTTCACATTTAATCAATAACCAGACCTGAGACATCTGGTCCAAATTCAAAGAAGTTGCAAACAACAATTTAAGGTTAATGGAAATGTGAAAGTATTTGTCTTTTGAGTAGAAAACATTGAAGATAATGAAGAAATTGCTTGTAACAAACTATTTCATCATTTTCCACAATGTTTTCCAAAGTTTTTTTCTTGAAGGACATAAAAGCTACCCTTTTTATTGAGGATAAGAGCTAATTTCAATGTTTAATCCCAGGCTTACAGGTCCCTTTGTTTTTATTCATTATTGATTGATTACATGGGGTTTAATGGCGCTTTTAACAGTACTTCAGTCATATCGTGGCGGCTGCTGCACCTTACAATGGATTCCTGATATTTCTCAAACCAGTACTACCACTACATCCTTTCCTAGCCTCCAGCTGCTATCCCACTTAGGTTACGATTATCCACCCATTGATGAGAGACAAATGTTTGAAAGAATATGTGCCGCCACTGGGGATCGAACCCATTACATCCAATCATTGAAGATTAGGGGTCTGAGGCGCTACCAACTGCGCTTAGATGGCGGGCCCTGTGATTTTATAATTTAGAATTTGACCCCATATGACCTAATATCAAACTTGATAAAGATTTTTATTAAGACGGACCTCTGAATATATATCAAGTCAATTGAGTAAAAAATATTGCCTATAGAGTTAAAACAAGGTTTTTCTTAGATCTGACCTAGTTTTTTCCCAAATGACCAAATTTGAACTTGACTTACATTCTGACCAAATATCAATTCAATTGCTAGCTGGCACAAAAGTATTTCTAAGATTTGACCTAGTGACAAAGTTTTTGACTAAATGAGACTAAAATCATGGACAAAAACAATTGAACAAATATTTCATTTGAGCCTAAAATGTGTTCTCTAGGGTATACACAAGATGATTTCTAGAATTTGACCTAGTGACCTAGTTTTTGACCCCACACAAACCATTATCGAACTTGACCTAGATATTATGCAGAAAAACATTATTGCCAAATATCATTTCAATAGAGCCAAAACTTTGCACACAAGGTATTTATGAGATTTAATCTAGTGACCTAGTTCTTTATCTCATGTGACCAAAATTTGAACTTGGCTGAGACAACATGTAAACAAACATTCTGACCAAATATCATTTGGATTGAGCCTAAAATGTTCCAATACAGTGCACACAAGATTATTTCTAGGATTTGACCTAGTGACCTAGTTTTTGACTCCATGAGACCAAAATTTGAATTTGGCTGAGATAATATTGAAACAAACATTCTAACCGAATATCAATTGGTTTGAGGCAAAATAAGACCTCTAGAATACACACAAGATCATTTCTAGAATTTGGCCTTTTGACCCCACATAACCCGATATCGAACTTGACCTAGATATTATACAGACAAGTATTCTGACCAAATATCAGTTCAATTGAGGCAAAAAATAAAGCCTCTGGAGTGCACACAAGGTATTTCTAAGAGTTGACCTAGTGACCTTGTTTTTGACCCCAGGTGACCAAATTTGATCTTGGCTTAGATAACATGGAAGCAAACATTCTGACCAAATATCATTTGATTTAAGCCTAAAATGTGGCCTCTATAGTGCACACAAGGTATTTCTAGGATTTGACCTATTTTCTGATCCCACATAACCCACTATTCAACTCGGCCGAGATATTATGCAGACAAACATTCTGACCAAATATCAAGACATTTGAGGAAAAAATGTGACATCTAGAGTGCACACAAGGTATTTCTAATGTTTGACCTAGTGACCTAGTTTTTGACCCCATATGACCCAATATTGAACTTGTCCGAGGTTTAATGGAGACAAACATTCTGCCCAAATATCAAGACATTTGAGCGAAAATTGTGGCATCTAGAGTGCACACAAGATGTTAACACACGGCAAAGCCGGACACAGCCTGATCACAATAGCTCCCAATGACCACTTAGTGGTCAGGTGATGAGGAAAAAGGTCTAAATACATTTTGTACCGAAAATCTATCTTAAAAGCTCTGTACTCTTCTAAAATCGTACTCCTGTTTAACGAGGCGTGCCAATCTTGATGGTAACAGTCGATCACCCGTTGTTTGAAAATAAGCGGGAACATTTTTAAAGAGGAACTATTTATATTGTAGAAATGATCTGTAAAACTATAATTATCAAGTAACTTCTTAACATGCGATATCCAGTTTGACTTTCCATTGGTGAAATCTATGAATAACAGCTTGTACAATCTATTTAATATTATATTATCTGTAGCTATTAACTTGCACCAGTACTTAATTACTCTGTAATAACATGATATATAAAGTGGGTATCTACCTAATTCGCCGTAAACACCAACTGAGCTTGAATTTACTGGTAATTGTAAAATACGTTTACAAAATTTTAAGTGCACTCGTTCTAACTCCTTTGATTTGGTAAACCCCCATACTTCAGACGAATAGTTGGCGATGGCACCGACAAAGGCGTCAAATAGCTGACATAAAAGGCTAGGGTTTATTGGTAATTTCTTACAATTGTTTAATAAGACTGACATTGTTTTGACAGATTTTCCAACAATACATTCAATATTTGGTCCGAAATTCCCATTATATTTAAAAACGGTACCCAAATAATTAAAACAATCAACTATTTCCGAATTCTGACCATTATATGTCCACATTTCATTTTGCCGAATAATAGACTTTTTTCTAAACACCATAACTTTAATCTTATCACTGTTAACCTCAAGGCCCCATTCTGTACAATAAGTATGTAATAAGTCTAATTGGCTTTGTAGACCGCTAGGGGAGTCCCCAATAAGAACCATATCATCGGCAAATAATAACAATGTTATTAATATATCATCTATCGAAATGCCCGATTCCGGTTTGTTTTGTAAGAAGAATTCAAGGTCTTCAAGAAACAGCGATACTAGGATTGGCAAAATTACCTCCCCTTGTCTTAACCCGACTGAATAATAGAAAAAATCTGAGTAGCTATTACAATGCTTGACACATGATTTAACCTCGCTATACATGTCTTTTATGATATGTAAAACTTTACCATGAATGCCAGATTTAAAAAGTTTCAGCCACAAAGCGTTCCTATATATGCTGTCGAAGCATTTTCTCAGATCAATAAATGCAACATATAATCTTTTATTTGAATTTAGATAATGTTGGATAATTGTATTAAGAGCGAATATAGCGTCCACTGTTGACACTCCTTTCCTAAAACCAAACTGAGCATCAGAAATACTGTTATACTTGCAAAACTCAACAATTCTTTGGTTTAAGACTGTTGTAAATAATTTTGACATGGAACTAAGAAGCGTAATTCCGCAATAGTTATTCACGTCATTCTTATCTCCCTTTTAGAACAATGGGACAATGATTCCTTCTCTCCACGAGTCAGGGAAGTGCCCAGTATTTAAAATGGCGTTGAAAATGTCGCAGATATAGGGCGATAGAATATCAACACTTGCTATAAAATATTCATTCAGCAATCCGTCCTTACCATGAGCTTTATTAGTTTTTAGCGGTTTTGTAGGACAAAACCGGTATTTCACATCGATCAACCGGAAACAAGTTTTCACGAATTTTCCACTCATTTCCACGCATGCTCATAAACTTGAAGTGAAAATCTATGGGATTACCTCCATCTTGTTTCATCGCTAATGAAGAAAATAACTTACTTGCTGAATGCCAACAGCCTCCTTATAGTCATGAATATCAAGGAAAATGGTTTAAAAATTCGACTTAATATATCCATAGTAAATTGCCTAATGAACTATCTAAATGAGAGAAATAAATCTCCTCGCGTTTCAAGATAGAATCTAGGTCAGTGGTAAGTGGAGTACACAAACTCCTAACCCTGTCTGTTAGTTTTGACCTGGCAGGACTGAGAAAATTTACACTCTGTATGCGCAGTATAATGCTTCAAGTTACAACCCTGTTATAGTCGCGATTCAAGCGCCTATTTAACCCCACCGAATAAAATACCCATTTACCTCTCGAATTCGACTATATTTTTTAAACAAACTTGTATTACATATTAATAATATACCCAAAGCAAAAAGAATTGAATGTTAGCTTTGATTGCTTTACCTTTTATCATTTAACCTTTTACAACACAACCACAAATTTTCACGCACTGTTTGAAATAATATTAAAGGAAAGGTGATTAAATCAAAATAGTGATTTCGGTAAACAGTAAAAGGGTCATGATTAATTGAATGGGGTTTTAACGCAACTTTTAATAGTATTTCATTTAAATCGGGGCGGCTGGAGCTCCTAACCATGGATTCCTGGAAGTTCTCACACCAGTATTACCACTACATCCTTATCGACCATTGAGATGCTCATCCCTCTTAGGTGTACGATTTATTTACTCATCTTGATGATACATAATGGCATTATTGAGTGCGGTTACTGATAAGCCAGCAAAACGGCTCTCAGGACTTCCAGTCCTTTGATTAACCTTTTCACTGCCCTTATAATTTCTTCGTGAGATATTTGAAAATCAAACTCTTCGTTAAAGTCTATATTTTTGAAATCGTAAGACAAACAAAAATCTTCCACTTCGTTATTATGACACTGAAAAATATCATTTTCTAAATTTGAAAAATATTCAAAGAAGTCGATTAGTTTAATGGGGCCGTTATTTTCTATTCTCTTTTTCCTAAAATGTTTCCAAAATATTCTGGGCTGGCTATTTTTAAGGCTCTCTAGATTTTTCAATATTTTAAGTCTATAACTTTTCTTTTTATTCTTTATCAAACATTTATAATATTTTCTACTTTGGCAAAATGACTGTCTATTTTCATCAGATTTACAACGATTGAAAATATTTAACGCATGGAGATAGCCTTGTCTAGCCCAAAAACATTCATTGTCGAACCAGTCTGCATTACGCAATAACGGTGTATCTCTAAAAGCAAAACTTTGATTAGATTTGTACACACGTGTGAATAATGGTGAATAACATGACACCTCTCAAGAAAAACAATTAGGAAAATATTGTATGAAATGAAGAAATTGCTTGTGACAAGCAATTTCCATATTACACAATGTTTTCTACCAAAAAACTTGTAAAAATCTAAAATTTCATGAACTTTGTTGTTGTCTACTACTCCTTTCAGTTTGGACCAGTCTAATATTTTACCATCTGATAACAGGTTAAAAGAGAAGAGGCAGTTTCTTGAGGGATACCAGAATATAGATCTTTAACTCCAGTTTGCATCCAGTAGGACGGATACGAGCCGTTGAAGTATGTTGCCATTTACATGTATATCATGAAAATTTAATTTTCATTTTCGTCTTTCAAAAGCAGGCGTTCTCATACAAGGGAAAAGCAGGTATTGTAGACCAAGATCAGATTGCATGAATGTGCAGGCTGATCTTTGTGCCTCCTGCCCAAATAGGAATATTCCTGGTTCAGAATGACAAGGATTAAATTTGTGTCGAGATGTTGACAAATGTGCCTGAATATGATGTGCTCCAGTGCTGGCACTGGACATGATGCCTAACTCCCTTTTCGGGTATTACTGGCAGGTAATACACTCACAATCCAGATGTTTTCACATCCCTGAAAGAGAGGCAGTGGCTGTATCCCACTGCTACTCACTTTTACAGCTGGGTAGACTGGGGCTGGCTTTTAAGTGTCTTGCCCCTGAACACACCCTGGTGACATTGGGGCTCGGATCACGAGTCAAGCACCCAAACCACTAAGCCATCGAGGCAGTCTTTTGCATTTGGTATTTTCTTTGAGTTCTGAAAAATTGTCCTCTGTTTCTTTGATGAAAACTGACTGGAATTGCATGATAAAGATTTAAGCTTTGCACTGTCTATCAGTGAACATTTTATTGCATCAATTCCAAAGGAGTCTTGTTAATTTTACTTTATTCTGTGTTGTTGTTATCTAGGCCTTGCAGGATATTTGGTTTATGTTACTCCACTCTACCTTTGTGAGGTATCTCCTGCAATCCTTAAGCCAAGTTTTGATAGATTGGCATTCTTTAAACGGGGCCTGCTTGACACTCTGTTTTTGTCACTGGGCCTTTTTAACCATAATGAAGTTTAAACTGAAACAGTGTCCTCAATATTGGTATGTGCGACTCAAGGGTGAATCTAGTGATTGAATTGCTAATCATCATCATTAAATTATTCCCTTACCATCATGTACCAGTCTAAAACTGGATCAGAAGGGTGCTGGTCAGTCTAAAACCGAAAGTAAAAAACTTTGAACGCTTTGCGGACTATTCTATAAATTCAGAGAATTCGCGTCCACCTTAAGTTATCTTATGGTTGCTATTAAGTGGAAAATATACTTTGTGCTATTGTATCAATGCACTAATTGTTGACATGAGTTATGAAAGAAATCGAAAATAAGAGTAGCGGTTTAGTGGACCATGCTTGATTGTTTACATTTTACCAATAATCAGCAGAGGGATACTCAGAATTGTTGAAAATGGCGGAATTGGCTCGCGCTCCGGCGTAACAATACTACATTTCCGGTTGATTGTAGATTGGAACACCTGCATGGCCTCTTAGTAAGGTCTAAGTCCGGAGGGATTTCACTTGATTTTTTTCCTTCTAAATGAGGTCAGTCAATCAATCAAACGATCGATCATCGATCGATGAATTATTAAAACCGTCTATCAATCTATCAAGCAACTAATCAATATCAACTGATGAAGTGTTAAAGAACAACATACCCTTGTCAAATCCGTGTATTAGATGAATACGTTTAAGCCTATTACCTGAATTAAAGACATTTATACCTATCAGGAATATAGACACGTGTGAATCTAACAAATAAAATAGTAGAAGAAGTAAACAAAGGAGTAAGCTGTATCATTTGATGTCGGAGCTTGAAAGTTTAAACAAGTGGTCACTGTGATCATAGGTACCCTTTAGTTTTAAGGCCACATAGGGTGAATGCCAAGGCCACAGATTAAACTTTCTTTGCAATATTTTGTCTACGCATTCCCTTAAAGTATTAAAGGTAGGTATCGATTTTTTTCATGTCACAGATTTTGATCGTTCTTATTCCCTCTAATACACTATTTTGATACAATATTCTGAATAGTAGTTTTGCTAAAACCAGAGGTCGTTTATCAGAATAAACCAGGGTACAGGCCCAATAGCCTACGTAAGCTGTTAGTCTATTTTTAGATTAAGCCAAGACAGTTGCCAATAATATTGGGTCATTCACGCGGTCCGAATTTACACAAACCAACGTCATCGTTACGTCACCAGGAATCATGCTCTTTAGCCGGTCTTCAATTCTGTAAAGATCAGTCCAAAACTGCCATAAGCATTAATACAAATATAGACACTTAATTACCATAATTTTGCACGAAACATTCGTTGTGACACAATTTCGGACATTGCTTGTTTCGCTTGTCAATTTGTTACCTTCATCTGACTTTTGGTAATATGCAAATGAAGTCATGCAGTGTTTACAACCGAATTCCGTGATATCTAAAAATAACCTTGAATTCCGCTGAACCTTTCCTATATAACGGGGGGAAAAGCCAATTTGTTAGCTACGGTGAAAGATTCGTGGGTTTGCCAGATGAAAAGCGATATTAGCCTTACCATTCATCCACAATACTCAAAATATTTTTTGTTTACACCCAGGTAAAACAAGTATGCAACAGGGGCTATTTGAAATATAAACATGATTGCTGAACTATGCCCAATTATAGATTTTTTACTTTATAGCTACAATATCGCCCTTACATCTAAACACCGCAGGTGCAATACTCCAGCAAGAAACAAGCGATTGGTCAATTTATTTGTATATAGAGGATTGTGTTCGATAAATATCCATTGATCAACTACCAAACTTATTGTCTTTCGGATGAGACATTAAACCGAGGCCCCGTGTGACGGTGCTATCCATCGAGCACGTTAAAGAACCAGGCGAAGCTCTCAGCAGTTTCGTCCTGTATCCTTGCACTATCCCCCCGTAACAACTAACCGTCTTCTGGGGCGTCGCGCATGTGGTCATGTGCAACGGTAGCGACGACAAATAAACGGAAATACATACATACAAATGCTTATTGATTGATTGGTTGGGTCAGGGTGCAACTTATATACAGTTCTGTATAATTCGCTTTCATTTTCTAAGAGAGATGCAGAGGAAGGGGCATATATATAGCGACAGAGGGGGAGAAAAGGGAGAGGGGGAGAAGGGAAGGCTAGATGACCTGTAGACAGGAGGTCAAATGCCTAATTCAACGATTGGTTCCATATGAAGACAATCTTCTTTCAATAACTGATTTAAGCGTTGTCCAGACCTAGACTGAATAATTCAAATTTTCATGAAAATAAGTTAACGGTCAAGCTTAACGACATTACTTAGAGCCAAATGAAGGCAAAACTTATTTTTCAATGCTTTATTTCAGATAAAGAGGCTCTAGAGTTGATAATCCACAATCAACAGTAGGCAGGTCAAGGGTCAATCCCTAAAGCTGAGCACGATGCCAGATGAAAATCAATCACTATTTGCTTATGTATTTGATAAAAAACGAAACAAAAAAAGTCACACACTTATTAATTCAAAATTTCAGAAAGCACCAGTAGGTCAAATTATTAGTTTAACGTAAATCTAGATGATAGATAATCTTTGTCAACAATTATTTTTGACGTAAATACATACCTTGACTCATAAAAAAAATCAAAGGGATGATTCTGTAAAATCCATTAAAACCGCAACACAAAAATACAGCTTGGTTTGCCTTCACAAGAACTTTCGCTTTATGCCCCTGCAAAACCCTTTGAAATAATCACGCGAAGGTGACATCACGAGGAACATTTGTGAATATTTCATCTTAATCTGCTCTCGTAAGAACAGTCCTGTTAAATGGACAGACGTACGGAAAGATCAAGATGATACTTACACACGTCTACATTTGTGCTGCATACAAATATTGTTATGGCAATTTAACTTCAGAATCATCTTGTCGTATCAAGGGTGGCGAACTTCTACTAATCTAGGTAATCTGTGTTGTAAAAAGACAAATTGGTTGACTCCCTTGCAGATTTTTCCTCACTCAGCACTTTAAGAACTTTGATCTTCTAGTATGTAAGAATGTCGTTTAGAAAGTGAAACTAGGCTTTGGCGAGTTTCTTTGTAGTGTTAATCACGTAATTATTTAATAAAAGGATCACGTAATTTCAAAATAAAGAAAACACCAAATCACCAAACTCAACGACAAATTCGTGCGCTCTGCGTTACATCAACCAGGTTATCAACAAGATTACATGAAAACTAGTGATCGTGCGGTGTATTATTTGGTAATCCGGAAAGGATAATTCTGTTTATAATTCCGATTTTGTTACATCTAAGTTAAAAATTTAGATACGGATTTGGATACGAGTTGACCAATTTGGGTACGAGCTGACCCGGGTGCGAGTTGGCTGGTAGCTGCCTGAAATACTCAAGCCGCTCAAATGGTGCTGATAATTCGTGGCCAAAAATCCCATATTTCCCGCTCATTTGAAATGTCTACTCATTCCTTTCCCATGTCAAATAGTTCGAACTCATAGAAATATTTTCATCCATTTAATTAAGCTTCAATACTGTGTTATTAAGTCTACATATAAAGTCTGATATTTCTCCCTCAATCAAAATTTCTGAAAGAAATCTAGGGAGGTTCGTCATTTTATCTTTTGGACAAATAATCATTCAAATCAAACTGGTAATTAGGTCGGCGTCATTTCATATCTATTTTATCTATCGCCAAATTCTCCCGTGTTTCTTCGCCAATCATAATGACTTGAAGAAATTTGAGAGAGGTTAACCCAAGGATCATTCCTGCCTATTTCAAAGGAGATTCGTTCGTGTTTCACCGTATGGTACCTAGAAGAGGACGGTTGCTGGAAACTGGTAATTCTGGCTTCCTTTTCCTTTTTTTACATACTTTATGTTCTGTATTTGCTTTAACTGTCTAACATATTTCGGAATTCTTCTCCATTTATATTAAAAGATTCAGGGCCATTAACATACCTCTTTAATATATAGATATGACAGAATAAGGAATATGGGTGATACCATGTTAGCCGGTATATTTCGATCTCTAGCATTTCACAAGTATCCTTGGGATTCAATAGACGTAATGGATTTGATAGGCCAACGAATATACTTGGTAATATGATGACACAGCCATTTGCGAAATGGATGTCTTTGATCTCTGAATAAATTCGAAAAAATATGGTATTAAGAGACAATGATCCCTGTAAACTGAAACTAAGTCGTCTTATGAATCATGTCACAAACTTTTTGTACAAGGTGGGGGGTCTCAATAATTTGTATGCCTTTTTTTTTTTTACTTAACAGTATTTTTTTTTTTTTTTTTTTTTGATAATTGCATGTGTTGGTATTTACTTTGTCTGAAACGATTTGGCTCCATTTTGTACAATCGTTCCAGTTATATCTCGGTGTGGGTAGATAATCGTAAACCTATGTGGGATAGCAGCTGGAGGCTAGGAAAGGATGTAGTGGTAGTATTGTTGTGAGAAATACCAGGAATCTATTGTTAGGTGCTCTAGCCTCCGCGATATTACTGAAATACTGTTAAAATTGGCGTTAAACCCCATTCAATCTATCAATATATCTCGGTGCCTTTTTAACCTTTCTATGACTTCCTGTCGTTTCTCCCACCATTAGAATTATTTGTGTCGGCGCCGACGTCATAGCGCATCAGACACCCTATTTTCAATCATGTGATGTCATGGGTTCAATCCCCGGCGGCGGTACATATCATTTCCGACAATTGTCTCTCGCCAACGGGTGGATAATCGTAAAGCTAAGTGGAATAGCAGCTAGGAATTGATGTAGTGGTAATACTGATGTAAAAATACCAGGAATCCACCGTAAGGTGGTCCAATCGCCCTAATAAGACTGAAATATTGTTAAAAGTTGCGAAAAACCCCATTCAATCAATTCTCTTACCACTACTGCCACAACATTGACTAAATCATAGAGGCATTATTGCCCCTAGTTTCTCCGACAGCGGACCTACAAATTTAACCGTGACCGTGAAACTCGGCACTGAGCTTCTCACCAAATTCTTGGGGGCACAAATGAGGCTAGTCACAATAACTTTTATATAATATTGGAAGTATTTGGGCTCATCAGAACTTACAATCCAAGGTCATGCTTTTTACAGACCGGGGATATAGCCGCTTGGGGTATGATGAACAACTTTTGGTCTAAATTATCTATTATTTCAGTGTAATCAATAATGGGAAGGATGGTTATGTAAAAAGAAAACAGTGGTCCTGCAGAGGTGAAATAATATCGCGTCTGCGAAAAAAACACACAAAAAACTCTCAAAGCCAAAATGTGAACAAAAGGACTGGGGTGCCACCACCAACTGATTAGACTAGAAGTTTCCCCTAGAGAATATGAAAGGAGGAAACAAAAAGTGGGATTATACCCCAATTATCTTTTAATATACAGACAATCTTATTTCTTATTTCATGTTAAAATAATTAAATTAAATTTTCAAGGGCGTTTTACTGAACTACTTTCTAGAAACTTCCTGACGCTTATACCGGAAGTGTTGTTAGGCATTGTTTTGGAAAATGATAATGTTAGTGACAAAGAACGATTTCTATTATTGATTTTTATTAGATCACTGAGTCATCCCATGTGCTAGTGTATATTTGGTAAGTAGATAAATAATCAGATGTTTTGGTTATTCATAAATGTAAATACTAAAGATTTTTTTTTCGAATTCCAAAGTTTCTGTAAATCAACCTTGATAATCTAAGATCGATGGACATTCGATAATCAAATTGATTAGGAACATTATGCCATTTTAATTTCATCTGGCTTTGGATCATTTGGTTTGTGTCAGATACAAAATGTTGAACTTGCAATTGATGTTTGGGGTAAATCATGACAAGATTCCTGGCTGAGTGGCGGTGCTTGGGGGTTGGGGTAGCTGCGATATCGTAGCCCTCTTTCTGATAATCTGCTGGCGAGGGCTACGACACCCCCCTTCTTCGCTCTTTGTTGCAGTGCCCGGAGTGATTCACTCCGGGCACTTTGGGGTCGATTATTGTAAGTTGTGTAAATAGTACAAACACAAGTTTAATACCAAGATTGACCTTAACCATTTATCTATCCATGTAAATAAATGAAAATCTAAAAAATGTCGGATATTTTATGCATTTAAGTCTCAATTTGCTGCACCATCGATAACTCTAAGTTTTTCGGCCATTTTGAATCAAATGTCAGCCATTTTTGCTGTTTGACAGCGAGATCTCTCGAGATCTCGGGTATCCCGCCAAAATGACAGCAAATGAGAATTTAGGTCACCATATTAGGAACACATATTTTTTTATGAAAACAGGACAGTTCTGATAGAAAATAGGAAAAAAGTTGTATGAAAGTAATTCAAGAGTTAATTGAATTTGATAGATGAAATAAAGACATTGAAGATTCAGTATCTTTGAACATAAAATTCTATCAATGGTAGGTAAAATCGGATACTATGATTTTTTACGAGCACCTGTTTTGACAGCATGACAATAGTTAACAACGTGACGTAATAATAGATCACATGAACAACCAAACGTCATGGCCGCCAAACTTAGGAAATATTTTATAAACTCAAAAGAAACCGGTATTAAACGATTGATACAATTGGTATTATTATTTTGATAGAATTTGTCCATAATATTAATGTATGTAATGAATTCATCCATAGAGAGTCGCTTATCACAAAACATACAATATTAGGACTTACAACAAAGCAGAAAGAAGGTGGGAGTCGTAGCCCTCGCCAGCAGATTATCAGAAAGAGGGCTACGATATCGCAGCTAGGGTTGGGGGAGAAATAAATATTTGTGGTCATCGGGAGTTGTGTGAGGCTAAGGATGCCCAGCTTCAATTGGCCAAAATGTGTGCGCACCTGGCTAGGTCATTTGGTGAAGCAGTGGTACTAGTATTGTGGATTTGTGGGCCCCGAGGCCAACTTTGGGCATTACTTTCTTCCTTAGTTATTTTAGTTTTATGAAATTGTCATATTTGTCAAATCCAAAACATCATTCTTACCTATGCTATCTCCCATGACTCCCAAAGGAGCCTCATCCAGCTTTCTATCTATCCATATATACTGCCTTACCCCCCTTTAGGGTATTACTGGCAGGTGTAGTACTAAATTTATAACAAAATTGAAATTATTAATTTACTTAATTTTCTTATTGATATTATTTTTTTGTAAAAGATAGCAAATATAGCATTAGAACTGGACCAAGATATATCAATGGTCTGTCAGATATCATATGTAAATTCTATTTCATCTGACTCAAGAGATCTTTTATCTCATATGGTTAGACTGCCTCGATGGCTGAGTGGTATAGGAGCTTGACTTGTGATCTGAAGGTCATGGGTACGAGCCCCAGCGTCACCGGGGTGTGTTCACGGGCAAGACACTTAATAGCCAGCCCCAGTCTACCCAGCTGTAAAAGTGGGTGGCAGTGGGATTCAGCCACTGCCTCTCTTTCAGGGACGTGAAAACATCTGGATTGTGAGTGTATCACCTGCCAGTAATACCCGAAAAGGGAGTTAGGCAGTATAAATAGATAGATAGATAGAGAACCTTGTTTGGTTAATTTCTTTTTCTTCCTTTTAACTTTTTCTAAAAGACACACATGTATATGTAATTGTATATAACATGTACTAGTGTTGGGCTATCGGTTTCAAATGTAATCGATTATCTGTTTTTAGTCGGAAGTATAAACCAACTAATGGTTGATTACATAATTGGTTTCTTTGACATAAATTCAGTTCCCTATGTCTATATACTATGGCATTACTACTACTGCCTTCTACTTTGATTTTTCATAATTTATGCAATGATACTTATATCATTTGTTTTTCAAACTTGTAAGCTTTGATATTTTTAATCTATTGATTTTGTATTTTGATGGAGGTTTGGTTAATTCTCAAGACAGGGTTAAGATGAATTTCATTTCCTAAGTAAAATGTTTTTACCAGAGAATGAGAAGTTAAGAGGACATTGACCTAGTCAGTTGACTTGATATATATCAATGATTTGTACCTTTATATCAAGCAGTGAATAATCTAGGTTTTGCCATCTGAGAGTTCCCCCAAAACACATATCTGGAACTTGCAAGGAGTTCCAGAAAAAAATCAATGAGCTTAGCATAGAATCAAATGAGTCCCACTATTAAGAAACTATAATCAAGTGCAAGCAAACACTAATATTAATAAGGTCTCTTTCAAAGGAAAGACTCATCTCCTAAAGATAATCATATGACCATCGATTATTAAATAAATAAAATTCATTTCTGAGTTATTATCCTGCATCTTATTATCCTGCATCTTCCTCCCCCACATCAAATATAGAAGCTAAAGCTCAGTGTTCTGCCAAGGATTTTTAGAAGAGGGGAAAATAATTGTCCCCTAAGTCCTACACTTTTGGAGACATTTTCCCAATGAAGAGACAATTCCATTTCACTGTATTATTTAACATCATAGCCTAATTCCATGATCTCCCCCCCCCCATCATTCTGTAAATCTTAAAGCCAACTACACTAAAATATCTGCAATATCTTTTTAACATACTACAAGTTGACAAAAATAACGTTGAGTCGCTGATCTAATCTGAAATAGGACTAGAAACTTTTGCAGGTTTGAAGTCTTGGACCCACCAATGTTGCATTGGACTTTCAAAAGTATCGAGAGAAGTGTCTTAGGGATCCATCTGATATTGAGATGGGGTTTTAAATTCCGAGACAGTGCGAAAATGAATCAAACTGCAAATGATTTAAAGCTTTGTAAATTATAAACAGAGTGTTTTTTTATTCTGTACATGTATTTTAGCCTGACACTATATCAACCATTGACAATGATTAGTTTGTCGAAACGGTCACAATATGCCATGTCTGGATACAAGTACACTCACAAGTGCAAACTTCTTTTAACAACAAAATACAGCCTTTCATAACTTATCTTAGTCCAGAATAGTTAGATGTCAATAATTTCTCACTGAGACTATTTGAATCCATTTAGAGTGTCATTTGATAGTATTCAAGAAAGCTTTATGCAATGCTTTGGTCAAATAAATATCGCAAAAAAGTAGGTCTAATTGACCAATCTATTCTTTGAATAGGCACTACTTACAAGCTAATTTACTGGATCACGGTTTTGGAATAATGTAGGATCATTAACTCAGTACCATATGACTAAAATAAATTGATCTAAGGGAATTCCAAATTTTGACAAATGACATCCCGGTTATTTATAGCTAAACATATCAAGGAGCCTCATAATATGGTATAATTTTCTTCAATGTAATGGAATGTCTTGTTGAGAATTCTCTGATTTTGGGTAAGAATGGAATTTTTATTAGGAATGGGTCCGTTTTACAGACTTATCAAAAAAAAAGAAAAAAAAGAAAAAAAAAACACACTGAATTTTGGATGCATTTTTCGCACATACGCTAATTTTTATGCGACATTCACAAATTTAACGTAAGAATATCGCGGAATACTGAAAGCTCATGGCTGGAAGATACATTCAGCAATGGCAGCCACTTCTAAAAACATGACACAATTATGATCGTGATGTTTTGCCTATGTACCAAATGTCAGATAAAAACATATTACAAGCAGATTAATCAATTATGAAATTTCTTAGTCGAAAATTGTAATCATAAGCCTTAATCAGCTGATTATCGATTATAATCAATCATCAGCCCATCATTAGCATATACATACAGTAAAACCTCTGTAGTTCGTAGCGCAAGGGACCACGGAAATTTATACGAATTAAGCGTAGTTCGAACAAGACGGAGGGCAAGAGGTAGGCTGTTTGAGATACATGGAATCTGACATGGTCTGTTCTGTCCCCCATTTAGGAATTGATTCTAAATTGGTTATTTTTTCTCTAAACAAGACCTGCAGATGTTAATTAAGGAAATCATAAATTAAAGATTAATTATCTTGTACTTTTATGCTTTTACCTCTGTATTAATTTTTGGCATTTTTTAAACACAGTGTTTGTATCAAATAGTAGGCTCCATCAGAGTCATTTCCCTTTACAATAAATTGGATCAAATTACTCTGAGTATTCTTTCATCAAATCATAAAATTAAGGACAGACAATTGTGAAGAAACCAGCCTAAGAATAAAATAAAGTGGTTGGAATTCCTAAATGACCAATAACACTGATACTAATGGGGGTGCGTCAATTTGGTATTTCGACGATAATTTCGGAATCTTTATTAGATTAAATACCCATCTTACAAACCAAACAGCCCCTTTTAACTAAAGGTACATGATAACACATTATTTGTCATATAGATCAGTGGGTATGAAAATCAAGATAAGTGGTGATTGGTGACAATTAGTTTATCTCACCTACGAATTAAATATAGGAGTTCGCGCTATAATCAAACTTTCGGGACTTGAAATGGCCTACGAACTACAAACCACTGACGTTTGAATTAGACAGAGTTTTCTAACAAAGTTAAAGAAGGAAAAATATCCGGACCACGTAAAGTATACGAACGAACACATACCTATGAACCAGTGACGTTCGAATTAACGAGGTTCTACTGTATTTTACAAACAGATGGCTGTCATTAATGGTATTAAAAATTATTAAATGACTCAGTGTTCATACAAAAATGTACTTTGTCCAATATGGACACAGCTGACTTCAAGAAACGTATCAATGTTTCTGAATATTAGAGAAGAAAAAAATCCATATACCCCAAATACGCCCAAATGAGCTTTTAATACTTATATATGGTGAGCTCAAAACTAAAGTAAGTGCCCATATTTAAATTAACCCTTTCCCCCTTTTTGGAAATTTTAGACTGGTCCAAATTGAAAGAGTTTGCAGACGACAATGAAAACTGGATGCTATTTGAAATGAAACCATCCTATGTGGTAAAAAATATTGTGGAAAAAGAAGTAATTGCTTATTACAAGCAAATTCTTCTTTTTCCACAATGTTTTCTCGAGTATAAAATCACAGGAACGTAAAATCCCGTATTTGAACAGGAAAGGGTTAACTCTTGCAACAGATTTGAAATGAACTTTACAGAATTGAACATATTGGCTAGCAAATATAACTCCTGGTGACGTCATGATGACATTGGTTTGAGCGACTTCAAACTTCAAGGGTTAAATGCACATCCTGACTGTCCCAATATTTATTGCAAAAAATCTAAAAATAGATCAAGAGCCTACATAGGCTATCAAGGAAATACCCTAGTTTCTTTTGATAAACAATCTCTGATTTTTGCAAAACTTCTTTTCAGAATATCATATTCAAAAAATATACATGAGAGAGAATAAAGATAATTAACCCTTGTCACGCTGTATAAAATCCCTTATGGAAATGAATTAAAATCAAAGGGCTGAGAGCACTGATAGTACTCATTCAATAATCAATAATTCTTTTAAAATCAATTTCATAACTTCTCTAGTAGGAAAAGTACAAGCAGGAGGTGTAGACCAAGATCAGACTGCACTTGTGTGCAGGCTGATCTTTATTTATACCTCCTTCCCAAACCGGAATATTCCAGGTTCAGCATGACAAGGGTTAAAATCTACATGAAAAAAACATTGATGCCCCCTTTAAACACTGGAAAACTTTACCACAAACTATGTCACCTTCACTCAAAATTGTTTTCTTGTGCTTCATTTCTTCATTGGGTCAAAATGTGTGCTTGTTACAAGTGTGGTACATTTGTATATTCGTTTTCAGGTGAATATTTTATTTACAATGAATATTGACTGAGTAAGAGGTCCCGGATATAATATAAAAGGATCATGGACAGTTCACTTTAAAGAGGACTAAAGTCAACAGATAGAAGTGGTAAGTTTTTTTGAAACTACTAGTAATTAATGCTATCAAAATGGAAGCCACAGAACCCTAATTGGTTATCTGAAAACTGATATATCTAATTTTTACCTCACCTTTTTCCTCCTAAATTTCAGTTTTTACCCTATCCCTATGTTACATATTTTTTCAATTACCCCCCAACCCCACTTGTAATTGGTCAGGCAGTTCTTAAATTGTCTATTCAAAGAAGTTGGAAGTAATTGATATCACCTTCTCTGTCTGTTAATGTCCGTCCCAATGTCTGTCCAACAGGTGGTCAATATTTCTGTCTAAATACACATCTTGTTAAAACATCTCCTCTCTTACATTTATGGATGACTTTAAATGAAATTTTCACAGAATTATTCCTAGTCACATGATCTTGCACATATTTGCGGGGTTTTGCCATTTACGTCTGCATTACAGAAATAAAGGGCTTATAATGCAAAATTTCTTGTTAACGCAACTCCTCCATTTTTGGAACGATCTGTATAAATGTTTTTTTCCTAGTCACCTGACCTTGTGCATATTATCAAGTTTTTACCATTGGGCAGTCTGTCTATCTGTCTATTAGTACGTCCAAATCTTGTTTACACATCTATGATTACGGACAAATTTACAAAATATTTTTACAGAAGGTTCCTAGTCACCTGATATTGTACACATTATTTGAGTTTTACCATTTTAGCATCATCAGAATACATGTGAACTTTACCATGATATACTTGAAAGATAGTTCATAAGCAGGGTTTTCCCTTGACTTTCAAAACAGGGGGTCATTTTGCCACATTATGACCCCTATCAAATAAGATAAAGAAGGCTGTCTAGCTATTTTGGGGGTCATTTCTGAAAAACGTGGGTCCAAATTCAAAGAAGGAGGGGGTCAGGGAAAACCCTGCATAAGGATGCAAAACCCTAATTCCGCAAAATCAATCAACCCCAGAATATTTCTGTTTTGGCTAGAGGAAATTTTATAGACAAAGATCAGCCTATACTTATAGACAAAGATCAGCCTATACTTATGTGCAGTCTAATCTTAATCTACACTAGCTGATTGCCCTGTAGAGTCAGAGTTAGAATGTTATTAGATATATTCTCAACAGTAAGTCCTTCCATTGCTTTCAGTCCTTTGACTTTAACCCTTGTCATGCTGAACCCGGAATATTCTGGTTTTGGCAGGAGGTGTAGAATAAGATCAGCCTGCACGTAAGTGCAGTCTGATCTTGTCCTGCACCTCCTGCTTGTACTTTTACTGCCAAAGTTGTCTATGGAAATGATTTTTAAAAGAAATATTGATTTTTGAACAACAAGTTCTATCAGTGCTTTCAGCCCTTTGATTTGACAGCAATTCAGTAAGGTATTTTATACAGCATGACAAGGGTTAATGCATTTCTATAGAGGATTTTTTTTCATCAAGACAAGGAGTACTTAAGATAATACATGTAGTTGTAAAGTCCATTTTCTGAACTGTATCAGTACCTTGCACAAAATTAAAACAGTTGATCAATAATCATGGTGCATTTTGAAACCAATTTCAGTTTTCAAATCTCATGCAATTGTCTCTGTGCCCCGTAGAGACAGGCTGAAATTGCCCCAGAACTATGTTTTATCATTAAATCAATAATGCTGCTTAGCTAAGCCATTCCTACAAATTCCCTCTTTTTTACTCCCCTGAAGAAAAAAACGCTTGAAAACATAGTGGAATATTAACCCTTGCCATGCTGATCCCAGACTATTCCTACTTTGGCAGGAGGCATAGACAAAGATCAGCCTGCACATATGTGCAGTCTGGTCTTAGTCCACTACACCTGCTTGTCCTTTTAAGCAAGATTTTTGTTGAGCCTGCTTGTGGTGAGCGAGACATAGTTGTCACTATGACAAGTTGGTGTATGTGCGTTAGTGCGTTAGTCTGTTAGTCCGTCCATCCTAATTTGTCTTGACAATTACTCCTACATTTATGGATGGATAACAAAATAACTTTGCATAATTATTCTCAATCATGAGTAAATGTGCCATTTGAAAGAATTTTTGGGATAGTTCTTAAATTGTGTTTGTCCGGACAATTACTCTTACATTTATTGATTGATTTCACAATAACTTGGCACAATTATTCTCCATCATTAGTAGAAGTGCCATTGAAAGAATTTTTCGATAGCTCTAATGTCAAGGTCACAGCTCAAGGTCAAACACTAAAATTGTTATTGTCAAAAGCATTTCTCCTACAATAATGGATGGATTTCAAAATAAGTTGGCACAATTATTCTCCATCATGAGTAGATGTGGTATTTGAAAGAATTTTTTGGATAGCTTCAAGTTCAAGGTCAAACAGTAAAATTGATGGTCAAGGTCAGTTGACGGTCAAAACTTTGCAGGCTCGACAGCAGTTATCCTTGGACAACTATCTAGTTTTTTGATAAGATCAAGTCCCAAACTAAATATTGGAACAAGACCTACAGGACCATCAGCCCTTTGAATTTAATGCATTTCTGAACAAAGGTTTTATTTAGCATGACCAGGGTTAAGAAGTTGCTTGTTACAGGCAATTTCTTCATTTACCCGAATGTTTTCTACCCTAAAAGACTAAGATCTTTAAAATTTACTAAATGCAAGATATATATGTGTTTTTGGTATGAAACTGACAAGATTTCATATATAGAATTAGATTTGAAATTAGTTTCTCTTGTGAGTTCCGTTGTACATGTAACTTGGGCTTGACAAAGTGGAGCCGTTTATTTGATGTTATAGTTTTGTTTTAGCTACGTTATTTGATGTCTGCAAAATGTCGTAGCAAAACTTATTCTATTTCTCCACAAAAAGTGACTCTTGGACAGTAATAAGGCCATTTGATATTTTCTGTACCAGAATCGTTTTAATACCAGAGCTTGAGCTAACAATGAGCTGACATGCCTGGTATGGCCTGCTCCAAAATGCCATTCCCCACCGTCATAATTAACTTGTTAGAGTTATTTAGCCATCGCTCTCATATCCCATTCAACCCCTTCAAAATCTAATAATTAAGAGAAAGCGAATCGTCAAGGCAGCTTTTGAAAAAAGTTTGCTATCCTTCGCTCTAAATTTAATTGACACTTGCACATGGCATATGGCATTTATTTACTGATCATTAACAAATCATGTAACAAAAACATTGTCATTTGGTAAAGGGTTCAGATTCGTATAGTGTACTCTTAACTCTGAAAGTAAAAGGTACACTTTTTCTTTGTACCCCCATTTCAAAACCTAAGGGGTACATGTACCCCCAAAATGAAAACCCAGTGGGCATGCTGATTCATTTAACCCATTACCATACAATAGAATTTTAGATTGGTCCAAAATCAAAGAATTTGCAGACATAAATTTTTAGTTAATGAAATTTCTTTTCTCTTATGTGGAGAAGAAGAAATTTCTTGAAACAAGAATTTTTTTCATATTCCGCAATGTTTTCTAAAGCTGAACTTCTTAGGGGTATCAAACTTGAAAGAGCCTGATTGTGTGAGTATGGCCTAAACACCATGTTGTGGATACCTCATTTTTACTCTCTATATTATCCTATTCCAAAACAATTCATCCCTTAAGTTGAAAGCTTTAGAAATATCGTGGAAATTGAAGAACAAACAATTGTGTCATTTCCGACAATGCTTTCTTCTTTGAAAGCAAAAAATTGTTTAGATTTCCCTAAACTGAAATTGCCATCACAGTCAATACCTTCTTTGAAATTGGACTGGTCAATAATTGTGTTGTATGGTAATGGAATAATCTCAAGCTCTGTAAATTCCTAGGTTCAGTATTGTATAAAGGGTTAACAATAGAGTGCATGTTCAGTGCATTAGAAACATTCTTTCAAGTCCCACTGGTGTTTTTTGGGAGATACTGGAATTAAGATTTGTTCACATGCCTTTGTTCAATCTAAAATTATTGCAGCTTCAAGACCGTCTCTGTTGCCATGCAATTTTAGAAGATTTAAAATTCAAGTGGCTTTGATTACACTTAATTGAGTTTTGTATGATTTCAAAGTCTGCATGCCATGATTTTCTAGAACCCTCTGAACCCTTTGAATCATTATGGCCTCATTTTTTGGGAGCTAATAAAAATGCAAGGGACCAAAATTTTGGTAACTATAGCTTAACCCTTTCCTGTTTTTCAAAACTTTAGTCTGGTCCAATTTGAAAGAAGTTGTAGATGATAACTAAATTTGAGTGCAATTTTAAAAGTAACCAACCTACAGGGTAGAAAATATCGTGGAAAAAGAAGAAATTGATTTTCCCACAATGTTTTCTCCAGAATTAAATCAGGGACGTAAAAACCAGTGATTAAACAGGAAAGGGTTAAATTATTAAAACTGTAGTTTGCCAGGTTTCCCATTGATGATATGTTTTTGTCGGACAATAGGTTAAACTTGTACATGTATGGACTGTCTGTCATTTGACCCTTTAGTGTAAGTGTTTTAAGCTCATATGAGTCATTATTACCACCTTTGTCCAGCATCCGCCTGTCGTCCGTCAAGCGTCGCTATTCTTGCTTTGTCCTTCAACTATTTCTTTAAACAACATCTCCCCCCATACCAATGAGCCAATCTGAACCAATTTTGGCAGAAGTGTTACTTATTTTGCCTTGATAAAAATAGCTTAAAGGATTTGAATCCGTTGAAAACTCTGGTTGCCTTGGCTACGAAAGTGAAATTTTGAAATAATCTTTAAAAATCTTCTACTGACTCAGAAGGCTAAGAGTTTTAAAATTTTGTATGAAACATCAGTATAATGACCTCTTTCAAAATTGCTAAAATTTACCATCGGGTCCCTAGGGGTGGAGCCAGTGGGTGTGTGTCATATAGAAGTAAAGAATGATTTTAGCTGCACTGGCTATTTTAATGGTGTGGTGTCCATTGTGCGAGCATCTGTCCGTCCGTCCAGGCATCAGTCTGTAAACTTTTCCTTTAAAATTCTTCTCCTCAGAAAGTACTGAATGGATTTCAACCAAATTTCCTTGGGTGACCCTCTAGCAGATTCCTTCAAAAAAAAATATGATTGGATGAAAAACGATGCTATAATGGGTTGGGCAAATTTCCATATATGGAAAATCTTCTCAGAAACCAGTTGATCGATTTCAACAAAATTTCACAGATTTTTATGCCCCTGCATCGATTGATCGGGGGCATATTGTTTTACCGGTGTCCATCTGTCTGTCTGTCTGTCCATCTGTCTGCAAAACTTAACCTGCCAACTAAACATTTTCCTATAACTTCAACCCTGATCAAAGTAAGTTACAATGCTAATATTTGGTATCTAGATAGGTCTCAACAAGGCGCAACTGGGGAAGGTCATTTCATCAAGGTAAAGGTCAAAATTTTACCCTTTTCCCTAAAACATTACTCAAAAACTAAACCTGCCAACTAAACATTTTCCTATAACTTCATCCCTAATTAAGTTACAATGCTAATATTTGGTATGTAGATAGGTCTCAACAAGGCGTAACAGGGGAAGGTCATTTCATCAAGGTCAAGGTAAAACTTTTAACCCATTTCCCTAAAAGGTTACTCAAAAACTTAACCTGCCAACTAAACATTTTCCTATAACTTCATCCCTTATTAAGTTACAATGCTAATTATATTTGGAATGTAGATAGGTCTCAACAAGGCGCAACTTTGGAAGGTCATCAAGGTTAAGGTCAAAATTTTAACCCTTTTCCCTAAAACAAGGAAAAAAACAAACAATAAAAATCAACAGTTTCTAAAGAATTCCTGTTTCGGGGGCATGGTGTTTCACAAACACATCTTGCTTTTCAGATTACTTCAGAGAATTTTTATCGAATGAAAACATTGCTTTAATGGGCGAGGCTAATTTCCATATTTGGTAAAATCTTTGAATTTTTTCTTCTCAGAAACCATTTGAACAAATGGCCCTCTTGTCCGAATCGAAAGGGGTCGCAGATAAATTTATGAAGTAGACACAATTTAAAAAAAAGCCATCCTATCTGAAAGAAAATATTGGTGTTTCACAAACACATCTAGTATTATTCACGTTGTTTTCTACTGAAAAAAAAACACAAAAAAACCCCCCAGCTTTTTAAGAATCTGTATGCCCCCTAAAGATGGACATATATTTGTATTTGTTCTGCCATGTCCCACAGTTTGGTATGGTTGCAGAAAGATAAACAAGCATAAACATGTAATTATAATTTGCTTTATTGGTGAAAATCTGGACACTGAATACAAACTGCAAAAATCAAGGATTTAACATCATAAATTATATTCAATAGCCATATTAATTGATGAAGAAAATGCAAAATTAACCCTTTTCTAATAAGCCAGCCAAACAAGGGAAGTAACAAAGCATAAATCACAATATAGAGTAGCCCCAGTTGTTCCGCTTCACTGACAATGTAAGAATTTTTGACAGAGTAAAGATGAATCAAAATCCTTCACACAATAAGAAAGAATCACTGATGGATTCCATAAGAAGGTTGAAGATTTATCCTAACATGGTGTCTTTAATCTTTAAAGACACTAGGATTTCATGTACATTCTACTTGAATTCTCATGATACAGCTGTAGTTCTAAAATTATGCTCAGAGACAATAATATGGCAACCTTATACATCACATGAAAGAGGAAAGACTAGTCCTGTGGACTGACCAATTGATGATACTTACAGCAAGTGTTGTATACATCTTTCAACGTTTGCCAGAAAAACATCATCAAAGGGTTACCCAAACCTTGGATAAATATCGGCAGATTCTAGCCTAAACTTAACGCTTTTGGATAGAACTCTATTATCTTCTCCATCTGTCTGTCTGTCTGCATCTTGTTAATATATCTCCTCCTACAATTATGGACAAATTTGGATGAAATTTTCACAGAATGACCCTTGTCACCTGACCTTATGCATATTGTCAGAATGTTTGCCATTTTAGGCTGTGTCACAGGAAAAGGGAGCTTAATGCAAATTTGTTTTCTTGGCTGGTTGTTCGTCATGATGTATCCATGCGTTCCAACTCATACCTCTAAAGTCTTCTTTAAAAAAAGCAGTTATGTGGCGGTGTATATTGCAAGTATGGCACTCTTGTTAGTTGATTAAATTTAAAGAATCATTTGGGAAGAATATATGGTGGATTATAAAGAAACTGCTTCTAACAAGCAACTGCTTCATTTTTCCATAATGTTTTCAAAAGCTTTTATTGAGGGGCAGTAAAAAACAGGATTGTATAGGAACAGATTATTTCTTTTCCACAAGACAAAATTTTAGACTGGACCGAATTGAAGAAATCACAGACCACAACATAAGTTCAGTGGAATTTCACCAATATTTGCCTTTTAGAATACAAAACATTGTGGATATTCAAAAAATTCTTGTTGAAAGCAAATTCTTCATTGTCTGCAATGTTCTCTGAAGCTTCTCTCTTCAGAGGTCTAAAAAGAGGGATTTTGCTGGAATGGGTTAAATAGTTTATACCAGTTTTAAGAGAGGCAGTGGCTTTAATCAAGTGCTACCCACTTTTACAGCTGGGTAGACTGGGTTGGCTATTTAATGTCTGGCCGATCAACAAACCACACAGAAGGTGGGCTCAAACCTGTGACCTTCAGATCATGAGTGAGGCACCTACACCACTCAGCTATCAAGGGAGTCAATGGGTTAAATATGTACAATGTGTATAAAATTGTGTTCATGACTGCAGATATGAAAGGGTATCATTTACTGCTTGCCTAGAGCTGCGGCCGCTTGGAGAGCTGTCACATGATATTTGTTAGGCTTCAATAAAGTATTTTATAATTACATCATTATTGGAGAGCTGTTCTTTGTGTTTTAGAGAGCATGTGGTGTCTCAGTGCTTTTTTTGTGATTGATTATTTATTTACCCATTTATATTATCAGACAGCAAAATTTTAAACAGCTGACTCCCTAAATGACATGTACTCCCCTACAATATCACCACAGAAAAATTCTTAAACTGTTACCACTCATTAATACCTTTTTGATGCCGTTGTTACACAATACTGAGGAAAGTATTGTGGAAAAACTAGAAATGTCTAGTAACAAGCCATTTCTTCTTTTCCCACAATATTTTCTAACATATTCAGTCAATATTTCTCAAATTACACACACTTTGAAATGTCATGCTATGCAATTTCTTTCAGTTTTGACCAGTGCAGAATTTTATTGTTAGGGAATGGGTTAATGCCTGGCAAAGACTGTTAAAATGACCAGTTTGACCTTCCACAACTTAACAGTGGATGAAGAACTGAATGGTCTACTTTGATTGACCCTGATCAGTATTTTTGACCGGATTAATCGGTAGTTTTTGACTGAGGGAATGGGTTAAAGGTTGGTTTTAGGGATGAGTTATCTTTCAGTCCGTCAGGGGCTCTTAAACGATCATATACGCCCAAGGAATTAATATCTATAATAATGATAGTCAAGATGATCAAGTAGATCATATTGGCAGCGTGAACTAAACTTGAACTGATGCTATAACAAAGATGGATTGATTAAGATGAGCATATTCATAATTTCCACAGACAATTTTCTCTACATTTAGGGTTGTTAATTTTCTAAATGATCATTGTCATATTCCGAAATTACAGAAATTACGGGGCATTGAACAGAATTCGCTTTCTATAAAGGATATTATACCTAAAGTTTTCAGGTGTTTTTATTTAGAGAATTATGTCATAAATAGTTTTTTCATATAATGAGAAAAATAGGACACTGCATTCTGGAAAACACCAATGTTCAATTTCATGAATCAAATCTAAGCCATTTATTGATGGGTTATTTTCAAGAATGGTAAATGGCCAAATAATTGCAGCAATAATTACGTACCGTTTTAGAGCCTGACAAATTCAATTGATTAGAGTCAAAGCAGTTATGGTTTACTACTGTATTGCTATTAATATGATGTTGGTTAGGTATATTCTCTCATACTTGAAAATTTAAAAGAAACAGTCTTTCAAACTAGGTTTATAGGTTTCAGCTTGTTGGTCAGTCCATTTTTCTGTTTGTCCATTGGTTGGTTAGTTAGATGGATGGTTGGTTTGTCCGTCTGTATCTTTTTCATTGTCTGCTCAATATCTCAGGAACTACTGCATGGTTTACATTCTTACATTACACAAAGACTTTGTACAGATGTGCTTATTGTATTCTGGTTGTGGTCCATTTACTTTAAACAGAGTTATGGCCCTTTGGTGAAAAATCTTGCTGACTCACTTTTTGCTTCAAATATTTGAATTTGAATAAAATTTCACATGTACACTCAGTATTAAAGATATGGGTATTCATTTTTGTCTTTACTTTTTCTTATATTTATGGTCCTTGGTACAAAAATTGCTCTATTCCTGTGACAGAATGTTTCCACAGAATTCTAATTTACTTGGGTCATGTGAGTTTGGAATTGGAACCTTAACCCTTTCCTGTTCAATTCCTGGTTTTTACATCTCTATAAATTTATAATTTAGAAAACATTGTAGAAAAAGAAGAAATGGCTTGTAACAAGCAATTTCTTCTTTTTCTACAATATTTTCTACCGTACTGAATGGTTATTTTTAAATAAAATCCGATTTGAATTTTTCGTTTTCATACCCTTTGAATTTGGACAAGTCTAAAGTTTAGGAAAACAGGACAGAGTTAATAAATGAAAAAATATTTTAACATCAGCAGTAATTCAAATTTTGGGTTGCTTGCAACATATAATCTGATGATTCTGCATAACCACTATAATGAAATATGCACGAGTGTGTACATCATGGTTTTTCGTCTGCTCAGCTGTAAAATAATGGCTCCAATAATCCTCATGTTTCCCCAGAATGCATTTCTTTCATGCGAGAAAAGTTTCTCTATGACTTACAATTCGTTTTTTGTAGAAATGATTAGTGCTGGCAGGGTTCCATTTTGTTTTTTACATCCTATTCATGAGAATTGAGCTTTACTTTGTTTTTTTCAGGAGTACTTGTTTTAGTGTTGAGGGTGTTATATCATCTTGTGTTTGGAATAAAGTTCTGATGTTTTGTGTTTATTACAAGTAATTGATAAATTCAGCAGCTGTGTTTACCTAAATTCAGCTCAGGTGTGAAATATTGGCAACTGCTTTGAAGAAACAGAATCTTAAAACATCTACTTCTGGATTTAAGTTTTGCTACTTTTTTACAAAAATGGTGTGAAAGCTTATTTAATGTCATTTTTATCATTATTCAACTTGGAGAATTCTAATGAGCTTTGATTTGACTTACATGTGTAATTGGAGGTGAGTAAATATAAATATAATTCATTAAAAAGGGAAAGAAGATAATTATGATTATGCCATTACCAGACAAATTTATTTTAGACTGGTACAAATTAAGAAAAATGTTGCAGATGACATATCAAATTACCCTTTAATTGTAAAATAAGTGTCAAATACAGTAGAAAAAATTGTGAGAAAAAGAGGAATTGCTTGTTACAAAATTACGAAAAATGAAGTAATTGCTAGTAACAAAAAGGCAAAAGATCTTTGTCATGCTTGATATGGTTTTCTGTTTAGTCCGAAGACCACCATTCGCATGTATACAGTCTGATCTTAGTGTACACCACCTTTTTGTACCCTTAAAAAAAGATGTTTTAGAAATTAATTTCAAAATAAGTATTGATCAGCAACTAGTCTTTATGGGGCTTTCAGGCCTCTGATTTTAATGTAGATTTAGAAAAGGATTTTCTTCAGTATGTCCTACTTGCTCTTTTAGCCGCGCCCACTGACAGGAAGTCCCGCTTCAATATTAAACGGTATATTATATCACAAATTTCATAGCAAGTAACAAAATAATGATGTGGTAAGTTGGCTCCCTGAACGTCTTACTACAGTTTGAATAAGCTGTTGTTACGACATTTAAGTCGCCAACCCAACAAAAACGCCTAATAAAAAAGGCAGACAATCTCATACTTCAAAGCTCAATTCCCAGCTGAATGAATTATTTGATTAGTCGGTTGATTCCTTGATTTACAGCTGCGATTGGTCAATTGGACCAGTCAAAGATAATTTTGTCCGGTTAGTGAGCTTATCAGCTAGACTTAGTCTCAGATTGGCCCTTTTTTATCCATTTCCACACTAGTCCTCTTGTTATGCCCTGGAAGTGAAAGCTTTGGAAAATATTGCGAACAATGAAGAAGCAATTTCTTTATCATCCACAATGTTTTCTACCTTAACCTATCACCAGATGACAAAGATTGAAGTTGCAGACTGCACATTAAATTTGGCGAAATTTTAAATTTATGTGTCATCTTGTGTGGAAAAAATTGTTGATAAAGAATTTTCTTCTGACAAGCAATTTCTTCATTTTCCACAATTTTTTTCAAAGCTTATTTCTCTAGAGGCTTATAAAAGCTGGATTGTGTGATACTGGGTTAAAAGTCAAAGATTTCTCAAAGTCCACGGACCATAAACTCAGTCGTCTGCATCATCTTTTAGATTGAACCAGTCTAAAACTTTGTCGACTGGGAATGAGTCAATTGTCAGTTTAATCTTTTTTCACACATTGACGCTTCTTGACTCCCCCAAGAAAAAAATCTTCGGAAAATTGTGGACAAAGAAAAAATTGCTTGTGTCAATGTTTCTAACTAAGAAGATCAACTAAAATTTCTTGTGTGCAACATCTTTGAATTTGGACCAGTCTAAGATTTGTCATTTGGTAATGGGTTAAAGTGCCAGAATGGTAAGGAATGTCAGGTGTGAAAAGGGCAAACACAGACCTGTCCTTTACCTGGTTAAATAAACATACTACAACAAACAATAAAACTGTAATTATTTGCTTTTCATTATCTACGATACAGCGCATGGCTTATCAGGTATTTGCTGGGTAATTAAGACTATACATTCCAAAGGTTTTTCTCTGTTTGTAATGTGCTGCTCAGTTCTTTCTAGGGTTGTCTGTCTAATCCAACCTGATTGGACAAATCTTATCCCTTACATTATTATTTTGTCTCCTAAAATAATTGGCAAGTGGTAATAGTAACTGAGATGAGCAGCTGGTAGCCGAAATGAAATGCTATAGTTGTAATGGTGTGAGAAACAAGCTTTGATTTTGTGCTCTCAGCTGTTGTGATATAACAGTGATTCAGTACTTTTAAAATTAGTTGTTTTGTTGCTGGCTTGCCCTGAGCGAAGTATAGTTATCAAATCATGTATGTCACACACAGTGTTAGTGCACCTGCCTGCCTGTATTTGTCCAGAGCATATCTCTCACATCTATATATGGATTTCAAAATAACTTTGTACTATTGTTCACATTTATAAGTAGATGCATCATTTGAAACAAATAGTGAGATAACTCTAAGGTCAAGGTCACAGCTGCAAGTTAAACATTGAAATTGAGCTTGTCCAGAGCTTAATCTCTGTTTATGATTGGATTTAAAAAGAAAAAAAATGGATCATGGTTTCCCATTTGCTTTAGTTGTGCAAATTAAAACAAATTCTTTGATATCTCCAAAGTCAAGGTCATGGCTGAAGGTCAATGTTCAATTTGAGCTTGTCATGATCATTTCTTCAAAAATTTGTTAATGGGTTTTAAAATAACTTCTCCATCACGAATAGACCTTTCTGCATAGCTCCATGGCCAAGGTCATAGCTCAAGGTCAAGTATTTAGGGGCTCGAAATGTTGTCCCATGAGACGGCTTTTTTAGTGCAAAGAAGTATGAGAGAAATAATTTCCTCGCGTTTCAAGATACAATCTAGGCCAGCGGACAGTGGAGTTAGCGAATACATGTAAACTGTCTGGTTGTGTTTTGACCTGGAAGGGCCAAGCAAATTTACACAACGTATACACAGTATATGTAACTAGGTACAACCCTGTTATAGTCGCGATTCAAGCGCCTATTTAACCCCATCGAATAAAACACCTTTTACCTCTAGAATTTGACATGTAGTACTTCAATTGTGATAATAATATGCTCAACAAAAAAAGAATTGAATGTTAGCTTTGATTTCTTTACCTTTTATCACTTAACCTTTTACCACACAACCACAAATTTTCACGCACTTAAGAAGAAAACGTTGTGATTAAATCAAAATAGCGATTTTGGTAAACAGTAAAGGGTCATGATTAATTGAATAGTGTTTAACACAACTTTTAATAGTATTTCAGTTGTATCGGGCGGCTGGAGCCCCTAACCATGGATTCCTGGTAGTTCACACACCTGAGTACTACCACTTTATCTTTATGGATCCTCCAGCTGCTCCTCCTACTTACGATTTACTTACTCATATTGATGAAACATGCTCGCATTATTGAGCGCAGTTACTGATAAACCAGCAAAACCGCTCTCAGGACTTTCAGTCCTTTGATTATTCAATTTTTAACAAGGTAAAAAGCAATGGTAATAATCAATTCTTCATTGTCCACAATGGTTTTCTTTGTATTTTTTTCTAGGGTGGTGAAAAAGTGGGATTGAGGGCCAAGAGATTTTTTTATAAAACATTCAATAACTAATTCAAAACTGCTGTAACTGATTTGACTTATACAAGTATTTGGAAATCTTTTTTGTTAATCATCAGGTGAAGTTGCAAAAGAATAATTACAAAAGCAGATCTCTTTGAACTTTGCCTTGTTCTCTTGTGGGTGTATTTTTTACAGCTCAGTGCTTCTAACACAAATTAGTAAATTACATGGTGCCATCATTATTTCATTAATGACTAACACATTTCAGAGAAAAATTATGATGTAATGCTACTTGGTTATTGTTTTTGTATAGTAGTTTTAGCCAATTTCCAAATGCTCAAATTTTAGACTGGTATCCAAAAGTTAGAGACAAAAATTTCAAGTTGATGAAATTTTGAAAATCTTTGCCTTTGTGGGAAATTACTCTCGACAAACTATTTCTTCATTTTTCTCAATGCTTTTCATCCAGTTTTCTTGAGGGGTATCAAATTGCTGGATTGTCTAGGAATGGGTAGACAATAATGCTTTTTGAAGCCCCGAAGAAAAGGAGTTTTGGAAAAGTTTGGGGACATGAATGGGTTATCTGATAAATTATTAAATAGAGCCCAGTTTTCCCATCTGTTTATGATTTCTTGTCACATGTATCATTTATTGATTATAGAATGGACTCTTGCTCTGACAGTTTTATGTAATTAACCCTTGACATGCTGAACCCGAAATATTTCGATTTTGGCAGAAGGAACAGCCTGCATATGTGCAGTCTGATCATAGTCTACACCTCCTGCTTGTCCCTTGTAAGTCAGAGTTGTTTGTACAATAAATTTTCAAAGTGCAGTCGATAGCTCATCAGACACCTAATCATCAATCATGGGATGTCATTGATTCGATCCCTGGCGGCAGCTCATATCCTTTCAGATATTTGTCTCTCACCAATGGCTGAATAATGGGAAATGGGAAGGGTTAAGACTGGATGCAGTCATTTTTGTTCAGACCTTTAACTTATAACATTTTTCTTATGTATGTCTCAAAATTAATTCATGTTCATGTTTCTAGCTATATATGCTGACAAAAAAAACCTTCTTTTTACTAAAAAGGGAATTTATTATCATCCTTGTCTAGTCGTGGAAGGAATTAATTCCTTTAATAGATTCAAAATGAGTGAAATGACTAAATCTTAAACTGGTCCAAATTCATAAAGGTTTAAGACAACAAAAAAGTTGGTTTGAATTAAAAAAAAATAAGGGCCAAATGTGTTAGAAAACATTGTGAGAGAAGAAAACATTGTGAGAGAAGAAGAACCTGCATGTTTTCCATAGTTATATTTCTTTGACGAATAATAAGCAGGGGATTGGGTGGAAATAGGTTACAGAAGAGTTTTACAGCAAGACTAAAATCATACTTATTGGAAATAAATTTGCAACCAGATAGAATAATCCATCACCAGATGGCAAAGTTTTAGACTGATCCAAAATTGAAAGCATTTGACGTTGATAATTTAACCCATTACCACACAAGAAAATTTTGGACTGGTCCAAATTTAGAGGAGTTGCACTTACTGACAACAATTTCAAGTTGATGAAATTTTAAAGATATTTGTCTTTTGGGACAGAAAACATTGTAGATAATGAAGAAATTACTTGTTACCCGTAATTTCTTTATTTTTCAAAATGTTTTCCAGAGCCTTTTTCTTGAGGGGCATCTAAAAGCGTCATTGTGTGGTAATTTAAGATTTCTTTACCTTTTGGGTAGCAAACATAGTGGAAAATGAAGATATTGCTTATGGATAATTTTCCACAATGTTTTTCATCGCTTTTTAGCTCAACTGAGCGCAAAGTGCTCATGTGAGCTTTTCTTATCACTCTTTGTCCGTCATCTATCTGTCATCGATTGTCTGTCCCTCGTCTGTCAACAATTTCTTTAAACAACATCACATCCCAAACCAACTTGCCAATTTCAACCAAAATTGGCAGAATAATTCATAAATTGGTCCTCTAAAATTAGATAAAAGAATTGAAACCCGTTGAAAATGTTCCTTAAGTGACCCTTTTCAAAAATTGTTCTAGAAATTTTGATTTTTGAAAAAATGTGGGTGTGGCAGGGCTGGGCTTATCAGACTTAGAGAAATAATGGAATTATTCTTTAAATATCATCATCATGGCAGGTAGGGCTTAGTTCAAATCATTCTCAGGTGAGTGATCTAGGGCCATTTTGGCCCTGTTGTTTAGCCTATTCCCACACAGTGGAGCTTTTGGATGCCCCTGAAGAAAAATAACTGAGAAAACATTGTGTAAAATCAAGAATTTCCTTGTCACAAGCAATTTCTTCATTTTACACAATGTTTTCTACCCAGAAAGTTTAAAAAATATAAAATTTCATAAACTTTAAAATGTCGTCTGCAACTCTTTTCAATTTGGACCAGTCTAAATTTTTCTTGAGTGGAAATGGGTTAACTGAGGTCTATTACTAACTCCCCTTAGAACTTACAGCTGAGATTTCAGGCGTCTGCATACAAAGCTAATGCTGCTATATAAATTATTAGAAAACTCAAGATAGTTATTGCTAAAGTATTCTCATTATTCAAATTTCAAACAATGAAAAGGACTTGACACTGAATAACTAATACCCAAATACTGCTTTTTTACCTCTTGAAGAAAAGTATTGCTAGTTTCAAGCAATTTCCCACTTTTCTCGCAGTGTTTTCTACTCTATATGACACATATTTTCCCATTTATAGATTGTTGTCTTGAATTTTTGCATATTGAGGCAGTATTATGTTGTTATCCAGGTCTGAGTATTTCTTAACACCTTTTGTGTTATCTAAACATTAAATGTTATTTTCAGAATATTCAGTCCTTTGATTTGTTTTCAGTGTGGTATGAAACTAAAAAACTAAACACACTAATGTATGAATTTGTTTAGTGTATTCATACAGTGTGTTTAGTTTTTTCGTTTCATACTTCCATGAAAACAAAAATTATTCTCTTATCTCTTGAAGAGAACGCCATAGGTTATACCTTTAATTTAATGGCTGACAGAATAACAAAAGCCAATGCATTGATTGACTATGGTCCTTTGAGCTGACATCAGACATGGCCATAGGACAGTTTGTAGCGCATAGGACTCCTACTCTTGGATCCCAGGTTTGATCCCCAACCATGGAAAATATTTTTTCTGACCTGCACTAGCTGATAATAATAAAACTAGGTTGCATGAGCAGCTTGAGGCTCCAAAAGTATTTTGTTGCAGCACTTGCATGAGAATTGTGAGGTATCTATGGTTAGCTGCAATAGCTGCTGCCATATGACTGAAAAATCTAAACCCCATTTAACCCATTCCCACACAGTAACGCTTTCTGACGCCCCTCAAGAAATCAACTGGGAAAACATTGTATGAAATGAAGAAATTGCTTATGACAAGCAATTTCTTCATTTTACACAATGTTTTCTACCAAGAAAGTTAAAAAAATCTAAAATTTCATAAATTTTGCAACTCTTCTCAAGTTGGACCTGTCTAAAATTTTGTCATGTGGGAATGGGTTAATCAATAAACTGATGACCTAATAATGGTTTTGAAGGCTGCACAATGATTTTTGCGTCATAATTTTCTTACCTGAACAACATGTCAAGGACTCAGTCTGGAATTGAAGAAATTCTCATAGACTGGTTCTGAAATGACAGCATGAGTGTGAGAGAAAGCTATAAAAAATAATGAGACAGTCTGGGAGAGTTCTGACTGGGACAGATTCCAAGTGAGTTTGTTATTATGTGGTGTACTTGAAAGATCAAATAGGAAATGCAGTAACCTTGTTAACAATGTTGATACCCACTAGCTAGAGAGTATACTGCTTTCACCATGTTTGCCCTTCCATCTGTCTGTCTGCAAACTTTGTTTCAGTTGTCTAATTCATATTAAGCTGTTTGGTCTAACAGAATGAAACTGTAAAAGTGTTGCCCATTGAACTATAGACCTTGTAAAAAGTCAAATATAAACTTAACAAAAATTTGAGTCAATTAAGCATTGTCATGCTGACCCGGAATATTCCTGTTTTGGCAGGAGGTATAGACAAAGATCAGCTTTGCACATAAGTGCTTTCTGATCTTGGTCTACAATTCCAGCTTGTCCCTTTTCAGCCAGAGTTGTTTGAATAATCAATTTTCAAAAGAATTATTGACCCTTATTAAGACCTTCCAATGCTGTCAGTCCTTTGATTTTAAAGCAATTCTCTATAGTAATTCAAATCAGCATGATAAGGGTAAAGGCTTCTTTAGCACAACATGCTGAAGGTGAGCTATTGTGATATTTGTCCGTCTGTAAACAATTATTAAAAAATTTCTCCTCCTAAACCATAAGACCTAGAGCTTAGACATTTGGTACATATCATCACCTAGTGACCCTCTACCAAAATACTTCAAAGAATTACCGTATTCTGAGCTTTTCACTTTGATCCCTGATTATACCCCCAAAAACTTTGTTTGGGGGGTATAAAGGAGACAGCTTGTCGGTTGGTCCTTCTGTCTCTAGCTTTTTTGTGTCTTTTGTGTTCTAAAAATTAGCCCTTTTCTGTGTGATCCCTGATTTTGCAAAAGAATAAAGAATGAAATCTTTGAAAATCTTATTGCCCAAACCATATGGCCTTTAAAAGCTTTGATGTTTGTAATAAATAATCACCTATTGACCCTCTACCAAAATACTTCCATGAATTAACAGTATTTTTAAAATTAGCCTTTTTCTGTGCAATCCCTGATTTTAAAAGGAATTAATAAAGAAGGAAATCTTTGAAAATCTTATTCTCCCAAACCATATGGCCTAGAGCTTTGATGTTTGGAATAAATCATCATCTTTTGACCCTTTACATAAATACTTCAATTGTTGTACTCTATAAATTAGCCCTTTTCTGTGCGATTCCTGATTTTAGATAGGAAGAAAAAAGGATATCTTTGAAAATCTTTCCCTCCTAAACCATTAGGCCTAGAGCTTTGATATTTGGTATGCATTGATGTCTTATTGACCCGCTAACAAAATACTTCAAAGAATTACTGTATTCAGGAAATTAGTGTTGTATGGTTGGATTATCAATATACCTAGGATTAAATGAGAAAATCCTTAAACATCTTCTCCAAAATAATTAGACAGAGGGCTTTGCTATTTTGAATATATCATAAGGCCATGAACCATCATACTCAGAGGAGCGATATAGGACCATCATGGTCCTCTTGTTTTTTTAGTTTACTGATTCAAAGGTCTCTAGTCGTTTAACAATTATCTTGAATTATTTGCCCTTGAATTGAAAAAAATCACTATATTTCATGTGTGCATAACTCCTCCTACAGTATCAATGGGAACAAACTGAAACTTGATACAATGTATCTCTATGATGTCTAGTTGTGCATGAGACCTTTGAAATTTGAACCCCTCCAGTCCTTGAATCATCTGCCCTTGATTGAAATAAATCATCATATTTCTTGAGTGCCTAATTCCTCCTACAGTTTCAATCAAAAGAAGTTGTCATTTAAAATGACCCTAAAGTGGATAGGCCAGTCTCAGGTTTGATATTTATTGAGGAATCTCGCATGTTAAACCGTGCAAGAGTTAGAATTAAGTAGCATTCATAATTTTGTCAATTGTTTTGAAAGTTCAAGGGCTACATAAGATATGCTCGCTTGATGCTCCATTTGCTCATCGAAATAATAGAAAAATATGATAATTTTAACCCTGTCATTTGGAAGAAATTGTTACAGGTGATGAAACCTAGATTAACCTTTTCCAACCTGGTCCTAAGGCTAAAAAAAGGGTTGTGTTTCATCTGAAGGCAACAGACATGTCATAGTGCCATTGCAAAATATCATATTGTCTGTTGTATCTGATATTCTCTGATCCGAAAGGTCCAGTCCTTCTAATTTGAGTCCTTTAAGGTAGTTCTTTCACTTGAAATTTTACAGAGAAATTAAAGTGTTCTGATTTAATTTGTTCTTTCTATCAAAAACTCAGACTGTGCACAGGTGTTTCTTTGACATCAATTTACTCCTAATGCACCAGCCCATAAATGCACTAAGGTACAGGAACATCTGAAAGTATCTGTGTCAGATGTCATAGATCATCCCCATATAGCCCTGACCTGAACACAACATGCTCATGGTTAGCTTTTAGTGATATTTGAATGGCCGTTGTCTGTTGTGCGTCAACAGTGATATTTTAAGTGGTTTTAAAAAGACTGTCCATGAACATAATATGTGTCACTAGTAGTATTTGTGGATTCAAGCATTTTCTTTGTCAGAAACAAGGTCCCCTGACAAAATATCTGAGTCATTTAAAACATTTTAAGGGAAAAGATAAAAGTCCTCAAATATGATGTCATAACAAACACTTGACAACATGTTATGATACCAATTGTTGAAATTCAGTCCTGACTGCAATTAACCCTTGTCATGCTGAATAAAAATCCTTTACAGTGGTAAAATCATTTTGTAAACATCAATGGCTTAAAAGAGACAATCAGGTGGTGTAGAATAAGATCAGACTGCACATATGTGCAGGCTGATCATTGTCTGTACCTTCTGCCAAAACAGGAATATCAGGGGTTCAGCATAACAAGGGTTAAGGCCTTTCAGGCCTTTGCTTTGGATTACCAGTTAGACTGCTATCATCTGCTATCTGCTTTCAGCATGTAAAAATATCTGGAAAGTCAAAACTGAATTGATTGAAAGCATATGAAGATATGCTTTAAACATAAACAACATTCTTTGGCAGTTTACCATGAAATCAACCAACACATGTTTTTTGTGTCATTGAAATCTGTTTTCCTGAATTTTGAAAAAAGATATCCAACTAATTATACAGCATATTTTGAAATCGCCATAAACAAATTCTTATTCTTAAGTGATCAACTTTTGTCTGGCGTCCGGCTGTTTTCTGTTGTCAGTCGTCTGTCAACAGTTTCTTTAAACGACATCACCTCCCAAACCACTGGGCCAATTCCAACTAAATTTGGCAAAAATGTTCCCTAGGTAGTCCACTTTAGAAATAGCTAAAAGAATTGAAATCTGTAAAAAATACTCTGTTTGCCATTGCAACAAAAGTGAATTTTAAAAAAATCTTTAAAATCTTCTCCTGACCAAGAAGACACTGAGCCTTGATATATTTCTTTAATCATAAGTATATTGACCTCTTTCAAAATTGCAAAAATTAGGACCCTCAGGTTCCAAGGGCCAGAGTCCCAGGGGTGTTAGGTTTCTATGGAAATAAAGAAGGATTTTTAAAATGACATTGCCTACCAAAAAAATAGGTTAATTTGAACCAAATTTGGCAAAAATATTCCCTATGAGGGCCCTAGTAGCTAACTGAATTTAAATTTGAAACAAAAGTGGCAACAAAAATGAAATTTTAAAAAAAATCCTTTAAAATTCTCTTCTTCTGACAAAGATAGTGCAGAGTCTTGATATTTTGTATGAAACATCAGTATATTTACCTCTTTCAAAATCATGACCCTCAGGTCCCTGGGATGGAGCCCCAAGGAGTAGGGTTTATATAGAAATAAAGAAGAATTTTAAATGACATCAGTTCTCCTCCCAAACCATTTGGCAAATTTCAACCAAATTTGGCAGAAACGCTCTTTAAGATGTACCTTTTCATAAATAGCTTGAATTATACAATTCCAGTGGAAGAATTTTGGTTTGGTTGGCATGGCAGCAAAAATTTAAACTTATGAAACCTTCTCCTGACCTAGTAAGTCTTTAGCCTTTATATTTAGCATAAAGCACCAGTTCATTGATATCTTTTCTTAACCCTTGTCATGCTGTATAAAATACTGTACTGAATTTCTGTCAAATCAAAGGGCTGAAATCACTGATGGATCTTGTTGTTCCAAAATCAATATTTCTTTTAGAAATCAACCTCATAAACAACTCAGGAAGGGAAAGTATGAGCAGGAGGTGTAGACTAAGATCAGCCTGCACAAACATGCAGTCTGATCTTAGTCTACACCTCCTACCAAAACCGGAATATTCCGGGTTCAGCATGAAAAGGGTTAAGTCTAAAATCATTACCTATGGATCAACAGGGGAACAAGCAATTTCTTCATTATCCACAATGTTTTCTATTCCAAAGGTAAAAAAATGTAAAATTTCATCAGCTTCAAATTGTTGTCTGCAACTTCTTTCAATTTGGACCTGTCTAAATTTTTTCTGTCTGGTAATGGGTTAAACTAGGCCTTTGTAGTGAGAACTTGAAAAATCTTTTTCTCAAACAGAAAGACAATTGTAGCATCATCTGGTAGATCTTTTATTGAATTTATCAAGACAAGTCACAATTTTAGCATTAGCTTTTATAGTGAAAATTTGAGAAAATCTTCTCCCAAACAGAAAGGCCTAGAGCTACGTAGCATAACCCTATCCTGTTTTGCAAAATTTTAGACCTGTCAAATTCAATGGATTTGCAGACGATAATATAAAATCGATTTTACTTGAAAATAATCATTCAATAGGGTAGAAAATGTTGTCTCAAGTATAAAAACATATGGATGTCAAAACCAGGGATTGAACGGGAAAGGGATAACTAGTGGACTTTATCTGTTTTTCTGCTCTTTTGACTCAGTTGACTGATAAGGCCATATGGGCCTCTTTTATTATAAGACTGTGTGGGAAGGGGTTAATCAAACCTTCATAAAAATTTGAAGATGTTGGTGAAAAGAAGAAATTATGTATTTTTTTCTCATGATAGCTTTTCTTGGATACAAGTATTTTTATCAGTCAGTCTGGTATAAAAATGTTTCGATCCCTACTCCACATGTTTGACAAATTGATTATCTTTGCGTGTTTGCCTATCAAGTTGAACATTCAATTTGGGATTAATTTGTTTGTAGAACGATAAGAATATTATGATGTAATAAACCATAAAACCATAGGCTAAGACTTTGAGTTGTTTTAAAAACCCTTTTACAAGTTGACACATTTCTTCATTATCCAAGATAAAACATAACCAAAAGTTTACGTTTGTGCTGTCGAATTATATTTTAAGAGATGAAAAGAACACATTTTTTTATTTCATTGAGATGTGAAACAAAATCTCAAAGCAGGTTCATACAGAAGGTTATTTTTCTTTCATACCTTAATGAAAAAAAAAAAATCTTCATACTTAATAACTTTTTTTCTACATAATTTATTTCAAAATTTCAGAACAAGTTTTTCAGCCAATGTAGAAATTTTGTTAGACTGAACTGATACTAGAATATTAAAGGTTAAAGATAATATTCTAAATGGAAAGTACTTGCTAAAAAAAGGTTCTTGTAAGGACTAAAACGACACATGATCCAAGAGAGGTAGAGTGACAAGCTTCGAATCCCAGTCATACTACATACCTGATGGTTTTGTCTTTTGGTGGGCAGCAGTCATAACGCATTTGGTATTGTGTCAAACTCTCAATCATGGTGTCCAGGGTTTGATCCCTGGGGTCACCAAATACCCTTTCCGACATGTCTCCCACCAATGGATTGATAATTGTAAGCCTAAGTGGGTTGAGAAGCTGGAGACTTGGAAAGGATGTTGTGGTAATACTGGTATGAGAAATATACTAGGAATAAATGGCTAGATTGCTACAGCCGGCGCAATATCTCTGAGAATATGTTTAGAGTGGCGTTTATGTCCATTCAAACCTCTTGGACTTATCAGTCTCAGACTAAAGCTTGTGACTCTTACTTGAAGCAAATAAGTGAATTTTACCATGATATAACTGAAAGATTGCTCAAAGCCTTGTTTTAAATACCATACAAAAGTGACAAACTTGGTGCATGTAGACTTGGACCTATTTCCTTTCCTCAATCAGTAATTTTTATAACCCAGAGATAATTTACCCATTACCTAACTGCAAAGTTTTTGACAGGTCCAAATTCGAAGGTCAATCCAAAAGCTTATGAAATTTAAGATTTTCTCAATTTGTGGGTAGTAAACATTGTGGTAAATGAAGAAATGCAAGAAATTTCTTCATTTTCCATATTTTTATGCCCCCGCATCAATAGATCAGGGGCATATTGTTTTACCGGTGTCCATCCATCTGTCTGTCTATCTGTCTGTCTGTCTGCAAAACTTAACCTGCCAACTAAATATTTTCCTATAACTTCAACCCTGATGAAGTTACAATGCTAATATTTGGTATGTAGATCATAAGGTCTCAACATGGCGCAACTGGTTTTTCCATTGTTTTTGTTGGGGGGGGGGGCGTCTACAAGTGTCATTGTTAGGGAATAGGTTTAAGAAAACTTTATTTGAAAATAAGAATTGCTGGTCATTGACAAGCAGTAATGGATTAAGCTGGGTGTTCTGCTTAGTTTGAATTTGATAAAATACCGACATTATCTGTTATCAAAAATATACTTAAGTTTTTTGTAAATAGATTATTAACTATTTAAACTATTTTGATCCGTGATAGCAAATCTTGCTTTGTCACATTTTGTAATGAACAGCCGCCGACATGGGGCAGTCGGTAGTGCACCAGACTTCCAATCTTCACTCATGGGCTGTCATAGGTTCGATCCCCAGCACATATCCTTTCCAACATTCGTCTCTTACCAATTGGTGGAAAATCGTAAACCTAAGTTGGATAGCAGCTGGAGGCTAGGAAAGGATTTAATGGTAGTGCTGGTGTGAGAAATATCAGGAATTCATTGTTAGGTGCTCAAGCTGCAGCGATATGACTGAAATACTGTTAAAAGTGGCATTACACTGCATTCAATCAAACAATCAATAGTAATTGAACACATTTGGATCTACAACATTGATAGAGTTGAAGGACTGGGGCTGTCAATCAAACAATCAATTCACTAAGTAAATCAGCCGTCATAGTGCAGTTGGTAGTGTGTCGGACTGTCAAGAGGTCCCGGGCTCGATCCCCGATGGCGGCACTCATCCTTTACGACTATTTGTCTCTCACTAATGGGTTGATAAACGTTGACCTAAGTGGGATAGCAGTTGGAGGCTAGGAAAGGATGTAATGGTAGTATTGGTGTGAGAAATACCAAGATTCCATCGTTAGGTGCTCCAGCCGCCGCGATTTAACTGAAAGATTTTGAAAGCGGCGTGAAAACCCATTCAAACAAACTAACAAACCAAGTAAATCAAGCAGTTAGACTGGAAAGGAATTCAAACTCAAACACTGCCCGACATTCACTTGAAGTATTTTTGTTGGTTTTGTAACTTAACCCATTACTAAACAACCAAAATTGTAGACCCATCCAAATTGAAAGGAGTTGTAGATGACACTTTAAAGTTTATGAAATTTTAGATTTCTCAACTTTTTGGGTAGAAAACATTGTGTCACAAGCAATTTCCTCATTTTACACAATGTTTTCCAAATTGTTTTTCTTGAAAGGCGTCAAATTGTAAAAGTGTCATTTTGTTGGAACGGGTTAATTGTTGTAACTACAGCTCTTTTGTTAGAATGTTTGAATGGAGTATCTTGTTTTGTGTATCGAAAGGCTAAACAAGGAGAATTTTCAGTAATGAAAATCAGTTGTAGGTCTAGCTGATTTGAACTTGTTGATCTGCAATTAAAGGCCCATAAAAACTTATTTGTGAGTAAACCTTGATTTCACTCTTCACACTGAGAGAAAGGATTTGAGGCATCTCAAATGTTCATATTTTCTTTAACCCATTATCACAGGTTAAAAACCTTAGACTGGTCAAAATTGCACTTTGCTGTAGATGGCATTATCAAATTGCTCTAGAATTAAAAATCAAGTTCCAAATAGGGTAGAAAAAATCTTGAGAAAAGGAGAAATTGCTTGTTATAAGCAATGTCTACCTTTCCCACAGAGTTTTTCATAATATTTCTTCAGGGCATCAGACAGAGTCATTGTGTGGTAATGGGTTAATGGTTTACTTTGGATGATGATTTCATGGTGATGTCCGGAAAATTATTTCTTTGTATTAGCCTTATTCCCACACACTCTTACTTTTTCCCCCCTTCCCCCCCCCCAAAAAAAAAAAAAAAAATTGGGAAAACTTGTAAAATTTGTAACAAACAATTTATTCATTTCCCACTGTTTTTCTGAGTTGAAAGCAAAATATTTTTGAAATACCAACTTGAAATTGTTGTTGAAATTTCTTTCAATTCAGACCACTCTAAAATATTGAAAAGTAGGAAAGGGTTAAATAAGAGAGCAGATTTGGTGTAGGGGCAATAAGGACTCATTTTTTTCAAATAACCTGATAAAAAGTCACCAAAAGATAATTCCTGTAAAATTTGGTTGAAATTCATCAACTGGTTTCTGAGAAGATTTTTATTTAAAGCTTTTACCATTACTATTGTGGAAAACGGAAATTGCTTGTTCTTCATTATCCACAATGTTTTCTACCAAGAAAGAATTTTTTTTCAGATTACAAATACATGTAACCTTGAATTATCATTTTTAAGCTCTTTTAAGCTATGAAATTGGAGGGTTGTCTGGTAATGGGTCAATCCAGTCGAAAACTTTGATGCTTTTTGACAACCCAAAGCAAAAGAGCTTCAGAATACATTGTGGAAAATGAAGAAATTGCTTGTTACTAGCAATTTTCTTGTTTTCCACAATGTATTTGACCCAGAAAGTTGTAAAAGTCCTCTCGTAAGCATTAGATGTTGTCTGCAACCCCTTTCATTTCAGACCAGTCAAAATTCTTATTATCAGGTAATGGGTCAAACTTTTATGGTCAATATCAATAAGGGTTAAGAGCAATCTATCACATCTTTGTTCTAATGACCCACCCATCTTTGATCTTTGTAAATATTTTGACCGGTTTCTGAGTGTAAAAATATTCCCTTGTGAAAACCGTCCACCGTGAAAAAACAAATAGATAGATATCATTTTGATTCTTCGTCATATCTTTTAAATATATTGACATATTGTCTAAGTATCGTTTGGATATTTATAGTTTTGAGAATAGAAGGAAAGTACTGTTATTATTTGATTAATTCAATGATTGATTAATTTAATGATTGATTGAAGAATGAATTTAGATTTATTTTTTTGTCTCATTCATATTCAAAGTTCTTTTCCAGTCTTAATGAACGATTCGATTGGTCAGTTGATTCTTTGTTTGATAGCCACAAACTCTTAATTCAAAATGTCTGACATTGAAATGATTGATTGATTAATTTAATGATTGATTTATCTAATGATTGATTTAATAATTTAACTATTAAAATGGTTGATTAATTGATTGATTGACCAATTGTTGAATTTATTGCTGTAAAGTTTATGGAATGATTGTTTCATTCTATTGATCAGTGATTTAGTGATTGATTCATTCATGATCATGCATTCAGTCATTCATATGATCATTCATTCACTCACTTTCCTTTGCTATAAATGATTATGATTTAATTCAAAGGAAGAATGAATTTAGATTTATTTTTTGTCTCATTCATATAGAATGGTTGTTTTAATGGTTTCTTTGATGGCAAGTTGAATACAATTAATATTTTGGCTGCTGTCAGTGCAAATCAGATGTCACAATATTGGAGACCATATAAATTTTGCAAATATATCTTAAATAAGCTGTGGTCATGATGTTAAAGTTGCTATTGCAACAAAAATGCTTCACATAATATCTAACAATGTCAGAATTCAAAGTACTTTTCCAGTCTTAATGAACGATTCGATTGGTCAGTTGATTTTTTGTTTGACAGCCACAAACTCTTAATTCAAAATGCCCGACATTGAAATATTAGTACTCCCTATGTAGGGATTAGATGAGCAATAATGAATCTGTCTTCCAAACTCTCTTTTAAGTGGAGTTAAACCCCATTCAAACAAACAAAACTAAACTCTTGTTTATAATCAAGAATCCTTGTGTAGATAGCAAAATGAAAGGTTTCCATAAAAGAACAGGGATAAAAAAAGATAGGACCATGATGCGCATTGCTTTTCACATTTCCAAAATGATGTCCATTCTGGTTATGACATGCATACATTATTATTTGTCTTGTTTCAGGAAAGAACTTTTTAAATGGTCAGTGAGAGCGGGGATGAAGTGATGTCTGCCTGTGCGGACTTCACGCAACACGCATGGAAGAAGGAAGTCTGTGTCAACTGTCAGAGACCAAAAACAGAACATCCAACCCCTACAGAAACTAGGTCAGACTCATCAAAATCACCTCCACTGCCTGGTACTGACTCACCAAAGCCAGCAAAACGGAATTCATTAATGACAAAGTCTTGGACTCCCATGTCAACAGATGATAAAGCTGAAAACGATGATGATAAATGGAATTTCATGTGTCTGCCAGATCCTGATCAGCCTGGCAACCTTTTGGGTGAACGAGATCATAGATTTCAGCGACCAGAACATTGTTATGAGGACATCGACGGAGAAGAGATGAAACAGGGTTCCAGCGTTCAAAAGAAACAGGGTACTAATATACAAGACAAACCAGACACTTCAAAACGTCACTCAATAGCTAGTATAAAAACTGATAAACCTCCTACTGATTTAGACTCTAATGTAGGTGATACAAGAGGAAGTAAAAGTAAGAGTAGTTCTAGGGAAAATGTAAATACATTAAATGTAGAAGAAAGAACTAATTCATTTGTAAGAAATGGTGTTCGGGACTCTCAGTCACGGTCAAGATCATCTTCCAGAGACAAATCTCCAGCACCAGCATTAAAACCAAAGCCAGTTGATAAATTACCTAGTCAAGGGAAAGTAGAAAATAGTCATAAAACAGAAAGTTCAAAACCAAAGGCAGACAAAATATCAACAGTAATTAATAAAGATGAATCTAGTCAAAGAACTAAAAAGAAGTTGAAATCAGGTGGTAGATCAATTAGTTTTGTAGACGATGATGAGGTGATAGGTACAGATGGAGGATTGGATAATCTAATTCCTAGTGACAATGAAGAGGATCGTGATACAAGTGAGGATGCCAAGAAGGAGGTTCTACAGTTTACTGAAGATGAGAAAGAATGGGCTCTTCAGGCTCTTAAAAATACAATCTGGAATACTGAGCATGTGAATGCTGATAAGGAAAAAGATAAAACAGGTGCTCAAAGTAAAGAATTTGAGGATGTGACTGTAGATTCTAAGCATAATTCAGACAAGTTTGCTGATATGATCGAGAGTGAAGTTAATAAAGATGACAAACACAACTTTGGAACATTTCCATTGAGAAATAAGTCAGAAAAAGCTGCCATGGATAGTATGTTTGCTGTAAATAGATTATCAACCTTAAGTGAGTCACAAGAAAATGCATACACTCTTGCTAAACAAGGAGAAGATGTAGAAGATAAGTATGAATCAATGTTAAAGTATCTTGGTGTTGATAAAAATGATTTCATGTCTAGTCCAAAACATAAACCCTCTGATAACAAGTTAGATGAATACAATCTTGAGCCAAGCTATGATGATCCGTGGGAGGACAAATTAGTCTTTGATACGGAATCAGACATGAATCTTCTTGATGAGATTAAAGGAGAGATTGATCTTGACGCAAGTGGTGCAGGACTAGCTTTAGTTGATTTGTTGAATGATATGTTATCAAAATATAGCACTGGTACTCCTAGTGAAACAGATTCTGTGAAGAATTTAGATAGTTTGGAAGAAGAATCAAAAGAAAACAAAAAAGACACTAAGACTGAAAAATCTACAGATTTAGAGGCAAAGGTTGCTACATTAGCTGCTAATATCAGAAAACAAAGGGCTAAGGGAAGAGCCCCTAGACCTCCTAGTTGTCCTCCGGAACCCCCTGCTGATGTAACCAAATCTCCTGCTAAACAACTAGAATTAAGAGCACAACAAAGTAAGGAGCCTACATTTAAAATGGTTCCACTTGGTAAACCAATAGGTCCAAATCCCCTCTCCCAGTCAGCCCCTGACCCCTCTTTAATTCCCCCTACTGCTGATACAACAAAGGAGACTAACAGCAATAATAGTTCCCCTGGTAATACCCTTACTGGTGCTGAAAATATTGATAACTTGAAGAAGAAGGAACAAAAGAAAAGTAGTGGTATTGGTGGATTCTTCAGTCGTTTCCTTAGAAGAGGGCGAGATTCTGAGAGTGATTTGACCACTACAAGTACAGAAACCTTAAACTCAAATTTAGGGTCACAATCTGATCTTCCAGGCACAAGTGGGGCTCAAGGTGATATTGGAAGTAATTTTGTACTAAAGAAAGTTGATAAGCCTGAAGTACCCAAACCAGAGAAAAGAAGCTCAAAAGCTTCCCCACAGATGAAAGCAAAGGTTTTACCTACTAGGCCAATATCGCCTAAACCACCAGACAAACCTAGTCAATGTAAAGATTCAATAAGTGATAATGAAAAAGATCCGAAATCTAGTCAGAAATCATCAAGTTCTAATGGCTCATCCACTGTGTCTGAAAAGCAAGCTGAAGTGAAAGACAAACCAATAATTACAGACGATGCAGCTAAAAAGCCACCTTCTGGTCAACAACCAATTAAACCAAAAGAAGATAAAACTAAAACACAGCAGCTATCACCAACAAAAACAGGAGAAAATAAAGATCAATTAGCTGTGAGTCCAAAGTCAAAGGAAGCTCCACCACTACCTACAAATCCTCCAAGAGAAATTTCTGAATCACAAACATTGCCACGGCCAAGAGCTAGAGGGAACTCTGACGGGAATCAGCCAAGGTCAAGACCAAGGACTAGGGATTTTTCTGATGGTAAGCCAAGAGACACACCAAATGTACCACCTCCCAAACCACCAGTTGCTGCAAAACCCCGTCCCCCTCCAATAAATAAAACAGGTGATGGTCTTGACCCAGCAGTTAAAGGAGGCATTCCATTACAGAAAGATCCACTCTCCAGTACAAAATCTCTAGATGAGTCAAGTAAAAAACCTGATCCAAGTGTCCTACGAAAGCGTGCTAAATCACCCAAAAGAATGGCTGCCCCTGGGGCACCTGTGGCTAGGTCTTCTGCACCAAATCTAACAAATTCAACAGCTTCTCTAACCTCAACTACATCTGAAAGTGGTGTTCAAAATGTTTCAAATGGTACATCTAATGCTAAGCAAGATCCAAAAGGCTTTGCTATTGCTAAAGAACTAGAGCTAAAACTCAATAAGGATCAGCCAACCACCAATGCACCAGAAATACGTAAAATGAATGCACCACCCCCTCCACCTTCACCAAATGCAAAAATTGAAAGTGGAGAAAAGTCAAAATCCCTTCCTAAAGAGAATGCAAAGCCTTCAGCAAAAGATAAAGATATTCCAAAATCAGCAGCTAAAGAAGTTCAAAGATCAGGAAGTGGTTCTAAAGATGATCTGAAAACAAGTCCACCAACTGACGAGGAAAAATCTAGAACCATTCAACAGGAAGTAGTTAACCAGTCAAATGATATTCCAATTCAGGTAGAAAAAATTGAATTACCAAAACCAGTTGGGAACAGTCGGAAAAGTTTCTTGGGGAAGTTAAACCGGAAGAATAAACCACCACCCCCTCCATCAGTGAAGAGGACAAAGTCAATTACTGGCTCTGAAGCAGCAGGCTCTGATCTGCATGTGAAGAAAATTGACGTCAAAGATATTTCTGGACCAGTGGTAGGTTTGCTTTACTTTCTTTAACTCATTACCAGACAGCCAGTATGCCGATGTTCTTAAGCAACTCTGAAAATATTACGGCAAAAGAAGAAACAGTAACTGCTTTCTCAATTTCTCCTTTTCTCACAATATTTCTACCATAGGACTTTGATTTTTAGACTAGTCCAAATTGAAAGGAGTTCCAGACGACAATGTAAAGTGTATGAAACTTAAGATTTTTTCAACTTTCTGGGTTGAAAACATTGTGTAAAATGAAGAAATTGCTTGTTACAAGCAATTTCTTCATTTTACACAGTGTTTTCCTAATTGTTATTCTTGAGGAGCGTCCAAAAGTGTTGCTGTGTGGGAATGGGTTAAAAAGATTGCTGTCTGGTAGCAAATTAAATTTGAACTATGTGACTGATCAGTCTTGAAAATGAGACCTTCTGGGATTTCTGTGGAATATGCAAGATCAGATCCAGCATTAGTCAATCTCAACCTATTCCCACATAATAATGCTTTTTTGCACCCCCCCCCCTTCTCTCCCTGATAATTGATAATAAATATTCATTCAAAAGCCCTGAATTATTATAATATGAATAAAGAATAAGGATAGAAATGGTTTTGCTAAAAGAAGAAACTTCTAGACAAAGAATTCTTCATTTTCCACTATAATACATTAAAACAATATCATAGGTTATGGAAAGCTTTTTTAAAAATATTTGTGCATATTTACAGGTAATGAAAGATGTCTGTAAGAACATCATTCTTGACAAAGAATTTTTCATTTTCCTCAGTAATTCATATAAATAATTTCCCAGGTTACAGCAATATTTAAGTTGAGGTAGTTGCAGACAACAATTTCAAGTTAACCCATTCCCTCGCAGTGACGCTTTTTGATGCTCAAGAAAAACTAATTGGGAAAACATTGTGTAAAATGAAGAAATTTCTTGTAACAAGCAGTTTTTTCATTTTACACAATGTTTTCTAAGCATAAAGTTGAAAAAAATCTAAAATTTCACAAGCATTGAATTGTCGTCTGCAGCTCTTTTGAATTTGGACCAGTCTAAAATTTTGTCATTTGGTAATAGGTTAATAGAATTTCAAATTTCTCATTTTTTTGAGTAGAGAACTATGTATAAAGTGCGGAAATTGCTTCTAAGATGAAATTTCGTTATTTTCCACACTTTCTTCTTCAACATTTTCCTTTGGAGTGTTCAAATGTGATATTGAGTGGAGAAGGGTTAAAAAAGTATTTGTGTTCATTTTTCAGTTAATAACAGATATGTCTTCCAATAAAGTGATGAACAGACGAAACACAATCACACTCGGGGAGGACAATGCTTTTCATTCAGGTAGGAATAATCCCACAATTCTATTTTTATTTTGCAAGAGAAGCTGTATCCAGCTTACTTTTCATGCAGAATAAAACCCTTTTAGAAAATGCATTGAACTGAAAGGACTGAATCCACTGGATGTACTAGTTTTGTGGTCATTATTTCTAATGAAAATTAATGTTTGTAATCAGAACTGACTTGATAGGGTAAAATAGATAGTGTAGATTAGACTGCAAAATGTCTATACTCCTGCCAAAATATTAATATTTTGGGTCCAGCACGACAAGTGTTAAGCTGATGGATAGACGAAATTGGAATTGAGGAGGACACTCTTTTCATTCAGGTATATTATCAAATTCAATATTAATTTGCAACAGATGGTGTTCCCTGCTATAAATAATCTTATATGTGTCAAGACAGTTAAAAAATTTAACCCATGACCAATTTAAAAATATCATTCTTGTCCAAATTGAAAACATATACAGATCACATTTCAAAGAGTGCTGAAGATAAGTGCAAAATAAAGCAGATATTAGGTCACTAGGTCAAATCTTGAAATACTTTGCATGCACTCTAGAAGTTATTTCTATGCCTCCAAAGGGAGACATATAGAAATAGAACTGTCTGTCTGTCCGTCCGTCAGTCAGTACGTCCGTCCATCCCGCTTTCGTGTCCGCTCTGTAACTTCTACATGCAATAGTGGATTTCAATATAACTTTGCGCATATGTTAGACGCTATAAGAGGACGTGAAAAAGACCCAGGTTCCTATCTCAAAGATCAAGGTCACAATCTGGGGTCAAAGGTAAAAAATTGGCACTTTTTGCCATGTCTGCTCTGTAACTTCTATAATCATACTCGCAGGTACAAATTTCTTTCATACAAATGTTAACCACCTTCAGATGATGTGTCAAGAAAAAGACCCTGGTTCCTATCTCAAAGGTCAAGGTCACAATCTTGGGTCAAAGGTCAAAAAATGTCACTTTTTGCTGTGTCCGCTCTGTAACTTCTATAATCATGCACGCAGGTACAAATTTCTTTCATACAAATGTTAACCAGTTTCAGGCAACGTGTCTCGAAAAAGACCCATGTTCCAATCTCAAAGGTCAAGGTCTCAATCTGGGGTCAAAGGAGCATCCAGAATGGTTAAATTGCGTCAAGAATGCTTAAATTGTATTTACTCTCTTATTCTTCAATGGATTGCTTCCATATTTGGACAGATGCTTAATTGGGTGGGCCACTTTACATGACCTTGACCTTGACCCAGTGACCTTGACCCAGTGACCTACTTTTGACCTCAGAAAAATCCGTCCATAATGCATTTCTTGATTTCATTCTGTATTATAGAAATTTTTATATGTATTAAAATTCCATTTATTAAAAACCCAGATGTATAGATCACAAATGCATGTGGTTGTGTTTACAAAACAAATCAAAGTGCCACATGCTTGACCCTGTCTTTTGGGGGCATTTGTCACATGACTGTGACCAGCTCTTGTTGGCACTGAAATATCTTAACCCTTGTCATGCTGAAACTGGAATATTCCGGTTTTGGTAGGTGGAATAGACAATGCAGTCTGATCTTACTACACATCTCCTACCTCTCCTTTTCAAGCGGGAATTATTTATGGAATTGATTTTCAAAAGTATCACTAATCGGACAAGTACTACTAGTGCTATCAGCCCTTTGATTTTAATGCAATTCTGAAACAGATTTTATTCAGCATGACAAGGGCTAATATTTGTCAACATATTAGTCTCTTTGATATTTAGGACAAGCTCAAACTTTGGTCATTTCGTGTAAAAAAGAGGTCACTAGGTCAACCTTAAACTAAGCTTAGAGGCTACATTTGTTACTTAGATACTTTAAAACTTTTTTTAAATGTTAGTTTCTCATGAAATGTGCAAGACAAAATTTTGGATATAGTCAAAAATTGGTTAAGAATAAGGTGGCTTGTGCTTTTTTTGCCATTTGTTGTTTGAAATCAGGTGTTTTAGGGCTAATGGCCCTCTTGTTTCACATTGTTTTTTAAAGCTGTATTTCTTCAGGGTATCAAAAAGTGTGATTGTAAGGTAATGGGTTAACCAAATGCCAGAATTAAAGTTTAAGACTGGTTCAAGTTCAAAAAAGGCCGAATTGAAAGATGATAATTTTAATTTGATTTGAATTTTGAAATGGTTTATCCATCTGGGTAGCACATGAATAAGGCTTACATAGTTAAGTTGTGAGTGAATCATTTTTTTATCGAGCCATTTGTCACTATGACAAGAAGGTGTAAGTGTGTTAGTGAGTTAGATAGTCTGTCAATCCGTCCGTCCATCCGAATTTGTCCGGAGAATTACTCCTACATTTATGGATGGATTTCAAAATAACCTGGCACAATTATTCTCCATCATGAGTAGATGTGCCCTTTGAACGAATTTTTGGGATAGTTCTAATGTCAAGGTCACAGCTCAAGGTCAAACACTATAGTTGTGTTTGTCTGGACAATTACTCCTACATCTATGGATGGAATTCAAAATAACTTGGTACAATCATTCTCCATCATGAGTAGATGTGCCATTTGAAATAATTTTTTGGATAGCTTCGAGTTCAAGGTCAAAGCTCAAGGTCAAACACTAAAATTTTGCTTGTCTGAAGCATGATGCCTACAAAAGTTTGTGGGCTTGACAGCAGTCTATCTGGACCTCTAAATTTTCTTCCAATTTCAGGTGGATCAACATCTTCCGGATCCACATCGGCTGGAGAGAAGTCAGACATGTCACCTCGAGGTTCAATTGAGAATTTGTATGAGTTCATTACTAGTGAGGCGCCCACACCACCTACTGGAGAAAAGAAGAACTTCTATGACCCAGTGGTTGAGAAAAATATTGGTCTACGGCCTCCTTCAGTTTCAGGAATAGAGGTACACTGCAACTCTATTATAATGTGGGGTCCAAGAACTGAAGCAGCTTTACAATAGAAAAATGAAATTATTTTGAAAACAATACAATACACTTGAACTCCATTATAGTGCTAAATGCAATGTTATTGTTTGCTGATTACTTGCAATTTTTATAACAAGAATATGATTTTCAATATAATGTTTTATCATTTTTTTTCACCTTCTCACAATGATATGCTATAAAGAATTGATTTTTGTACAAATTACATTCATTTTAGGCTTATTATAGTTCACCTGACCTAAGTTCACGGTGACCTATTGCAACCTCGTTTTGTCCTTTGTTGTGTAATGCATTAATGGCTACACTAGGGGTGGGGTTAATTGGGGAGGGGGCGTAAGCTTTCATAGTGACAACCTTGTAAATCTTTTTCTACCATATCAAAAGCCCCAGGATCAAATTGGCCTATCCCCAGGGGTCACTAGTTAGACAATTCAAAAATTTTCTTCTCAAAAACAGAAAGGCCTAGAGCCTTGATAATTAATATGTAGCTTCTTCTAGTTGATCTCTGTCAAGATTGCATAAATTAGGGCCCAAGGGTCAAAATTGGTCCGTCCAAGGGACAACCACAATTTAACAGGTAACTGTTATATACAGATAAAGCTTTAGAAAACATTGTGGGTTTATTAATTATCTAGAATGGTTTCTACCCCCAAAAGATAGGAAATTTTAAGATTTCAGCAACTTAAATTGTCATCTACTATTTCTTTCAATTGAACTGGCCTAGTAACAGGTTAATAGCTTGTATGTTTTGGAACAAAAAGATTAGCAATTGTCATCACTTTTGTATTGTTGGGATGACATACTTTAGGCTGTTGTTATTGAAGATATTTAAATGACCAAGCTTTGAATGAGTGTTCATCATTTATACATTCATTTTTCATTATCCACAATTTTTACAACAGCTTTTTTCTTTAGGAATTTAAAATGACTGGATTTTGTGGGAATTGATTGATGGTTGATTCAGTGACATTTCTCTTACTTCAGGGCTATTTAGAACCAGTACGGTCCAACCAAGGTCAAGCTCTTGGAGAACCTACTAAACCTACCTTAACAGAATCTATGGTGAGCCAGGGATCCATGACAACCAGTATTGTATCAATGGCAACCTCCATGGCAACCAGTATAACTGCCTTGACTCAGTCTGCTGACCATTTAGAGACGTCTGGTTCAACAAATAACGACCCAAGTTTGGAAAGTTCAGACATCAGTGAAGAGCGGAGAGAGCTGCTTGCTTCTCAACCAATCTATGAAGAAATCAATGGTTACGGTAAATTAGGTGGAACCAGCATGGATAAAGATGATGACCAATTGGAAGATGGGGACCAGATTTATGGTGTCAGTGTGGGTCAAGATAGTGCTGATGGACACATAGATTCACAAACACCACAATTACCAACCTTAAAGAGTAAAGATTCATTTTCTTCTGATTCGGATATATCATCGACCAATAATAGTTTGTCAAGACCTCGACCCATTCCAAGAAAGCGACCACGGCAAGTGGGTTCTGGATTTGAGCAATATGTTGCCATGAATCGTCCAAGTGTTGCTGTGTTTTTAAATGAAGAGCAGCTGCGCGAAATGCTAAGTCAGTTAACAGCTATGAATTTACAGACTCTACGAGAACTCTATGCTCAGCATGAAAAGTGTTTTACCAAAGAGAATTTGTCGATTGGTGCTGTGGGACCACTGAAGTGGCATGATTTCAATATATACGGCAAACCTCTACACATGTCAGAGAAATGTCTTGTGTACAACGCGAAGCTGAAAGCATCTATGTCACCTTGTCAAGTCATGGTATGTATAGCTTTCATAAAAATAAATCTTAACTTAATTTCAGACTGGTTCAAATTGAAAGAAGTTGCAAACAACAATTCTAAGTTCATAGAATTTTAAACATCTCTATCATTTTGGCAAGAAAGCAATGATGATAATTGTGATGGTTTTAGGGAAGGTAATTTGTAGGAAACCTTCAGAGAGACATGTGACTATTTATAGTTATACTTAGATAAAGTTGACCCATTTAGGGTTTAGGATCCTTTTCTCTGAATGGATTAGCTTTGTCTACCAGCTCTTCACATTACAAAAGGAAGAAATTGCTTTTAACCATTCCCACACAGTGACGCTTTTGGACGCCCCTCAAGAAAACCAATCTGGAAAACATTGTGAAATGAGCAATTTCTTCATTTTCCACAATAGTTTCTACCCAGAAAATTGAAAAAATCCAAAATTATTTCCAGCTTAAATTGACGTCTGCATCTCCTTTCAATTTCGACCAGTCTAAAATTTTGCCGTCTGGTAATGGGTTAATGATCAATTTCTTCATCTTCCACATCCTTTTACTGAACTTTTTTTAGGTAAGTGTAAAAAAGAGGGATTATGGGAATTGGCTAAACTCATATAAGAGAGAGCCACGCCATTAGCTCAGTCAGAAATGTACTGTGCTCTCAATCCTGAGGTCATGAGTTCGAAACATGACTCGGAAACAATCGTTCCAATATTTGGCAAAAGTCATTGTACCATACCTCACTTTTCTCTAACCATTTGGGAAAAATTATAATGGAATGAGCAATTAGTGGCACAGATTGAATATTGTGTTTGTACATGCCTTAGAAATGACAGGAAGCCATGGTTAGGTGCTCAAACCTCTGTGAAATAACTGAAAGTCACATTAACCCATTCCAACACAACAAAATTTTAGACTGGTCCAAATTGAAAAAAAAAATGGAGACAACATTTTCTAATTGATGGAATTTTAAATGTTTTTGTCTTTTTGGATAGAAAACATTGTGGATAATGAAGAAATTGCTTGATAAAAGCAATTTCTTCATTTTCAGCTATGTTTTCCAAAGCTTTTTTCTTGATGTCCATAATAAGGATGAATTTTGTAGGAATCGATTAAATCCCATACAATCAGTCTAGATAAGGGGGATTTTTTTAGTCTAAATTTAATCATAAACAAAGACCCTATGTTGTTAGTTCTCGTTAAAATCATCTTTATAAAATATTTACAATGAGTATTTAAAACACTGAATTTGTTGACCATTTATCAAACATAATTAAGTACAGGTCCAAATTGAAAAAGTTGGAGGCAAAATTTGAAACCGCATTTACCCATTCTCACACATCAGGCGTTCTGATGCCCGTCAAGAAAAAAGTTGTTGTAAAACATTTTAGAAAAAATAGAAGATTAGTGACTTCTTCATTATGCGAAAAGTTTCTATCAAAAATGGAAAACGATTTTTAAGATTCAAATTAAGATTGAAATTTGGCTAGCGTAAAATTTTGTCTTTGGTAATAAATTGAAATTGAAAAGAAAGTGTCTGATAAGGAAGAAAATGTTGTAATAAAAGGAGTAATTGCCTGTCTTAAACAATATCATTTACTTTTCTTTGCGTAGTAGCCCTGTGCTCAAAAATCTGAATAAATACTTTATTCAAGTGACTTAGTCAGATATACAGATAGAGGGCGTAATTTGTATTTTGTATTAAGATGTAAATATTTTACCCAGCAACAAACACTATGTTGTAGGTACTCATTTGAATTATCTCGTTGAGACGATTCAAATGAGTACCTAAAACATAGGATTCCATTCAGAAATAAGGGTTTAACCCTTTCCCGTTTTTGGAAATTTTAGACTAGTCCAATTGAAAGAGGTTGCAGACAACAATGAAAATGCCATTTGAAAAGAAACCATCCTATGTGGTAGAAAATATTGTGGAAAAAGGAGAAATTGCTTGTTGCAAGCAATTTCTTCTTTTTCCACGATGTTTTCTTGCGTATAAAATCTTAGGTACGTAAAATCCCGCATTTGAACAGGAAAGGGTTAAGAATGCATTTACCCCCTGTTATCTAAACCTCTGCAAAATATTTATTGTGACAGAGCTATTTCAATTCCTGGCTTTTGTGTCCCTGTGATTTTATAATTGAGAAAACATTGTAGAAATAGAAAAAATTGATTGTAATAAGGAATTTCTTCTTTTTCCACAATATTTTCTTCCCTACTGAGTGTTTATTTTTTAAATCAATTCACTTTAAATTTTCGTCTGCAATACCTTTGAATTTGGACAGGTCTAAAATTTGCAAAACAGGAAAGGGTTATTCAAGTTCAGTGCTAGTCTAGTTCCTTGTGGACATCAAAGCATGAAAAAATGTGTTACAATCTCCTGAGATGGTGGGCATACTATTTTTCCCTCCATAGGTAAACTTATAAAGCTTGACCCATTCCCACAAATTAATACTTTTGGACACCTCCCCCCCCCTCCGACAGAAAAGAAAACTTGGGAAACATTGTGGGAAATGAAGAAATTGCTTGTTACTAGCAATTTCTTGATTATCGGCAATGCTTTCTATCCCAAAGGCAAAGCATAAAAAGCTTCGGAAAACATAGGAAAATGAAGAAATTGATTGTAACAAGCAATTCCTTCTTTATCCACAATATTTTAATATCTACCCAAGAACACAAAATATTTTGAATTTCATCAACTAAAAAATGTTCTTTGCAAGTTGTTCAAATTATGACTAGCTTTAAATTTTTTCGTAGGGTAATGGGTTAAAATATGATAATTATATTATGATTGCATATCATTAGGTGAAGAAATAACAGAGTTAGATTAATGATTTCCTCTCATGTAGAGTTTGTTAGGTATAAATAGAGGTAACAGAATGGGCTTTAACCCATTTCCACTCAGTGACGCTTTTGGACACCTCTCAAGGATATCAATTGGGAAAACATTGTGCAAAATGAAGAAATTGCTTGTGACAAACAATTTCTTCATTTTACACAGTGTTTTCTACCCAGAAAGTCGAAAAAAATTAGAATTTCATAAAATTTAAATTGTTGTCTGCAACTCCTTTCAATTTGGACCAGTCTAAAATTTTCTTGAGTGGGAATGGGTTAATAATACAGCAAGTTGATGGATCACTGGCCCCGCCCACTGACTCCGCTAGTCACACCAACTGACTCCGACAGGAAGTTCTATTTCCATATTAACCCATTTCCACACAATGGTGCTTTTAAACGCTCCTCAATATAAAGGCTTTGGAAAACATTGTTGAAAATGAAGAAATTGCTTGTTACAAGCAATTTCTTCATTATTCACAATGTTTACTTCCCCAAAAGACAAAGGTTTTAAAGATTCCATCAATTTAAAATTGTTGTCTGCAACTTCTTTGAAATTGGACTGGTCTAAAATTTATTGTGTGGGAATGGGTTAAAAGGCATTATTTTGCAAAACTATTGGCTAGTAACATGTAACAAAAAAAGCGAAATGGTTGGTTGGCGACTTAAAAGTTGTAACTACAGCTTATTCAAGCTGTAGTAACAACTTTTAACTTGCCAAACCAACAAAAATGTGTTGCATAAATGTCGGCCAATTTCAGAGTTCAAAGTTCACTTCATTTCCAAATGAAGTAATTAATTGGTCAATTAGTTCTTTGATTGACAGCCTCAATTGATCAATTACCATAGACTTCAGCTCATTTTCATAGTTATTACGCCAGTGTAATATATCACCCCTATAATATCAATGATATTCAACATGTTCTTAAGAGATGAAGAGAATATTTTTTGTTTTCATGGAGGTATGAACTGAAAAAACTAATCACACTGTATGAATACACAAATTAGATTTTGGTTCATACCTCCATGAAAACAAAAAATATTCTATTCTCTTGAGCGAAAAGAGCAAAAACTTAAACAATTTTGATACCTTTTTTTCTACGAAACTATTTTGAGCCGATTCATACAAAATTACTGCTGGCCCAAATTTTTTTCAAGGAGTTATGAATAATTTTTTCAACCAATTAGAACGCCCATTTTTGATAGACGAAACTAAAAATTAATTACATTATTAACCCATTCCCACACAATGACGCTTTTAAACGCCCCTCATTTTGAAAGCTTTGTAAAACATTGTGGAAAAGGAAGAAATTGCTTGTGACAAGCAATTTCTTCATTATCTACAATATTTTCTACTCCTAAAGACAAAGATTTGAAAGATTTCATCAACCTAAAATTGTTGCAGCTTCTTTCAATTTGAACTAGTCTAAAATTCTATCATGTGGGAATGTGTTAACTCAGAAAAACTAAAACTAGTATTGACACTTGGAGGTCTTTGTATCATTCACTGGCAGGGTTTTATATATAGACCCTAATTCTCTGTGAATGCACGATCCTGCCTAGTTATGCCCCTGAAAAGAAAGGCTTTAGTAAACAGTGTTGAAAATGAAGAAATTGCTTATTACACACAATTTCTTCATTATCCACAATGTTGTTCTTCCCTTAAAGATTTTTTTTTTCAAAATATTTCACTGACTGAAGAAATTGTTGTATGCAGTTTCATTGAAATTGAAGTAGGCTGAAATATTGTCATCTGGTAATAAGTTAACCCATTTCAACACCGCAAATTTTTAGACTGGTCCAAAATCGAAGAAGCTGCAGACTACAATTTCAAGTTGATGGAATTTCATTTTTTTCGACTTTTTTGGTAGAAAACATTGTGGTTAAGGAAGACATTGCTTGATACAAGGAATTTCTTCATTTTCCACAATGTTTTCTGAAGCTCTTTTCATGAGGGGCGTCAAAAAGTGGGATTGAGTGGGAATGGGTTCACCCATTACCTCACAACCCCTGGAAAGGGACATCCATAAAAGTAAGTGGGCGACCAAAACATTGTAGCTAAAGATTGAATAAGCTGTGGATAACTCGTTACCACACATTTACACTTTTTGATGCCCCTCAAGAAAAATATTGTCTTAATAAACATTGTGATAAAGGATAGAATTGCTTGTAACATGCAATTTCTTCATTTTCACAATTCTTTATACCCAGAAAGTTGAAAAAAAAAGACTAAAATTTCGTAATCTTTAAGCACTGAAATGAATAAAGTAAGGAAAACATTTTAATTTTTAACAAGCAATTTCTTTGTTTTGACTAATGTTTTCCACCCTATTTGACCATTATTTTCCACTTTTAATACCTTTTGATATCCAATTTGCTTTGGACCAGTCTAGAATTCTGCTATCTGGTACCATCTGGTAATACCCATTCCCACGCAAGAAAATTTAAAACTAGTCCAAATTGAAGGAAGCTGCAGTCAACAATTTCAAGTTGATGGAATTTTTATTTTGTTAGTCTTTCGGGAAAAAAACCAATGTGGATAATGAAGAAATTGCTTGATACAAGCAATTTCTTCATTTTCCACAATGTTTTCATAAGCTTTTTTTTCTTGGGGGGCATAAAAAGGAGGGTTTAAGTAGGAATTGTTTAAAAAATGCTATTATCTCTCTACAGCTGCTGCATTCCAGACCAGAAATCACAACAGCTAACCATCCAAGTCTTCTAAAACCTACATGTATATTTAACGATGCTGTACCCTTCAGCTATCTGACGGAAGATTTTATCAGAACCAGTCAAATTTTAGAAACATGTGTGACACAGTCTAATTTAGTAAAATGTTACGTCGTTGTGGGGTTATTTGATATTACAGAGAGTGTAAACCAGCATTTAAATAATTTGCAAACTGCCTGTGAAAATCAACGTGACTTCCTACGGAAGATTTTATTTTTCGTCCTTCAACTTTTAAGTGCAATATCCCATTGTTTGGAACAAGGACATCCACTTGCTGAGGCGGATTTTCATGATTTGTATTTAATATCAAACCCATATTGTCTCGGTGAGACAGTGTCATTTTTACCGCAAGTGCGGGCACCAGAGGACCAACAAATCGAGTCAGTGTGTCTATTTTTAGAACATCTTCTCGACAACATGTGTAAACATTGTGAAGCTGATTCTGTGCTAGATGACTCAGCATTTTTTACGTACACAGGAATTCAAAAATGTATGGAATTATTACAGTCTGGTGTGACAGAGTGTTTACCAGTTGTTCGAAGCTATACAGAATTTCTACTCTGGGGTCCGGAAGAGACAGACCCCAAACTGACAGATAATCGTCAAAGTAATCTCGAGCCACAACTTGCAATGTGGCTTGAGAAGGAACGATCTACCCTAATACATGACTTTGCTATGCGAGTTCAAAGAGGGTCCCGGTGTAATATTAAAGATTTCTACAAAATGAAATTTTTGTTGAAAGCAAGTGCAAGTAGTTTAGCAGAATGTATACGTTGTCACATGTCAATGTCATTGTAACTTCTACTTATTTATAATTAACGGTTGTGCATTATTCTCAATACTGAGTCCACCCTTTCTCACACAATCTTGCAATTTTTTACATCCTTCAAGAAAAAGCTTGGGAAAACATGGAAAATAGATAATTACTTGTAACAGGCACTTTCTACTTTTCCAATAATATTTACGGCCCTGAAAAACAAAATATTTTGAAATTTAGTCAATTTAAAGCCATCCAAAATTTTGTCACTTGTTGATGGTTAAACCCTCCTTTTACTGCCAATGCTTAGAAAATAATAAGTGTTTGGCATAGCACTAGGAACTAATTCTTTAAAGAAATATGGTATTCAGCTCTGATTTAATATATCCTGGACGTTCAATTACTACTCAAGTTTTGCCCTGTCTCATGAGAGATAGAAGACTTATATAGCTCACCTGAGCACAACATGCCCATGGTGAGCTTTTGAGATACTTGATTGTCTATACTAAAATCTATAGACCAACAGGATTTCTGCATTTCTATAGTTTTAGTTTTTGTTGCCAGAGTTTTATTCACGTCTATAAACCAGATTTGTTCTATAATAGGAAAAGTTACTGCTTACAAACAGTGTTTATCCTCCTCACCCGAGGCTGCCCCAGAAACATCAGATTTACTGCTGGACGCTGAGTTAAGATCAGTAAATTTCTGTTTTATTTCTGTAACATCCAAATGTCTTGATCAAAGCCGGACTTATCTTAGTAACGTGTTGGTTACAGAACTAAGTATTTTCATACAATCATTATAGGAATCAAAAACTAACAACCTGTTATCCTGCGATCCACATAACCCATTTATACCACACTCATAATTATCCAACTCATGTTTCACAATTACATGCCAAACTTCAACTTTCTCTCTCTCCACCCTTTCTTCTCTTATTCTCTCTCTCCTCATATCCGTCACTAATCTTTCAGCCAATCTCCCTCTCTTATTCCAGCTGTAGTTGCAATGTTTTGGTTGTCCACAGAGGATTTAGATAAAATGTACATTTTTAGCTCACCTGGGCAAGTAGTGCTCTGGGTGAGCTATTGTGATGGGTCATTGTCCAGTGTCTGTCTGTCTGTCTATTTGTCCGTCAATTTACAATTACAAAAAAATCTTTTCCTGAACTAACCATGGAGTTTCAAGCAAACTGCACCGAAATGATTTTTATGCCCCCACATCGGGGGCATATTGTTTTACCGGTGTCCGTCTTTCTGTCTGTCTGTCTGTCTGCAAAACTTAACCTGCCAAGTAAACATTTTCCTTTAACTTCAACCTTGATTAAGTTACAATGCTAATATTTGGTATGTAGATAGGTCTCAAAAAGGCACAACTGGGGGAAGGTCATTTCATCAAGGTCAATGTCAAAATTTTAAAAGAATTGAAATCTATGAGGAACTTCAGTTGCCATGACAACCTAGTTAAAAAACTTAGATAATCCTCTCTTCCCAAACAATAAGCTCTAGAGCATTACTTTTTGGTATACACCATCAAATACTGACCCTCTACCAGAAAACTTCAAAGAAATACCATACTCTGAAAATTAACCCTTTTCAGTTTGATCTTTCATTTTACATAGGAATAAAGAAGGAAATCTTTCAAATTCTTCTCCTTCAAAATCATAAGGCCTTAAAGCTTTAATATATTTATATATATCATCATCTATTGACCCTCTACCAAAATAATTCAGAGAATTACCGTTCTCTGAAAGTTAGCCCTTTCTTTTTGATCCCTGATTTTACATAGGAATAATTGAAAGGTTTACAATTATCCACCTTTTTATGGGAGACAAATTTTGGAAAGAATATGTGCCGCAGCAGGGTTCGAACCCATTACATCCAATGATTGAAGATTAGGAGTCTGACGAGCTACCAACTGCGCTCTGACGGTGGCCCATAAGGCCTAGAGCTTTGATATTTGGTCAACATTATCATCTTTTGACCCTCTACCAAAATACTTCATAGAATCATTTTACTCTGAAAATAGGCCCTTTTCTATGCAATTTCTGATTTTAGATAGGAATAAAGAAGGAAATCTTTGAAATTCTTCTTCTCCAAAACCATTAGGTTTAGAGTTTTGGTATGTATCAATGCCTATTGACCCTATAACAAAATACTTTAAAGAATTACAGTACTCTGGAAATTAGGGATATATGGTGGGATCTTAGATATACCTAACATTAACCCATTCCAACACAGTAAAATTTTAGACTGGTCCAAAATGAAAGAAGCTGAAAACGACAATTTCAAGTTGATGGAATTTTGAATTTTTCTGTCTTTTTGGATAGAAAACATTGTGGATAATGAAGAAATTGCTTGATACAAGCAATTTCTTCATTTTCCACAATGTTTTCCAAAGCTTTTTTCTCGAGGGGCGTAAAAACAAGGGATTGAGTGGGAATGGGTTTAAGGAGGAGATCGTCAAAAATCTTCTCCCAAATAGTTAGAAACAGGGCTTTTATAATTTGTATATTTCAAAAAGCCATGATCCATCATACTCAGAGGAGCGATATAGGACCTGTTATATATTGCAGATCCAGTATCATACCTCAAAGGTAGCTTTATTCTCAATAACATTAATTGACCAATTGTGGCTGTCAATCAAGGAAATAGTCGATCAGTCAATTCGTTCATGCAGCCTGGAATTGAACTCTGACAACTGCCACTATTTGTATGAAACATTTCTCATGCATTTTTAGATGGGAGGCAAAGACTTGAACTTTCTCAGAATTGCAACTTGTAAAACACATAGTGAAAGATAAAGTTCTGTAGACTTCATTTCTTTCTATTATTACAATGTGTGTGTGTGTGGCTGGAGGGGGGGGGGAGCTTGTGCAGTTTTAAGAAAAAAACAACAACAACAATTTCTAGTTAAGTCAAATATAACTCATATTTCTTTAATATTGTAATTTGGGTATTTTTTACATTAATAGTGGAATAAAACAGTAGAAACAACAAATCCCTTTCATTCACTCTCTCCTTGTGAAACATGGATTGCAAAGTTAAAAGAAAGCTATTTAAAGAATTTACGTAAAGGTGTATTATTTTCTTTATTATGGTTATTATTCAGTATTATTTATTTTTCCTTTTTGTTTTGATTGTGTGAATTGTAGAGTATTGTGGTTGGTTCCGGATTTGAAACAGTTATTTTTGCCATTTTCATGCAAGGAGGGATTGTTTAATCTGTTGCATATAGTACCAGATGAACAAAGTTTGTGTTCACTAATTATAAAAACAAATAATTAAAAACTGTTTGTAAAATTTCCATTTAGTACAAACAAAAGTAAATAAATTCAGTAAATAGGGACAGCTTTTTATAATAAAAGACAAAAACTTTTTTTCTCTTAAAGCAATACAGTTTATTTCATTTGCATACAAAGTATAGTATCATGCAAAAATGGTGACTGGAAAAAAAATTCATTAGCATGTTCCAATGTATCCATGGTAACAATATTCTATCATAACCATGGTAACATTTGAACATTACGTGTTATTTAGACAATTTAACGTTATGGAATAATGTATGCTAGTATATATGCAACAAGACTAGTGGGTAATGCCAAACATTATGTCAGCTGGACCACAGTAACAGTGTTATGTAGAGATAGAGACAGACATGAATTCAAAATTGGCAGAAAAACAATTTTCCGTCCGTAAAACAAATCCTGTCTGGTCCCTGTGTAAATTCTGTATCCAGATTTCATGATTCAAATCCACGTAAATCTTGAGAAAGTTTATAGACTTTGTTGTGTCTCCGTCCACATACAAACACATTTAAAACTTTGGCTGACGCAGATCCCTGCTTGCTCCAGGAACTATTCTATAGGGAGTTCAGAAATAGTTTTCCCATCCTCCACATTTATACCAAATACTTTTTATGGTAATTTGTCCCATAGATTTGGTGTTTGTGCACAGTGAGGTCATATAAAAAAATCAGGTTTGAAGTCTAACTGTATGACTTTAAATAGATTTCCCTCCACAGAGGAAATGTTGACAGAACCACGAAGCTGAGACCAGACACCGACCTTGATTGTCCATCGTGTGTCGTCATTAATTGCATAGCACTCTACAGGTCATAATTTTGGCAAAATCTTTCTCAAAATTGCTGAAAATGTTTGTCTATTCATGAAGGAGAACCCTATTAAGTATAAAGACATTCTGAACTGTATTAGGGAAAAGGAGACTTACAAACAGTTTCCTTGTGGGTGTCTATCAAGGAATCAGATCATCAATCATTTCATCCATCCAGCCTGGAATTGAGCTTCAAACTCAGATAATTGCCACCATTTGTGTGAAACATTTCTCATGCATTTTTCGAAGTTAGAGAATAATATATGCTATTATATATGCAACAAGACTAGTGGGTAATGCCAAACATTATGCCAGCTGGACCACAGTAACAGTGTTATGTACAGATGGAGACAGACATGAATTCAAAATTGGCAGAAAAACATTTTTCCATCCATAAAACTAATCCTGTCTGGTCCCTGTGTAAATTCTGTATCCAGATTTACTGATTCAAATCCACGTAAATCTTGAGAAAGTTTATAGACTCTGTTGTGTCTCCGTCCACATACAAACATATTTAATACTTTGGTTGATGCAGATCCCTGCTTGCTCCAGGAACCATTCTATAGGGAGTTCAGAAATAGTTTTCCCATCCTTCACATTTATACCAAATACTTTGTTATGGTTATTAGTCACATAGATTTGGTGTTTGTACACAGTGATGTCATATAAAAAAAATCTGGTTTGAAGTCTAACTGTATGACTTTAAATAGATTTCCCTCCACAGAGGAAATGTTGACAGAACCACGAAGCTGAGACCAGACACCTTCCCTTAATGTCCATCCTGTGTTGTCATTAATTACGTAGCACTCTACAGACCATAATTTTGGCAAAATCTTTCTCAAACTTGCTAAAAATGTTTGTCTATATATGAAGGAGAACCCTTTTGAGTATAGAGACATTCTAATATGTATTAAGGGAAAATAGACTTACTAACAGTTTCCTTGTGGCTGTCAATCAAGGAATCAGATCATCAATCATTTCATTCATGCAGCCAGGAATTGAGCTTCAAACTCAGATAATTGCCACCATTTGTGTGAAACATTTCTCATGCATTTTTCGAAGTTAGAGAATAATATATGCTAGTATATATGCAACAAGACTAGTGGGTAATGCCAAACATTATGTCAGCTGGACCACAGTCACAGTGTTATGTAGAGATGGAGACAGATATAAATTAAAAATTGGCAGAAAAACAATTTTCCGTCCGTAAAACAAATCCTGTCTGGTCCCTGTGTAAATTCTGTATCCAGATTTAATGATTCAACCCCATGTAGATCTTGAGAAAGTTTATAGACTCTGTTGTGTCTCCCTCCACATACAAACATCTTAAGACTTGGTCTCACACAGATCCCTGCCTGCTCCAGGAACCATTCTATAGGGGGTTCAGAAATAGTTTTCCCATCCTTCACATTTATACCAAATACTTTTTTATGGTAATTTGTCACATTTGTTTTTGTGTGAGTTCATAGAAAAAAACAGGTTTGAAGTCTAACTGTATGACTTTAAACAGATTTCCCTCCACAGAAGAAATGTTGACAGAACCAAGAAGTTCAGACCCAATACCTTCCCTTAATGTCCATCCTGTGTTGTCATTAATTGCGTAGCACTTTACAGGTCATAATTTTGGCAAAATCTTTCTCAAAATTGCTAAACAAGTTTTTCTATTCATGAAGGAGAGTCCTATTGAGTATAGAGACATTCTGAACTGTTTTAGGGAAAAGGAGACTTACTCACAGTTTCCTTGTGGCTGTCAATCAAGGAATCAGTTGATCAATCATTTCATTCATGCAGCCAGGAATTGAGCTTCAAACTCAGATAATTGCCACCATTTGTGTGAAACATTTCTCTTACATTTTAATGAAGTTATAGAATAATATATGCTAGTATATATGCAACAAGACTAGTGGGTAATGCCAAACATTATGTCAGCTGGACCACAGTAACAGTGTTATGTAGAGGTGGAGACAGACATGAATTTAAAAATTTGCAGAAAAACAATTTTCCGTCCGTAAAACAAATCCTGTCTGGTCCCTGTGAAATTCTGTATCCAGATTTAATGATTCAACCCCATGTAAATCTTGAGAAAGTTTATAGACTCTGTTGTGTCTCCCTCCACATACAAACATCTTAAGACTTGGTCCCACACAGATCTTTGTCTGCTCCAGGAACCATTCTATAGGGGGTTCAGAAATAGTTTTCCCATCTTTCACATTTATACCAAATACTTTGTTAGGGTAATTTGTCACATTTGTTTTTGTGTGAGTTCATAGATAAAATCAGGTTTGAAGTCTAACTGTATGACTTTAAACAGATTTCCCTCCACAGAAGAAATGTTGACAGAACCACGAAGTTCAGACCCAACACCTTCCCTTAATGTCCATCCTGTGTTGTCATTAATTGCGTAGCACTCTACAGGTCATAATTTTGGCAAAATCTTTCTTGAAATTGCTAAAAAAGTTTTTCTATTCATGAAGGAAAGTCCTATTGAGTTTAGAGACATTCTGAACTGTATAAGGAAAAAGGAGATTTATTAACAGTTTCCTTGTGGCTGTCAATCAAGGAATCATTTGATCAATCATTTCATTCATGCAGTCTGGAATTGAGCTTCAAGCTCAGATAATTACCACCATTTGTGTGAAACATTTCTCATGCATTTTTCGAAGTTAGAGAATAATATATGCTAGTATATATGCAACAAGACTAGTGGGTAATGCCAAACATTATGCCAGCTGGACCACAGTAACAGTGTTATGTACAGATGGAGACAGACATGAATTTAAAAAATGTCAGAAAAACAATTTTCTGTCCGTAAAACAAATCCTGTCTGGTCCCTGTGTAAATTCTATATCCAGATTTAATGATTCAACCCCATGTTAATCTTGTGAAAGTTTATAGACTCTGTTGTGTCTCTGTCAAAATACAAACATATCTAATACTTGGGCTGACACAGATCCCTGCTTGCTCCAGGTACCATTCTATAGGGAGTTCAGAAATAGTTTTCCCATCCTCCACATTATACCAAATACTTTGGTATGGTTATTAGTCACATAGATTTGGTGTTCGTACACAGAGAGGTCATATAAAAAAATCAGGTTTGAAGTCTAACTGTATGACTTTAAACAGATTTCCCTCCACAGAGGAAATGTTGACAGAATTATGAAGCTCAGACCAGAATCTTCTCTTGTTTGTCCATCCTGTGTCCTCATTAATAGGGAGCGCTCTACAGGTCATAATTTTGGCAAAATCTTTCTCAAACTTGCTAGAAATGTTTGTCGAGTCATGAAGGAGAACCCTATTGAGTATAGAGACATTCTGAACTGTATTAGGGAAAAGGAGACTTATTAACAGTTTCCTTGTGGCTGTCAATCAAGGAATCAGTTGATTCATCATTTCATTCATGCAGTCAGGAAATGAGCCTCAAACTCCGTTAATTACCACCATTTGTGTGAAACATTTCTCATGCATTTTTATAAAGTTATGGAAAAATATATGCTAGTATATATGCAACAAGACTAGTGGGTGATGCCAAACATTATGTCAGCTGGACCACAGTAACAGTGTTATGTAGAGATGGAGACAGATATGAATTCAAAATTGGCAGAAAAACAATTTTCCGTACGTAAAACAAATCCTGTCTAGTCCCTGTGTAAATCCCTTGATTTGATCATGGTGTGTAGTCAACAATTGCGTAGCACTCTACAGGTCATAATTTTGGAAAAATCTTTCTCAAAACTTTCTGAAAATGTTGTCTAGTCATGAGGATGAACCATATTGAGTATAGAAATAAGGAAGGCTTTTGAAACGACATCTCCTCCCAAACCACTCAGCCAATTTCAACCAAAGAATTTAATCAGTTGGAAACTCTGGTTGCTATGACAACAAGAGTAAAATTACAAAAAAAAACGAACATCTCCTTCTGACCCAGAAGTTGAAGAATCTTGAACTTTGCACGAAGCATTAGGACATTGATCTCTTTCAAATTTGCTAAAATTTCAGAGCCACATGGTGATTAGACTTAAATAGAAATAAAGAAGGCAACCCTTTCTAAGCTATTTTGCCAATTTTAACCAAATTTGGCAGAAATTTTCCTTAGGCTGCCCCCTTTTAATAGTTACTAAAAGATTTGAAGTCTGTTGAAAGCATTGGTTGGCATGGCAACATAAGTTGTTTTTAGTTAAAGTTTAAAGGTGGTGTTCTCCCAACCCTGCTAGAATTAGGCCTGGAAGAAAAAGAGCTTGATCTCAGGGGAGCGCCAGGGCCATTGGCCCTCTTGTTGCATGGGAGGCAAAGACTTGAACTTTCACAGGATTGCAACTCGTAAAACACTAAGTGAAAGATAAAGTTCTGCAGTGTTCAATTCTGTCTATTTTACAAGTATGTCCGTGTGTGTGTCAGGGGGGTCTTGTTCAGTTTTAAGAAAAAGCAACAACAGAATTTCAGGTTATGTCAAATATAACTCATATTTCTGTAATATGTAATTTGGGTATTTTTTTACACGAAGAATATAATAAAGCAGTTGAAACATCAAATCCCTTTCACTCACTCTCTCCTTGTGAAACATGAATTGCATAGTTTAAAGAAAAATATTTAAAGAACCTATGCATCCATATATTATTTTCTGTTTTGTGGTTATTATTCAGGTTTTTTTTACTTTTTAGCTCACCTGAGCACGTAGTGCTCAAGTGAGCTATTGTGATCGCCTTTTGTCCGGCGTCCGTCCGTCGTCCGTCGTGTGTCGTGCGTCGTCCGTCAACAATTTCTTTAAACGACATCTCCTCCTAAACCACTGGGCCAATCTGAACCAAATTTGGCAGAAATGTTCCTTAGGTGGTCCCCTTCAAAAATAGCTAAAAGAATTGAAATCTGTTAAGAACTCTGGTTGCCATGGCAACAAAAGTGAAATTTTAAAATAATCTTTAAAAATCTTCTCCGCCTGACCCAGAAGGCGTAGAGCCTTGATATTTTGCATGAAGCATCAGTATATTGACCTCTTCCAAAATAGCTAAAATCATGATCCTCGGATCCCCAGGGGCAGAGCCCCTGGGGGGTGGGGTTTAAATAGAAATAAAGAACGATTTTTTAAATGACATCTCCTCCTAAACCACTGGGCCAATCTGAACCAAATTTGGCAGAAATGTTGCTTAGGTGGTCCCCTTCAAAAATAGCTAAAAGTATTGAAATCCGTTAAAAACTCTGGTTGCCATGGCAACAAAAGTGAAATTTTAAAATAATCTTTAAAAATCTTCTCCTCCTGACCCAGAAGGCATAGAGCCTTGATATTTTGCATGAAGCATCAGTATATTGACCTCTTTCAAAATAGCTAAAATCATGATCCTTGGGTCCCCAGGGGCGGAGCCCCAGGGGGGTGGGGTTTATATAGAAATAAAGAATGATTTTTTAAATGACATCTCCTCTCAATCCACTGGGTTGATTTGAACCAAATTTGGCAGAAATGTTGCTTAGGTGGTCCCCTTCAAAAAAAGCTAAAAGAATTGAAATCCGTTAAAAACTCTGGTTGCCATGGCAACAAAAGTGAAATTTTAAAATAATCTTTAAAAATCTTCTCCTCCTGACCCAGAAGGCGTAGAACCTTGATATTTTGCATGAAACATCAGTATATTGATCTCTTACAAAAAAGCTAAAATCATGATCCTAGGGTTTCCAGGGGCAGACCCAGGGGGGGGGGGTATAGACATGAAGCATCAGTTCACAGACGTCTTTCTTATTTCTGAAATTATAACCCATGGAAAAAGTTTTTTCCTTCTTTCAAATCAGCACTAAGGCCTTAGAATTTATTATTTAGACTTTTGGATCCCCAGGTTCATAGTCTTTATTTGTAATTGTGGCCCACTTGTTTCATAATCCTAACCTTAACATGAAATTAGACTGTTGAAAGAAAAAGAACCTTTATCTCAGGTGAGCGCCCCAGGGCCAATGGCCCTCTTGTTGTTGTGTTTTAATTATCTGAATTGTTGAATATTATGGGTAGTTTTGGATTCGCAACAGTTAACCACTAAATATAAAAACAAATAATTTAAAAATCATGAAATATTAAGTAATAATTAATTATTTGATATTTGTATATCTTTCATACAATTATAGCTAGACAAAAATATGTACAAACATGTAACAAATCTGCTTAAAACAAATATGGGTTATAGATCTGAGGTTCGTAAAGGCAGTCTGTATTACTTATCATTCTAATCTTTTTTTAAATAGAAAATGGCAGAAAAACAATTTTCCATCTTTAAGACAAATCCTGTCTGGTCCTGTGTAAATTCTGTATCCAGTTTTAATGATTCAAATCCACGTAAATCTTGAGAAAGTTTATACACTTTGTTGTGTCTCCGTCCATATACAAACATATTATTACTGGGGCCTACACAGATCCACTGTCGGGTCCAGGAACCCTTCTATAGGGAGTTCAGAAATAGCTTTCCCCTCCTTCACATTTATACAAAACACTTTGTTATGTTTACTAGTCACATAGATTTGGTGTTTGTACATAGTGAAGTCATAGAAAAAAATCAGGTTTGAAGTCTTACTGTATGACTTTAAACAGATTTCCCTCCACAGAAGAAATGTTGACAGAACCACGAAGTTCAGACCCAACACATTCCCTTGATAGGCTGTATTGTGTCGTTACTAATTAAGTTTTACCAGTCCAAAGGGCAAAATTTGACTTAATCTTCCAAAACTTTCTGAAAATGTTTGTATTTTCATGAGGAAGAACCTATTGAATATAGAGACATTCTGATTTATATCAAGGGAAAAGTGGCCTTATTGACCATCTGTCTTTTTTCTGCTAGAGGTCACAATTTTGCCTCAATCTTTTTAAAAAAAAACTAAATCCTAAGAACTATCCCAAATGAATATTTTGTAAGGTGGCATTATTAAGGTGGCAATATCAATTTGATCCAATTCAATAACAATCTTTTGCTTTTATATCCATTTTACTTTTTAAAACATCTCATTGTTTCAACTTTGAGTTGATTTTTTTAGCTTGAGAAAGTGAATTTAGGTGAGCGATCTAGGGCCATCTTTGCCCTCTTGTGATATTTTGCCCTATTTCTGTTTCTGACATGTAAGGTTTTTGTGGAAGCAATTTTTGTGAAACTCAAGCTTAAACTTTTACTGATAGGACAACCTCCATGAAAGGGTGTGATGAAAATATGATGATAAGAACAAAAGATATTTGCTTCTTAGGGTAGAAAACATTTCGATTGCTTGTGACAAGCAATTTTTCATTGTCCACAGTGTTTTCAAAAGTCTTTTTCATAAGAAGCCTTAAAGAAAATTGTATTATAAGTGGGAATGGTTGAATGATAGAAAAATATTTATATTAGGCATAAAAATATTTATATTAGCCATAAAAAAGCTGGTTAAGGGCATTATTCTTTTTCTTAACGCATTCCAACACAAAAACACTTTGTGAAGCCCAGAAGAAATAGTTTTGGAAAACATTGTAGGAATTAAAGAAAATGCTTGTTTTAAGTAATGTCTTCATTATCCACAATATTTTCAACATGAAAAGGAAAAAAGAATAAATATCATCAACTAAAAATAGTTATCTTCAACTTCTTTGAATTTGGACCAGTATAAAAATTACAAATTCACGATGATGCAAAAACGAGGGATTGACCAGGAAAAGGTTTATACCAAGATAACTCTGAATATGTGGAACTCTGGTTTATTATCAAAGATAATCTTGTTTTTGCTTACTGTATTTCATTTTTGTTTTGTATATGCTTGACAATTTCAAGAATCTCAATGTGCAATATGTAGATAGTAGATAAGGAACTCTTGTTTTTGTACGATATTTTGTATTTTAACCATACATAACTTTTTGTTATATCGTAATATTTAGTTGTTGTATTTTTAACCGTTATTGTTGTTATTTTGAAAGTTAGTGATATCAGAACTGCTAGAGCTTTTATATCTTTCCAAAGCAGTTAAGGCTTTAATACACGGTCCAAAAATATGCTTTAAAAACTATCTTTTGAAACCACTGTGAGAAAAGAAGAAATAAATTGTAAAAAGCAATTTTTGCTTATCCTTTCCCACTGATCTTGGTCTATACTTCCTGCCAAAACAGGAATATTACGGGGTCAGCATGGCAAGGGTTAAATTTCGTGATCTTGAAATTGCTGTTTGCAGCTTCTTTATTGGGACCTGTCTAGAACTTTGTTGTCTGGTAATGGCCTAAACTGCGTTTGAACTATTTTCTGCTTTAAATGTTAAGGATAATTTACTCCAGAAAAATGTGCATAATATGAAAAAAAGAATAGGAAGATAAGTGTTAAATTTTTTCAACGTTTCCTAAATTTCATATGTTTTCAATGTGCTGACCACCAGATTTTTATCCCACCCCGTTTCGGCAGAGGGGATATAGTAATGGTCTCCGTCCATCATTCCGTCATTCTGTCATTCCGTCACTAAACTTGTCCAGAGCATATCTCTGAAAGTATAATTGCTATCAACTTGAAACTTCATAGGTCGATAGATCTTATTGAGGAGAAGTGCAGTGCACAAGAACCACAACTCTTGCTTGCATAATTTTGGAGTTATTGCCCTTTGTTGTTTTTCAGACTTAGACTTTGTCTGGAGCATAACTCTGAAAGTATAATAGCTATTATCGAACTCATTGAGAAGAAATGTAGTGCACAAGTAGCCTAAATCTAACTGGCTTCAGTTTACTGTCAAGCTTTTACGGCGGGGGATGGCCATGTCCGACATGGCTCTTGTCATTGTTAGACATAAACATTGCTTTTTCATGCATCGAACATTTTGGCTGAGGAAAGTGTTTTTAACCCATTCCCACTCAATGTGGTTTTTAGACGCCCCCAAGAAAAAAAGCTTTGGAAAACATTGTGTATAATAAAGAAATTGCTTTTTACAAAAAATACTTCATTATCCACAATGTATTCTAACCCAAAGGTAAAAAAGTCCAAAAACATGAGCTTAAATTGCTGTCTGCAACTCATTTCAAGTTTAACCAGTCTAAAATTTTGCCATCTGGCAATGGGTTAAACCGATTTGATCTTCTAGCATTTCATATTATATTTCTCTGCTTCAACTTTTATTTTAACCAAGAGTCATTTTCATTTACTATTTAAAGTTCTGCTGTTTGCTGGGACGTGAGGATAAGAAAATCAAACCTCTAACTTATTGGAAAATTCTTTGATCTTTGCCCCCAAATCCCCCTCCCCTGACTCCACTTTCCCCACCCACTGACTCCACTTTCCCAACCCACTGACTCCACTTGCCCCACCCACTGACTCAGACAGGAAGTTCCACATGGATATTTACCCATTCCTACACAATGATGCCTTTAGACGCCTCTCAAGCCATTTCTTCATTTTACACAATGTTTTCTACCAAGAAAGTCAAAAAAAATTTAAATGTCGTCTGCAACTCCTTTCAATTTGTTGACCAGACTAAAATTTTGTCGTCTGGTAATGGGTTAAACCGCGTTCTTTGAAAGATTTTTATTTTAAGAAATGAAAAGAATATTTTTTGTTTTCATTGAGGTATGAACCTAAAAACTTCACTCACGCTGTATGAATATGTGAAATGGATTCATACATTATATTGTTTGTTTGAATGGGGTTTTACGCCGCTTTCAACAATCTTTCAGTTATATTGCGGCTGCTGGAGCACCCAAAAATGGAATCCTGGTATTTCTCACACCAGCACTACCATTACATCCTTTCCTAGCCTCCAGCTGCTATCCCACATAGGTCTACGATTATCGACCCATTGGTGAGAGACAAATAGTCGGAAAGGATGAGTGCCGCCGTCGGGAATTGAACCCGGGACCTCCAGATTGAGTCCGACGCGCTACCAACTGCGTTATGACGGCGGCTCATACATTAGTGTGATCAATGTTTTAGGTTAATACCACATTGCGACAATAAATGTTCTCTTTATATCTTACAATTTAATGCCAACAACAAAATCTAAGGAAATATTTTACTACTTTAACCCACTCCCACACAGCAAAATTTTGGACCGGTCCAAATTGAAAAGAGTTGCAGACAACAATATATAGTTTATGAAAATTTAGATGTTTTCAACATTCTGGGTAGAAAACATTGTGTAAAATGAAGAAATTGCTTTTTTCAAGCAATTTCTTCATTTTACACAATGTTTCCCTTTTGTATTTTCTTAAGGGGCGTCCAAAAGCGTCACTGTGTGGGAATGGGTTAAGTAAAGTTTAATGAATATAATTTGTGTGCATACATACGAAATGGACGTATGCGTGAAATTTTGTTCATGGAAGTGTGAAAAAAAATGAAGCAAATCAAAACACTTGTATCTTAATAGAAAAACTAAAAAAACCTGCTTTGCATGCCCCTCAAGATAAAACCTTCGGAAAACATTGTAGAAACTGAAGAAAGTGCAAAAGACAGGTATTTCTAAAGTTTTATGCATTAGAAATTGTCTTCTGCATCTTCTTTGAATTTGGACCAGTCTAAATAAATGTTATCTGTTTAAAAGCTTTTTTGCACACAACCACGCTTTTGGACACACACTCCCCCAAAAGAAAAGAGCGAATAATGAAGGAATTGCTTGTTGGAAGAAAATTTCATCATTGCCCACGATTCTTTCTACCCCAAAAGACTCCATCACTACATTTTCTATTTTACCAGGAAAGCACGAGAAATATCAAACATTTCATGATAATATGAATGAAAGGAGGCAAATGCAATGTAACAGATTTGAATGATGTAGAGTTACACAACTTACAAAATACATTTCCTATATGGGGCCAAAAAGGGTACATCTTTAAGAATCTCCTTGTCATGGATTCACATTTGTTATTTAGAGTCTTTAGGGCAAGGACTATCAAGTTTGTACAAGAAAAAACTGTGTCAAGAAATGGCCGTGCTGGGGGGGGGGGGGGGGCAAGGGGGTGCATAAGCTTATATAGTGACACATTTGAAAATCTTTTTATACCAAACCAAAAGACCTACAGCTCATGTTGTTTGGTATGTGGCATCATCTAGTGAATCTCTATAAATATAGTATAAATTTTAACCCTAGAGACAGACTTAGTTGATTCCCGGACATCAAAAGTTTAACATAGGCTTATATAGTGAAAATTTGAAGTCTTCTTCTACAAACAGGAGGACCTAGAGCTTTTATATTTGGTATGTGGCATCATCTAGTTGACCTCTATCAATATAATATAAATCATAACCTCAGAGACAAAATCAGCAGATGGACGTCACAAGTTTACCATAGGCATTTATGGTGAAAACTTTAAAAATCTTCTTCTCCCAAACAGATAGGACTATAGCTTTGATATTTGATATGTAGCATCATCTGGCGGAGCTCTTTCAAGATAGTATGACTTATGGCCACAGAGTCTGATTTTTGTCTTGACCTTCAGCTTGTCTCTTCAAAATAAGCATTGCTTATACCATTAATTTTCTAAGTAATATCTAACCCAAAATGAGTGACTTCTGTGCTCTCAGTCCTTTGATTTAACATAATTTTGTAGAGGATTTTATTCAGCATGACAAGGGTACAACTTTTATACACCTTTTTCCCATAAAAGAAGAATTAAAGTCCCTTTAAACTTTTTAGATCTCGATCTTTGAACTTTTAATATTTTCAATTTTTATATGCTGCCCAAGGTGGACGTTTATTGGTATCATCTTCTCAGTTCCTCCTGATGTCTGTCCGTCCATGTCTTGCTACACATCACCCCCTGTATTAAAAATGCTTCTTGGCACATTGGAGTCGTCTCACTCAACTGTGTTTGTGTACGCAAATATTTACAGAAATTCCTGCAAACCAACAACCTGGCCTTGCACATATTGTTCGGGTCTTTTTCATTTCAGGCTGTGCCGCATAGAAATGGGCTTAATGCAAATATTTTTTGTCAACTTATCTCCTCCTTCATTTATGAATGAAATTTTCACAGAATTTTGCCTGTCATCTAACCTTTGTTTTTTTGGTTATAGTATCACAGAAAATGAGGGTTTAATGCAAAACGGCGGCATATGTTTTGATATAGACATTGATATATCTATCCATTTGCTTTCGTAATTAGAGTTAGAACCATTGGAATATATGTCCCGATATAACTTGGTTTTAACCTTAATCTACTAGTTTCTTAATGATTAATTTGATTACTGTATGTTTTATTACAATTATTTGAAAGGATCACATAGTGACTCAAATGAAGCTATGTAATAATGTCCTAACCCTTTACTGTAATGCAAAATTGTAGATCTGTCCAAATTCAAAGGTTTTGCAGACGACAATTCAGTTGATTTTTTTTTTGAAAAACAATCAATTGTTGGGTAGAAAATACTCACAAAAAAATAAAAAAAATGCTTGTTACAAGCAATTCCTTCTTTTTCCACAATGTTTTCTCATATATATATATATGATAACAAAGGGGCGTAAAACCAGGGATCAAACAGGAAATGTTAATTTGAGACCTGCCTTTAGATTGATATTTTCATGAATAGGCATTAATAAGAGAGATGGCATATTATTTTAAATTTGTCCATCTGTTTGTCTGTCTGTCTGTCCATTGTTGCATTTAAAACATAACCTAGAACTTTAAATGTTTGTTTAACCCTTTCCCACACAATCCCACTTTTGTACCACTCTCATGAAATAAACTTTTAAAAACATCCTGCAAGATGAAGAAACAAGCAATTTCTCTATATCCCACATTGCTTTTTGGCCTAAAAGCTACTCTTTGTGAGTTTATTCAATTTGATTACCATCTGATGAAAATAAATAATTTGATTTGTCAGTCTATTTAATGACTGACAGTTTAGATTCGTCAGCTATCGTTGGTGCGCAAGCGAAATGTTGTGACTTTAACAAAGCTGCAGTTATGACGTTTGTGCTAGTGCGCCGACGATATTTTCAAACTTTGGCTCTATTGGTGACATTAGTGTTGTTATTCTTGCTATCACACATAATTTAAAAAGGAACATTTTTGCTACTTATGAGAAAATATTTTAATTTAATATCCTTCATTCACTTTATTCTAGTTCTCGGGATATGGTTTTTCAGTTTAATTCTTTGAAACTTATTAAGTTACATTACCAAGATATAAAACATGGACATTAATTCTTTAGAATTAACTTCTTATCTACTTGTTTGAAATAGTGCCCCATTCTATGTTAATTTTCTTAAAAATATCTCTTTCTGCGAGGCCCCAGTTAACAGGGGGGGGGGGCTCCTTATTGTCATATATTGGACGAGTTAAACTGAACATTATTTATCTTGATTCCCTTTCTCATGGAATACTGTTAAAAAATTGATATTTTTCACTGATTTTACATTTTTGTGATTTAATCAACTTGCTACAAGTCATTGACATAATACACCTTGTAATTTCTAATTATTTATGACGAAATTTTGTGAATAAAAAGGAGAAATATAATAGGGAGTATTTGTTGCTATTTCATACAAGGGCGTGTGTTTGACATTTAACCCTTTCCTGGAAAATCCCGGGTTTTTACGTCACTGTGATGTTATACTTGAGAGAACATTGTAAAAAAAGAAGAAATTGTTTGTAACAAGCACTTTCTTCTTTTCCCACAATTTTTTCTAACCTGAAGGTTGGTTTCTTTTCAAATTACATCCAATTTTCCTTATCGTTTGCAACTTCTTTCAATTTGGTCCAGACTAAAATTTGAAAAAAGGGGGTTATACATAGGTTTTGACGCTCAAAAATCTAAAAACATTCTGTTTTGACCCTTAACAGTTTTAAGTGTTAAAACAAGGATTTGGATGCCTCAAATATTCAGTAATATATGTTTACTATTGAAAATTATATTAGTTGAATGGTTTCCCATATCTTTATAAGAAAAGAATCATAAAGGTGAAACAACATATACAAGAAAAGATAATTTAAACATCTAATTTGCTACTTTTGTTGTTTGGACCCCTTCAAAATTAGTTTTGACCCCTGTAATTTTATTGTCAAAGAGTCGATGACTACTCAATTACATAGGCTAGCACAAAACCCTGCATATGTTTTAAGGTCACCCCACCAATGGGTGGACAATATAAACCTAAGTGGGATAGCAGCTGGAGGCTAGGAAAGGACGTAGTGGTATTACTGATATGAGAAATACCAAGAATCCATGGTCAGGTGCTCCAGCCTCCGCGTTATAACTGAAATACTGTTAAAGCGGCGTTAAACCCCATTCAATCAATCAATCATCTCAGGTCACCTGCCCAAAGGTCATGATGACCTATTGCGATCGTGTTTTGTACGTCGTCAAGAGACGTGCGCTAATCCTTTACATTTTTGACTTCTTAAAAACCCTTGGACCGATTTAAACCAAACTTGACAGGACACATGCCCATGGGAAGGCGCTTCAAATGCCATGAAGTTCTATCCCCTGTGGCCCAAGGGTCAGAAATAATCCGTTCCCGGACGTCGAAAGTTTAACATATGCTTAAATGGTGAAAACTTTTAAAATCTTCTCTCAAACATATAGGCCTAGAGCTTTGATAATTGGTATGTAGCGTCATCTGGTGGATCTCTATCAACATTGTTTATATTATGGCCCCAGTGTCATACTTAGCCCATTCCCGGACGTCACAAAATTTACATGGGGCTCTTATAGTGAAATTTTAAAACTCTTCCTTTCTCAAACAGGAGGGCCTAGAGCTTTGATATTTGGTAAACAGCATCAGCTGGTGAACCTCTACCATGACTGTAAACATTACGGCCCAGGGTTAGAATTAGTCCGTACCAAGATGTCACAAGTTTAACATAGGCTTGTTTAGTGAAAACTTTTAAAAGATCATCTTCTCCTAAACTCAAAGGCCTAGAGCTTTATTAATTGGTATATAGCATAATCCGGAGGACTTTTAACTGTTTTTGTGACTCTGGTGACTAATGAGGCCCTATGGGCCCCTTGTTTGTCTTCGTCGTTGTCACATTGTGTCTGTCAGATTTCTTCTCCTGATCTAGAGGGTCATTCTTGAAAACATTTTGAAGGGATCTTCCTTCGTTGAAGCTTTTCCAAAATTATTCATATAATTAAAATCCACCATTAAGTCTGGTTGCCATGGCAACAAAAAGGTGAAAATACATGTAATGATATATTTAAAAAAATCTAATAAACCAGTTGGCACAGAGCTACGACATGACACATTTGGGCTTTTCTAGGGTGCGCCCTATTTGCACTGAAACAAAGGAGGGAAACTTCAGAAAAAAATCTTCTCTGAAACCACATTGTGGGGAGTATTGCTGTTTATTATGAAACATCTTTTAACACATTCCCACACAGCATAATTTTCGACTGGTCCAAATTGAAAAGAGTTACAGACAATAAGTAAAAGTTTATGAAATTTTAGATTTTTTCAACCTTCTGGATAGAAAACAATGTGTAAAATGAAGAAATTGCTTGTCACACAATGTTTTCCCAATGATTTTTTGGGGGGTGGAGGGGGTTGGGTTCAAAAGCGTCACTGAGTGGGAATCGGAATAAACCTCTACATATTTTTACTTGATGCCACTGGGTTTTTTTGGCTCCCCAAGGTCGCATCATACTATAGCATAGAATCAAAGAAGGAAACATTTAGACCATTCCTCTGAAACCAGAAAGTCTAGAACATGACTTTTGGTATGTAGCATCTTTCAATAGACTTCTTCAAATTCTGATCTTGTGATTGCATTCGCACTACTCTTTAGAGACATTACAATAGCGTTTCAGGCAATTTTTCACAGGGAGATCGGGGATCATGTATCGTATTTTTTTTAAGATAATAGGAATCTACACGAATAAAAATTCAAGAACAATTAAGAACAATTTGCAAATTTATTTTGAAATCTATCCATAAAATTTGGAGAAATGGATCACACATTTTTTTTTTTTGTTTGTTTTGTTTTATAAATTTCAAGTGTGGACGTACCCTTGGATATCCATGATTAGGAAGAACTTTGATAATCTATTTTTAGATACACCTATAGCTGAAGGAGTTAACCCTTTCCTGCACAAACCCGGGATATTATGTAGCTGTGATTTTATATTCGAGAAAGGACAAGCAATTTCTTCTTTTTCCACAATATTTCAACCACGTTGTATGGTTTCATTTCAAACCCGATTCACTTTTCATTGACGTCTGCAACCTCTTTGAGTTTGGATCAGTCTAAAATTTAAAATGATAATGAAATAATATCGATAAAAAAAGGGTTGCGTTCTTTTCGTCGAGATGAAAAATCCCGCTAAATAAGGTTTTTGAGACGTCTTACAGAACGATTTTTGTTGTTTTGAGTGAAAATATTCGACGTCGTCAAGGCTACTCGTTTAAGCCAATACTGACTACGCTTAAATTGCTCATTAAGAACTCCTAAGATTCTTATTTAGCGGCTTAAAAATCTTAATCTAAATAATGCTTCATCTTAAAAATCTGAATAAGAATCTTAAGAATCTTGACGAAAAGAACGCACCTCAGAAAAGGGATAATGCCCATGAATAATTGGACGAACGGGCAGTAACGAACTCACACACACACGCGTGCGCATACACCAAACTGGCTAAAACTTTAATTGAAAGCGGGCTCATTAAAAAGCAGGGTGGTTTGAAACTCATATATGTATGCACTCACGTAAACACGTGCATGAGCACTGAAGATAGCGTTCCAACCCAGCTGAAGTTACGATGTTTTGATCTACGGAAGACTAGATTTTATTTACAATGTGGAAATCTGTTTTATTACTCATATGCGTATTTGCGTAATGGCCGCTACAGCCTTAATTTGAAGTGTTCAATACGACTAGAACATCTTTAAAAGTGTTTCCTCAGACCTGATGTTTAACTTACAGCTACAGAGACATGGTCAAATTCAGTAAAAGTACTTTATTACTTGATAAGATTTATTTGATTTGTGTAAACATTCACATCAGTCCCTTGTTCTTCGTGGTCCTAGCGGACACGGAGGTTTCTTCTTGTTAACGGGCGCCGATTTTATCTTGCTCTGAAACGGAAAGCAAAGCATGGTTTTGTTTGGTAATCTTCTTTGTTGTCTTCGTCTTTGGTAGGGTAGAAAACATTCTGGACACTGAAGAAATTGCCTGGCACAAGCAATTTCTTCATTATCTACAATATTTTCTAGCCCCAAAGATAAAGACGTTTGAAACTTCTTTGAATTTTAACCAGTCTATAGTTTTTCGTTGGTAATGGTTTAATAATGTTTTTCCGATAGCTAAATTATCTGACTGCAAAACCTGTTTTACAGTTGTCAAGGACTGCAAGAAGCCTGCGATATTCCGTAGGATTGGAGATAACGCATGGTGTCGAAGGCTTCAATCTATGTTTTCAAATCACTTTGTGATGATCCTACGTCTTTTTACCAAAACTTTTGAAATCGAATCACAAAAATTCTTTGATCGTAATCGTACTTTTCGGATACCATTAGACATGTCGAGATCTTTTGTAGATCGTACGGCTGTCGTACGATCCCGAATGAACGACCACGAGGGGGCTGAATGATTAATGATAACGCATCGTGTCGCAGGGTTGAGATTCGCGTGTTTTGATTATCTTGGGATGTTTAAAAATCAGGACGATTATTCACTAGTTCATTATAAATTGACGGATCGTTAGCCCCACCCACTGACTCCACTTGTCACGCCCACTAACTCCGACAGGAAGTTCGCCTTCGATATTAATCGACGGTATTTTGCTAAATTTACGGCCAGTACAATGTAACGGCAAAAGTAAAATCGGTTTTTGGCGACCTGAACGTCGTATCAGCTTGAAGCTGTAGTTACGACATTTAAGTCGCCAAGCAAAAAAATGCTTCAAATAAATGTCACACAATGTCTGAGTTCAAAGTTCACTTCCGATCTAAATGAATTATCGGATTGGTCGATTGATTTTCTGATCGACAGATATGATCGGTCAATTGTTATGGTCTGTTCTTAGAAGTGACAGAGATACTCTTTCAATGAAAAAAAGAGTGCCATAGTCACAATATACGTCGCCACTTTGCTGCTGTTTCACGAAAATAATTGTAGACATTACTTATTTTGACAGAACCAAATTCAAAACATTTGCAAGTTTCATTTAAATCAAGACAAAAAGTTAGTAGGAGTTGCGTTAACAAGGCTTCAATTTCAACAAGCCCCAGACACTAAGTTTTAAGGGGGCATAATTCAGGGAAATTGATGAACCATAAAATCCTTGATCCATGTACATCTACAAATTATGGTAATGACATTGACCAAGTTTCATTTAAATCAAGACAAAAAGTTCACAAGGCTGCAAATTCAATAAGCCCCAGATACTAAGTTTTAAGGGGCATAATTAAGAAAAAAACTAACTGAACCATAAAATCCTTACTTCTTGCACATCTACCAATTTAGGTTATAACATCAACCAAGTTTCATTTAGATCAAGCCAGAAACTTAGGAGGAATTGCATTCACAAGGCTGCAATTTCAATAAGCCTCAGAGACTAAGTTTTAAGGGGGCATAACTGAGGCAAAAATCAACGAACAATGAACTCCTTACTTCATGCACATCTACCAATTAAGGTGATAACATTGACCAAGTTTCAAAAAGATCCAAGCAGAAACTTAGGAGGAGTTGCGTTCACAAGGCTGCAATTACAATAGGCCCCATATACTCAGTTTTAAGGGGGCATAATTCAGGGAAAAATTAATGAACCATAAAATCCTTACTTCATGCAAATCTACCAATTTAGGTTATAACATTGACCAAGTTTAAAAAGATCCAAGCAGAAACTTAGGAGGAGTTGCGCCCACGAGAAAAGTTGACGTACGTTTGGACTGATGGACAGACGGAGAAGATGACGCCAATGTACGACCGCCTCCGGCGGCGTATAAAAATCGATTGATCAATTAAATTAGATTGAGGACAACTTTGAACTCAGACATTTATGTCAATTTTGTTGGTGTTATGACTTGAATAGACTGCAGTTACGACACTTAGGTCATCAACAAAGGGTTTGCCATTTGTTTTATGTTTCTGGCCTTCAACTATGCACATTAAGATAGATCGATGAAATCTGTCATGTCCGAGGTTAGTTCGTTTTTCCAACGATTCGCCTATTCTACAAACCTTATGTGTAATGTAACGGCTCCATTGGTTTCCCTCTGTATTTCTAGTACCCGTATCAATTCTGGAACCAACATGTTTCAGTGACTTCAAAAAATCTTTGTTTGTATTTAGATCAATTTGTTCCTTTGGCTTTAACCAAGAAGGCTCCCAGTTGTTCTTCCATGTTTGCACCTTGGCGTGTATTTGATCAAAATGCATGAATTTGCTGAATATCTGGAAGTTTTCGTTCCGTTTGTACTCACAAGCCGGTACCCAGTCTTTCTGCCACGAGTCTACTTTTGCTTTGATCACATTGTCACGTGAGTCTAAACAAATTGGATTATCTTCTACGTTTTCCGTATGATTGTTTTGTGAATCTGTTTGAGTGCATATATGTTTAGAAGTTGATGCTCCCTCCTCAATCACCGTTATCTTTTGTTTTACTGGATGAAATTCAGCTTCAATGACATCTTTAATGTCTTTTTTATGGCATTTTAAACCGTTATCAATTGCCACGCTTGCTTTACCCTTTTCACTTGATTCAGAAAATTTAGACGCCCCGCTAGCGATTCCCTTCGGTGTTGACACTTTAGAGTCTTAAGGGGCGTCCAAAAGCGTCACTGTGTGGGAATGGGTTAAGTAAAGTTTAATGAATATAATTTGTGTGCATACATACGAAATGGACGTATGCGTGAAATTTTGTTCATGGAAGTGTGAAAAAAAATGAAGCAAATCAAAACACTTGTATCTTAATAGAAAAACTAAAAAAACCTGCTTTGCATGCCCCTCAAGATAAAACCTTCGGAAAACATTGTAGAAACTGAAGAAAGTGCAAAAGACAGGTATTTCTAAAGTTTTATGCATTAGAAATTGTCTTCTGCATCTTCTTTGAATTTGGACCAGTCTAAATAAATGTTATCTGTTTAAAAGCTTTTTTGCACACAACCACGCTTTTGGACACACACTCCCCCAAAAGAAAAGAGCGAATAATGAAGGAATTGCTTGTTGGAAGAAAATTTCATCATTGCCCACGATTCTTTCTACCCCAAAAGACTCCATCACTACATTTTCTATTTTACCAGGAAAGCACGAGAAATATCAAACATTTCATGATAATATGAATGAAAGGAGGCAAATGCAATGTAACAGATTTGAATGATGTAGAGTTACACAACTTACAAAATACATTTCCTATATGGGGCCAAAAAGGGTACATCTTTAAGAATTGCCTTGTCATGGATTCACATTTGTTATTTAGAGTCTTTAGGGCAAGGACTATCAAGTTTGTACAAGAAAAAACTGTGTCAAGAAATGGCCGTGCTGGGGGGGGGGGCAAGGGGGTGCATAAGCTTATATAGTGACACATTTGAAAATCTTTTTATACCAAACCAAAAGACCTACAGCTCATGTTGTTTGGTATGTGGCATCATCTAGTGAATCTCTATAAATATAGTATAAATTTTAACCCTAGAGACAGACTTAGTTGATTCCCGGACATCAAAAGTTTAACATAGGCTTATATAGTGAAAATTTGAAGTCTTCTTCTACAAACAGGAGGACCTAGAGCTTTTATATTTGGTATGTGGCATCATCTAGTTGACCTCTATCAATATAATATAAATCATAACCTCAGAGACAAAATCAGCAGATGGACGTCACAAGTTTACCATAGGCATTTATGGTGAAAACTTTAAAAATCTTCTTCTCCCAAACAGATAGGACTATAGCTTTGATATTTGATATGTAGCATCATCTGGCGGAGCTCTTTCAAGATAGTATGACTTATGGCCACAGAGTCTGATTTTTGTCTTGACCTTCAGCTTGTCTCTTCAAAATAAGCATTGCTTATACCATTAATTTTCTAAGTAATATCTAACCCAAAATGAGTGACTTCTGTGCTCTCAGTCCTTTGATTTAACATAATTTTGTAGAGGATTTTATTCAGCATGACAAGGGTACAACTTTTATACACCTTTTTCCCATAAAAGAAGAATTAAAGTCCCTTTAAACTTTTTAGATCTCGATCTTTGAACTTTTAATATTTTCAATTTTTATATGCTGCCCAAGGTGGACGTTTATTGGTATCATCTTCTCAGTTCCTCCTGATGTCTGTCCGTCCATGTCTTGCTACACATCACCCCCTGTATTAAAAAATGCTTCTTGGCACATTGGAGTCGTCTCACTCAACTGTGTTTGTGTACGCAAATATTTACAGAAATTCCTGCAAACCAACAACCTGGCCTTGCACATATTGTTCGGGTCTTTTTCATTTCAGGCTGTGCCGCATAGAAATGGGCTTAATGCAAATATTTTTTGTCAACTTATCTCCTCCTTCATTTATGAATGAAATTTTCACAGAATTTTGCCTGTCATCTAACCTTTGTTTTTTTGGTTATAGTATCACAGAAAATGAGGGTTTAATGCAAAACGGCGGCATATGTTTTGATATAGACATTGATATATCTATCCATTTGCTTTCGTAATTAGAGTTAGAACCATTGGAATATATGTCCCGATATAACTTGGTTTTAACCTTAATCTACTAGTTTCTTAATGATTAATTTGATTACTGTATGTTTTATTACAATTATTTGAAAGGATCACATAGTGACTCAAATGAAGCTATGTAATAATGTCCTAACCCTTTACTGTAATGCAAAATTGTAGATCTGTCCAAATTCAAAGGTTTTGCAGACGACAATTCAGTTGATTTTTTTTTTGAAAAACAATCAATTGTTGGGTAGAAAATACTCACAAAAAATAAAAAAAAATGCTTGTTACAAGCAATTCCTTCTTTTTCCACAATGTTTTCTCATATATATATATATGATAACAAAGGGGCGTAAAACCAGGGATCAAACAGGAAATGTTAATTTGAGACCTGCCTTTAGATTGATATTTTCATGAATAGGCATTAATAAGAGAGATGGCATATTATTTTAAATTTGTCCATCTGTTTGTCTGTCTGTCTGTCCATTGTTGCATTTAAAACATAACCTAGAACTTTAAATGTTTGTTTAACCCTTTCCCACACAATCCCACTTTTGTACCACTCTCATGAAATAAACTTTTAAAAACATCCTGCAAGATGAAGAAACAAGCAATTTCTCTATATCCCACATTGCTTTTTGGCCTAAAAGCTACTCTTTGTGAGTTTATTCAATTTGATTACCATCTGATGAAAATAAATAATTTGATTTGTCAGTCTATTTAATGACTGACAGTTTAGATTCGTCAGCTATCGTTGGTGCGCAAGCGAAATGTTGTGACTTTAACAAAGCTGCAGTTATGACGTTTGTGCTAGTGCGCCGACGATATTTTCAAACTTTGGCTCTATTGGTGACATTAGTGTTGTTATTCTTGCTATCACACATAATTTAAAAAGGAACATTTTTGCTACTTATGAGAAAATATTTTAATTTAATATCCTTCATTCACTTTATTCTAGTTCTCGGGATATGGTTTTTCAGTTTAATTCTTTGAGACCTATTAAGTTACATTACCAAGATATAAAACATGAACATTAATTCTTTAGAATTAACTTCTTATCTACTTGTTTGAAATAGTGCCCCATTCTATGTTAATTTTCTTAAAAATATCTCTTTCTGCGAGGCCCCAGTTAACAGGGGGGGGGGGCTCCTTATTGTCATATATTGGACGAGTTAAACTGAACATTATTTATCTTGATTCCCTTTCTCATGGAATACTGTTAAAAAATTGATATTTTTCACTGATTTTACATTTTTGTGATTTAATCAACTTGCTACAAGTCATTGACATAATACACCTTGTAATTTCTAATTATTTATGACGAAATTTTGTGAATAAAAAGGAGAAATATAATAGGGAGTATTTGTTGCTATTTCATACAAGGGCGTGTGTTTGACATTTAACCCTTTCCTGGAAAATCCCGGGTTTTTACGTCACTGTGATGTTATACTTGAGAGAACATTGTAAAAAAAGAAGAAATTGTTTGTAACAAGCACTTTCTTCTTTTCCCACAATTTTTTCTAACCTGAAGGTTGGTTTCTTTTCAAATTACATCCAATTTTCCTTATCGTTTGCAACTTCTTTCAATTTGGTCCAGACTAAAATTTGAAAAAAGGGGGTTATACATAGGTTTTGACGCTCAAAAATCTAAAAACATTCTGTTTTGACCCTTAACAGTTTTAAGTGTTAAAACAAGGATTTGGATGCCTCAAATATTCAGTAATATATGTTTACTATTGAAAATTATATTAGTTGAATGGTTTCCCATATCTTTATAAGAAAAGAATCATAAAGGTGAAACAACATATACAAGAAAAGATAATTTAAACATCTAATTTGCTACTTTTGTTGTTTGGACCCCTTCAAAATTAGTTTTGACCCCTGTAATTTTATTGTCAAAGAGTCGATGACTACTCAATTACATAGGCTAGCACAAAACCCTGCATATGTTTTAAGGTCACCCCACCAATGGGTGGACAATATAAACCTAAGTGGGATAGCAGCTGGAGGCTAGGAAAGGACGTAGTGGTATTACTGATATGAGAAATACCAAGAATCCATGGTCAGGTGCTCCAGCCTCCGCGTTATAACTGAAATACTGTTAAAGCGGCGTTAAACCCCATTCAATCAATCAATCATCTCAGGTCACCTGCCCAAAGGTCATGATGACCTATTGCGATCGTGTTTTGTACGTCGTCAAGAGACGTGCGCTAATCCTTTACATTTTTGACTTCTTAAAAACCCTTGGACCGATTTAAACCAAACTTGACAGGACACATGCCCATGGGAAGGCGCTTCAAATGCCATGAAGTTCTATCCCCTGTGGCCCAAGGGTCAGAAATAATCCGTTCCCGGACGTCGAAAGTTTAACATATGCTTAAATGGTGAAAACTTTTAAAATCTTCTCTCAAACATATAGGCCTAGAGCTTTGATAATTGGTATGTAGCGTCATCTGGTGGATCTCTATCAACATTGTTTATATTATGGCCCCAGTGTCATACTTAGCCCATTCCCGGACGTCACAAAATTTACATGGGGCTCTTATAGTGAAATTTTAAAACTCTTCCTTTCTCAAACAGGAGGGCCTAGAGCTTTGATATTTGGTAAACAGCATCAGCTGGTGAACCTCTACCATGACTGTAAACATTACGGCCCAGGGTTAGAATTAGTCCGTACCAAGATGTCACAAGTTTAACATAGGCTTGTTTAGTGAAAACTTTTAAAAGATCATCTTCTCCTAAACTCAAAGGCCTAGAGCTTTATTAATTGGTATATAGCATAATCCGGAGGACTTTTAACTGTTTTTGTGACTCTGGTGACTAATGAGGCCCTATGGGCCCCTTGTTTGTCTTCGTCGTTGTCACATTGTGTCTGTCAGATTTCTTCTCCTGATCTAGAGGGTCATTCTTGAAAACATTTTGAAGGGATCTTCCTTCGTTGAAGCTTTTCCAAAATTATTCATATAATTAAAATCCACCATTAAGTCTGGTTGCCATGGCAACAAAAAGGTGAAAATACATGTAATGATATATTTAAAAAAATCTAATAAACCAGTTGGCACAGAGCTACGACATGACACATTTGGGCTTTTCTAGGGTGCGCCCTATTTGCACTGAAACAAAGGAGGGAAACTTCAGAAAAAAATCTTCTCTGAAACCACATTGTGGGGAGTATTGCTGTTTATTATGAAACATCTTTTAACACATTCCCACACAGCATAATTTTCGACTGGTCCAAATTGAAAAGAGTTACAGACAATAAGTAAAAGTTTATGAAATTTTAGATTTTTTCAACCTTCTGGATAGAAAACAATGTGTAAAATGAAGAAATTGCTTGTCACACAATGTTTTCCCAATGATTTTTTGGGGGGTGGAGGGGGTTGGGTTCAAAAGCGTCACTGAGTGGGAATCGGAATAAACCTCTACATATTTTTACTTGATGCCACTGGGTTTTTTTTGGCTCCCCAAGGTCGCATCATACTATAGCATAGAATCAAAGAAGGAAACATTTAGACCATTCCTCTGAAACCAGAAAGTCTAGAACATGACTTTTGGTATGTAGCATCTTTCAATAGACTTCTTCAAATTCTGATCTTGTGATTGCATTCGCACTACTCTTTAGAGACATTACAATAGCGTTTCAGGCAATTTTTCACAGGGAGATCGGGGATCATGTATCGTATTTTTTTTAAGATAATAGGAATCTACACGAATAAAAATTCAAGAACAATTAAGAACAATTTGCAAATTTATTTTGAAATCTATCCATAAAATTTGGAGAAATGGATCACACATTTTTTTTTTTGTTTGTTTTGTTTTATAAATTTCAAGTGTGGACGTACCCTTGGATATCCATGATTAGGAAGAACTTTGATAATCTATTTTTAGATACACCTATAGCTGAAGGAGTTAACCCTTTCCTGCACAAACCCGGGATATTATGTAGCTGTGATTTTATATTCGAGAAAGGACAAGCAATTTCTTCTTTTTCCACAATATTTCAACCACGTTGTATGGTTTCATTTCAAACCCGATTCACTTTTCATTGACGTCTGCAACCTCTTTGAGTTTGGATCAGTCTAAAATTTAAAATGATAATGAAATAATATCGATAAAAAAAGGGTTGCGTTCTTTTCGTCGAGATGAAAAATCCCGCTAAATAAGGTTTTTGAGACGTCTTACAGAACGATTTTTGTTGTTTTGAGTGAAAATATTCGACGTCGTCAAGGCTACTCGTTTAAGCCAATACTGACTACGCTTAAATTGCTCATTAAGAACTCCTAAGATTCTTATTTAGCGGCTTAAAAATCTTAATCTAAATAATGCTTCATCTTAAAAATCTGAATAAGAATCTTAAGAATCTTGACGAAAAGAACGCACCTCAGAAAAGGGATAATGCCCATGAATAATTGGACGAACGGGCAGTAACGAACTCACACACACACGCGTGCGCATACACCAAACTGGCTAAAACTTTAATTGAAAGCGGGCTCATTAAAAAGCAGGGTGGTTTGAAACTCATATATGTATGCACTCACGTAAACACGTGCATGAGCACTGAAGATAGCGTTCCAACCCAGCTGAAGTTACGATGTTTTGATCTACGGAAGACTAGATTTTATTTACAATGTGGAAATCTGTTTTATTACTCATATGCGTATTTGCGTAATGGCCGCTACAGCCTTAATTTGAAGTGTTCAATACGACTAGAACATCTTTAAAAGTGTTTCCTCAGACCTGATGTTTAACTTACAGCTACAGAGACATGGTCAAATTCAGTAAAAGTACTTTATTACTTGATAAGATTTATTTGATTTGTGTAAACATTCACATCAGTCCCTTGTTCTTCGTGGTCCTAGCGGACACGGAGGTTTCTTCTTGTTAACGGGCGCCGATTTTATCTTGCTCTGAAACGGAAAGCAAAGCATGGTTTTGTTTGGTAATCTTCTTTGTTGTCTTCGTCTTTGGTAGGGTAGAAAACATTCTGGACACTGAAGAAATTGCCTGGCACAAGCAATTTCTTCATTATCTACAATATTTTCTAGCCCCAAAGATAAAGACGTTTGAAACTTCTTTGAATTTTAACCAGTCTATAGTTTTTCGTTGGTAATGGTTTAATAATGTTTTTCCGATAGCTAAATTATCTGACTGCAAAACCTGTTTTACAGTTGTCAAGGACTGCAAGAAGCCTGCGATATTCCGTAGGATTGGAGATAACGCATGGTGTCGAAGGCTTCAATCTATGTTTTCAAATCACTTTGTGATGATCCTACGTCTTTTTACCAAAACTTTTGAAATCGAATCACAAAAATTCTTTGATCGTAATCGTACTTTTCGGATACCATTAGACATGTCGAGATCTTTTGTAGATCGTACGGCTGTCGTACGATCCCGAATGAACGACCACGAGGGGGCTGAATGATTAATGATAACGCATCGTGTCGCAGGGTTGAGATTCGCGTGTTTTGATTATCTTGGGATGTTTAAAAATCAGGACGATTATTCACTAGTTCATTATAAATTGACGGATCGTTAGCCCCACCCACTGACTCCACTTGTCACGCCCACTAACTCCGACAGGAAGTTCGCCTTCGATATTAATCGACGGTATTTTGCTAAATTTACGGCCAGTACAATGTAACGGCAAAAGTAAAATCGGTTTTTGGCGACCTGAACGTCGTATCAGCTTGAAGCTGTAGTTACGACATTTAAGTCGCCAAGCAAAAAAATGCTTCAAATAAATGTCACACAATGTCTGAGTTCAAAGTTCACTTCCGATCTAAATGAATTATCGGATTGGTCGATTGATTTTCTGATCGACAGATATGATCGGTCAATTGTTATGGTCTGTTCTTAGAAGTGACAGAGATACTCTTTCAATGAAAAAAAGAGTGCCATAGTCACAATATACGTCGCCACTTTGCTGCTGTTTCACGAAAATAATTGTAGACATTACTTATTTTGACAGAACCAAATTCAAAACATTTGCAAGTTTCATTTAAATCAAGACAAAAAGTTAGTAGGAGTTGCGTTAACAAGGCTTCAATTTCAACAAGCCCCAGACACTAAGTTTTAAGGGGGCATAATTCAGGGAAATTGATGAACCATAAAATCCTTGATCCATGTACATCTACAAATTATGGTAATGACATTGACCAAGTTTCATTTAAATCAAGACAAAAGTTCACAAGGCTGCAAATTCAATAAGCCCCAGATACTAAGTTTTAAGGGGCATAATTAAGAAAAAAACTAACTGAACCATAAAATCCTTACTTCTTGCACATCTACCAATTTAGGTTATAACATCAACCAAGTTTCATTTAGATCAAGCCAGAAACTTAGGAGGAATTGCATTCACAAGGCTGCAATTTCAATAAGCCTCAGAGACTAAGTTTTAAGGGGGCATAACTGAGGCAAAAATCAACGAACAATGAACTCCTTACTTCATGCACATCTACCAATTAAGGTGATAACATTGACCAAGTTTCAAAAAGATCCAAGCAGAAACTTAGGAGGAGTTGCGTTCACAAGGCTGCAATTACAATAGGCCCCATATACTCAGTTTTAAGGGGGCATAATTCAGGGAAAAATTAATGAACCATAAAATCCTTACTTCATGCAAATCTACCAATTTAGGTTATAACATTGACCAAGTTTAAAAAGATCCAAGCAGAAACTTAGGAGGAGTTGCGCCCACGAGAAAAGTTGACGTACGTTTGGACTGATGGACAGACGGAGAAGATGACGCCAATGTACGACCGCCTCCGGCGGCGTATAAAAATCGATTGATCAATTAAATTAGATTGAGGACAACTTTGAACTCAGACATTTATGTCAATTTTGTTGGTGTTATGACTTGAATAGACTGCAGTTACGACACTTAGGTCATCAACAAAGGGTTTGCCATTTGTTTTATGTTTCTGGCCTTCAACTATGCACATTAAGATAGATCGATGAAATCTGTCATGTCCGAGGTTAGTTCGTTTTTCCAACGATTCGCCTATTCTACAAACCTTATGTGTAATGTAACGGCTCCATTGGTTTCCCTCTGTATTTCTAGTACCCGTATCAATTCTGGAACCAACATGTTTCAGTGACTTCAAAAAATCTTTGTTTGTATTTAGATCAATTTGTTCCTTTGGCTTTAACCAAGAAGGCTCCCAGTTGTTCTTCCATGTTTGCACCTTGGCGTGTATTTGATCAAAATGCATGAATTTGCTGAATATCTGGAAGTTTTCGTTCCGTTTGTACTCACAAGCCGGTACCCAGTCTTTCTGCCACGAGTCTACTTTTGCTTTGATCACATTGTCACGTGAGTCTAAACAAATTGGATTATCTTCTACGTTTTCCGTATGATTGTTTTGTGAATCTGTTTGAGTGCATATATGTTTAGAAGTTGATGCTCCCTCCTCAATCACCGTTATCTTTTGTTTTACTGGATGAAATTCAGCTTCAATGACATCTTTAATGTCTTTTTTATGGCATTTTAAACCGTTATCAATTGCCACGCTTGCTTTACCCTTTTCACTTGATTCAGAAAATTTAGACGCCCCGCTAGCGATTCCCTTCGGTGTTGACACTTTAGAGTCTTAAGGGGCGTCCAAAAGCGTCACTGTGTGGGAATGGGTTAAGTAAAGTTTAATGAATATAATTTGTGTGCATACATACGAAATGGACGTATGCGTGAAATTTTGTTCATGGAAGTGTGAAAAAAAATGAAGCAAATCAAAACACTTGTATCTTAATAGAAAAACTAAAAAAACCTGCTTTGCATGCCCCTCAAGATAAAACCTTCGGAAAACATTGTAGAAACTGAAGAAAGTGCAAAAGACAGGTATTTCTAAAGTTTTATGCATTAGAAATTGTCTTCTGCATCTTCTTTGAATTTGGACCAGTCTAAATAAATGTTATCTGTTTAAAAGCTTTTTTGCACACAACCACGCTTTTGGACACACACTCCCCCAAAAGAAAAGAGCGAATAATGAAGGAATTGCTTGTTGGAAGAAAATTTCATCATTGCCCACGATTCTTTCTACCCCAAAAGACTCCATCACTACATTTTCTATTTTACCAGGAAAGCACGAGAAATATCAAACATTTCATGATAATATGAATGAAAGGAGGCAAATGCAATGTAACAGATTTGAATGATGTAGAGTTACACAACTTACAAAATACATTTCCTATATGGGGCCAAAAAGGGTACATCTTTAAGAATCTCCTTGTCATGGATTCACATTTGTTATTTAGAGTCTTTAGGGCAAGGACTATCAAGTTTGTACAAGAAAAAACTGTGTCAAGAAATGGCCGTGCTGGGGGGGGGGGCAAGGGGGTGCATAAGCTTATATAGTGACACATTTGAAAATCTTTTTATACCAAACCAAAAGACCTACAGCTCATGTTGTTTGGTATGTGGCATCATCTAGTGAATCTCTATAAATATAGTATAAATTTTAACCCTAGAGACAGACTTAGTTGATTCCCGGACATCAAAAGTTTAACATAGGCTTATATAGTGAAAATTTGAAGTCTTCTTCTACAAACAGGAGGACCTAGAGCTTTTATATTTGGTATGTGGCATCATCTAGTTGACCTCTATCAATATAATATAAATCATAACCTCAGAGACAAAATCAGCAGATGGACGTCACAAGTTTACCATAGGCATTTATGGTGAAAACTTTAAAAATCTTCTTCTCCCAAACAGATAGGACTATAGCTTTGATATTTGATATGTAGCATCATCTGGCGGAGCTCTTTCAAGATAGTATGACTTATGGCCACAGAGTCTGATTTTTGTCTTGACCTTCAGCTTGTCTCTTCAAAATAAGCATTGCTTATACCATTAATTTTCTAAGTAATATCTAACCCAAAATGAGTGACTTCTGTGCTCTCAGTCCTTTGATTTAACATAATTTTGTAGAGGATTTTATTCAGCATGACAAGGGTACAACTTTTATACACCTTTTTCCCATAAAAGAAGAATTAAAGTCCCTTTAAACTTTTTAGATCTCGATCTTTGAACTTTTAATATTTTCAATTTTTATATGCTGCCCAAGGTGGACGTTTATTGGTATCATCTTCTCAGTTCCTCCTGATGTCTGTCCGTCCATGTCTTGCTACACATCACCCCCTGTATTAAAAAATGCTTCTTGGCACATTGGAGTCGTCTCACTCAACTGTGTTTGTGTACGCAAATATTTACAGAAATTCCTGCAAACCAACAACCTGGCCTTGCACATATTGTTCGGGTCTTTTTCATTTCAGGCTGTGCCGCATAGAAATGGGCTTAATGCAAATATTTTTTGTCAACTTATCTCCTCCTTCATTTATGAATGAAATTTTCACAGAATTTTGCCTGTCATCTAACCTTTGTTTTTTTGGTTATAGTATCACAGAAAATGAGGGTTTAATGCAAAACGGCGGCATATGTTTTGATATAGACATTGATATATCTATCCATTTGCTTTCGTAATTAGAGTTAGAACCATTGGAATATATGTCCCGATATAACTTGGTTTTAACCTTAATCTACTAGTTTCTTAATGATTAATTTGATTACTGTATGTTTTATTACAATTATTTGAAAGGATCACATAGTGACTCAAATGAAGCTATGTAATAATGTCCTAACCCTTTACTGTAATGCAAAATTGTAGATCTGTCCAAATTCAAAGGTTTTGCAGACGACAATTCAGTTGATTTTTTTTTTGAAAAACAATCAATTGTTGGGTAGAAAATACTCACAAAAAATAAAAAAAAATGCTTGTTACAAGCAATTCCTTCTTTTTCCACAATGTTTTCTCATATATATATATATGATAACAAAGGGGCGTAAAACCAGGGATCAAACAGGAAATGTTAATTTGAGACCTGCCTTTAGATTGATATTTTCATGAATAGGCATTAATAAGAGAGATGGCATATTATTTTAAATTTGTCCATCTGTTTGTCTGTCTGTCTGTCCATTGTTGCATTTAAAACATAACCTAGAACTTTAAATGTTTGTTTAACCCTTTCCCACACAATCCCACTTTTGTACCACTCTCATGAAATAAACTTTTAAAAACATCCTGCAAGATGAAGAAACAAGCAATTTCTCTATATCCCACATTGCTTTTTGGCCTAAAAGCTACTCTTTGTGAGTTTATTCAATTTGATTACCATCTGATGAAAATAAATAATTTGATTTGTCAGTCTATTTAATGACTGACAGTTTAGATTCGTCAGCTATCGTTGGTGCGCAAGCGAAATGTTGTGACTTTAACAAAGCTGCAGTTATGACGTTTGTGCTTGTGCACCGACGATATTTTCAAACTTTGGCTCTATTGGTGACATTAGTGTTGTTATTCTTGCTATCACACATAATTTAAAAAGGAACATTTTTGCTACTTATGAGAAAATAATTTAATTTAATATCCTTCATTCTCTTTATTCTAGTTCTCTGGATATGGTTTTTCAGTTTAATTCTTTGAAACTTATTAAGTTACATTACCAAGATATAAAAAATGGACATTAATTCTTTAGAATTAACTTCTTATCTACTTGTTTGAAATAGTGCCCCATTCTATGTGAATTTTCTTAAAAATCTCGTTCTATGAGGCCCCAGTTAACGGGGGGCTCCTTATTGTCTTATATTTGAAGAGTTAAACTGAAAATTATTTATCTTGATTCCCTATCTCATGGAATACTGTTAAAAAATTGATATTTTTCACTGATTTTACATTTTTGTGATTTAATCAACTTGCTACAAGTCATTGACATAATACACCTTGTAATTTCTAATTATTTATGACGAAATTTTGTGAATAAAAAGGAGAAATATAATAGGGAGTATTTGTTGCTATTTCATACAAGGGCGTGTGTTTGACATTTAACCCTTTCCTGGACAATCCCGGGATTTTACGTCACTGTGATGTTATACTTGAGAGAACATTGTAAAAAAAAGAAGAAATTGATTGTAACATGCAATTTCTTCTTTTCCCACAATATTTTCTTACCTGAAGGTTGGTTTCTTTTCAAATTGCATCCAATTTTCCCTATCGTTTGCAACTCCTTTCAATTTGGACCAAACTAAAGTTTAAAAAAAAAAAAAAAAAAAAAGAACACAAAAAAACAGAAAGGGTTAAACAGAGGTTTTGACGCTAAAATATCTAAAAATATTCTGTTTTGACCCTTAACAGTTTTAAGTGTTAAAACAAGGATTTGGATGCCTCATATATTCAGTAATATATGTTTTTCTATTGAAAATTATATTAGCTGAATGGTTTACCATATCTTTATAAGAAAATAATCACTCAAGTGAATCAACATACACAAGAAAAGATAATTTAAACAAAATTTCTAAAGATTAATTTCTAACTTGCTATTTTTGTTGTTTTGACCCCTTCAAAATTAGTTTTGACCCCGGTCATTTTATTGTCAAGGAGTCGATGACTACTCATTTACATAGGCTAGCACAAAAACCCTGCAATTGTTTTTAGGTCACCCCACCACTGGGTGGATAATCGTAAACCTAAGTGGGATAGCAGCTGGAGGCTAAGAAAAGATGTAGTGGTAGTACTGGTGTGAGAAATACCAGGAATCCATGGGTAGGTGCTCCAGCCTCCGCGTTATGACTGAAATACTGTTAAAGCGGCGTTAAACCCCATTCAATCAATCAATCATCTTAGGTCACCTGCCCAAAGGTCATGATGACCTATTGTGATCGTGTTTCGTACGTCGTCAAGACACGTGCGTTAATCCTTTACATTTTTGACTTCTTAAAAACCCTTGGACCGATTTAAACCAAACTTGACGCATGCCCATGGGAAGGCGCTTCAAATGTCATGAAGTTATATCCCATGTGGCCCCAGGGTCAGAACCAGCCCGTTCTCGGACGTCACAAGTTTAACATATTGCTTTTATGGTGAAAACTTTTAAAATCTTCTTCTCTCAAACAGATAGGCCTAGAGCTTTGATATTTAGTATGTAGCATCATCTGGTTGATCTCTATCAACATTGTTTATATTATGGCCCCAGGGTCATACTTAGCCCATTCCCGGACGTCACAAAATTTACATTATCTTACAGTGAAATTTTTAAACTCTTCTTTTCCCAAACAAGAGGGCCTAGAGCTTTGGTATTTGGTAAACAACATCACCTGTTGGACCTCTATCAGGATTGTAAAAATTACGGCCCCAGGGCAGAATTAGCCCGTACCAAATTGTCACAAGTTTAAAATAGCCTTTTTTAGTGAAAACTTTTAAAAGATCATCTTCTCCTAAACTAAAAGGCCTAGAGCTTTGATATTTGGTATGTAGCATAATCTGGAGGACTTTTAACTGTTTTTGTGACTCAGGTGACCAATAAGGCCCTATGGGCCCCTTGTTTGTCTTCGTCGTTGTCAACATTGTGTCTGTCAGATTTCTTCTCCTGAACTAGAGGGCCATTCTTGAAAACATTTTGAAGGGATCTTCCTTCATTGAAGCTTTTCCAAAATTATTCATATAATTAAAATCCAACATTAAGTCTGGTTGCCATGGCAACAAAAAAGGGGAAAATAATGATGTATTAAAAAAATCTAATAAACCAGTTGACACAGAGCTACGACATGACACATTTGGGCTCTGCTAGGGTGCGCCCTATTTTGCACTGAAACAAAGGAGGGAAACTTCAGAAATGAAAATCTTCTCTGAAACCACATTGTCGGGAGTATTGCTGTTTATTATGAAACATCTTTTAACACATTCCCACACAGTATAATTTTCGACTGGTCCAAATTGAAAGGAGTTACAGACAATAAGTAAAAGTTTATGAAATTTTAGATTTTTTCAACTTTCTGGATAGAAAAAAATGTGTAAAATGAAGAAATTGCCTGTCACAAAATGTTTTCCCAATGATTTTTTCGGGGTAAGAAGTGGAAGGGGGGGGGGTCAAAAGCGTCACTGAGTGGGAATGGGTTAATGAACCTCTACATATTTTACTTGATGTCACTTGGTTATTTTGGGCTCCCCAAGGTCGCATTATACAATAGCATAGAATCAAAGAAGGAAACATTTAGACTATTCCTCTGAAACCAGAAAGTCTAGAACATGACTTTTGGTATGTAGCATCTTTCAATAGACTTCTTCAAATTCTGATCTTGTAAGTGCATTCGCATTACTCTTTAGAGACATTACACTAGAGTTTTAGGCAATTTTTCACAGGGAGATCATGTATCGTATTTTTTTAAGATAATAGGAATCTACACGAATAAGAATTCCAATACTTCCGATTTAGAACAATTTTGCAAATTTATTTTGAAATCTATCCATAAATTTTGGAGAAATGGACCACACATTATTTTTTTTTTATAAATTTCAAGTGAGGACATGTGGACGACCCAGCTGAAGTTACGATGTTTTGATCTCCCAAAGACTAGATTTCATTTAGGCCTACAATGTGGAAATCTGTTTTATTGCTCAGATTTATTTATGCGTATTTGCGTAATGGTCGCTACAGCCTTAATTTGAACTGGTTCAATACGGCTAGTACATCTTCAATAGTGTTTCCTCAGGCCTGATGTTTCACTTACAGCAACAGAGAGATGATCAAATTCTGTAAAAGTACTTTATCATTTGATAAGATTTATTTGATATGTAAACATTCACATCAGTCCCTTGTTCTTCGTGGTCCTAGCGGACACGGAGGTTTCTTCTTGTTTACGGGCGCCGATTTTATCTTGCTCTGAAACGGAAAGCAAAGCATGGTTTTGTTTGGTAATCTTCTTTGTTGTCTTCGTCTTTTGTAGGGTAGAAACATCCTGGACACTGAAGAAATTGCCTGGCACAAGCAATTTCTTCCTTATCTACAATGTTTTCTACCCCCAAAGATAAAGACGTTTGGAAGTTCTCTGAATTTTAACCAGTCTATAGTTTTTCGTTGGTAATTGTTTAATAATGTTTTTCCAATGGCTAAATAATCTGACTACAAAACCTGTTTTACAGTTGTCAATGACTGCAAGAAGCATGCGATATTCCGTAGGACTGGAGACAACGCATGGTGTCGTAGGCTTCAATGTTTTCAAATCACCTTGTGCTGATCCTACGTCTTTTTACCAAACCTTTTCAAATCGAATCACAAAAAGTCTTTGATCGTAATCGTACTTTTCGGATACAATTAGACATGTCGAGATCTTTTGTAGATCGTACGGCTGTCGTACGATCCCGATTGAACGACCACGAGGGGGCTGAATGATTAATGATAACGCATCGTGTCGCAGGGTTGAGATTTGCGTGTTGAGATTATCTTGCGATGTTTAAAAATCAGGACGTTTATTCACTAGTTCATTATAAATTGACGGATCGTTAGCCCCGCCCACTGACTCTACTTGTCACGCCCACTGACTCCGACAGGAAGTTCGCCTTCGATATTAAGCGACGGTAAATTTTGCTAAATTTACGGCCAGTACAATGTAACGGCAAAAGTAAAATCGTTGTTTGGGCGACTTGAACGTCGTATCAGCTTGAAGCTGTAGTTACGACATTTAAGTCGCCAAGCCAAAAAATGCTTCATATAAATGTCACACAATGTCAGAGTTCAAAGTTCACTTCCGATCTAAATGAATTATCGGATTGGTCGATTGATTTCCTGATCGACAAATGTGATCGGGCAATTGTTATAGTCTGTTCTTAGAAGTGACAGAGATACTCTTTCAATGAAAACAAGAGTGCCTTAGTCACAATATACGTCGCCACTTTGCTGCTGTTTCACGAAAATAATTGTAGACACTACTTATTTTGACAGAACCAAATTCAAAACATTTGCAAGTTTCATTTAAATCAAGACAAAAAGTTAGGAGGAGTTTCGTTCACAAGGCTGCGATTTCAATAAGCCCCAGATACTAAGTTTTAAGGGGGCATACTTCAGGGAAATTGATGAACCATAAAATCCTTGGTCCATGTACATCTACAAATTATGGTGATAACATTGACCAAGTTTCATTTAAATCAAGACAAAAAATTAGGAGGAGTTGCGTTCACAAGGCTGCAAATTCAATAAGCCCAAGATACTAAGTTTTAAGGGGCATAATTAAGGCAAAAACTTAATGAACCATAAGTTCCTTACTTCTTGCACATCTACCAATTTAGGTTATAACATCCACCAAGTTTCATTTAGATCCAGCCAGAAACTTAGGAGGAATTGCATTCACAAGGCTACAATTTCAATAAGCCTTAGAGACTAAGTTTTAAGGGGGCATAATTCAGGGAAAAATAAACGAACCATAAAATCCTTACTTCATGCACATCTACCAATATAGGTTATAACATTGACCAACTTTCAAAAAGATCCAAGCAGAAACTTAGGAGGAGTTGCGCTCACGAGAAAAGTGGACGTACGTACGGACTGACGGACAGACGGAGAAGATGACGCCAATGAACGACCGCCTCCGGCGGCGTATAAAAATCGATTGATCAATTAAATTAGATTGAGGAACTCAGACATTTATGTCAATTTTGTTGGTTTTGTGACTTGAATAGACTGCAGTTACGACATTTAGGTCATCAACCAAGGGTTTGCCATTTGTTTTATGTTTCTGACCTTAAACTATGCAAATTAAGATAGATCGATGAAATCTGTCATGTCCGAGGTTAGTTCGTTTTTCCAACGATTCGCCTATTCTACAAACCTTATATGTAATGTAACGGCTCCATTGGTTTCCCTCTGTATTTCTAGTACCCGTATCAATTCTGGAACCAACATGTTTCAGTGACTTCAAAAAGCCTTTGTTTGTATTTAGATCAATATGTTCCTTTGGTTTTAACCAAGAAGGTTCCCAGTTGTTCTTCCATGTTTGCACCTTGGCGTGTATTTGATCAAAATGCATGAATTTGCTAAATATCTGGAAGTTTTCGTTCCGTTTGTACTCACAAGCCGGTACCCAGTCTTTCTGCCACGTGTCTACTTTTGCTTTGATCATATTGACACGTGAGTCTATACAAATTGGATTATCTTCTGCGTTTTCCGTATGATGGTTTCGTGAATCTGTTTGAGTGCAAATATGTTTAGAAGTTGATGCTCCCTCCCCAATCACCGTTATCTTTTGTTTTACTGGGTAATATTCAACTCCAATAACATCTTTAATGTCTTCTTTGTGGCATTTTAAACCGTTATCAATAGCAGCGCTTGCTTCACCATTTTCACTTGAATCAGAAAATTTAGATGTCCTGCTAGCGATCCCTATCGGTGTTGACACTTTAGGGTTTCTCCAGTTGGGTATTTCAAACTCATTACTTGAAGCAGTCGTTTTTCCACTTTGCTGAAATATTTGATGCATTTTATCACTAGCAATAGAGTTTTGAGACACTTTACCACTCTCCGTTTGAGGAAAGTCAAATTCACTCAGATCAAATGAATCGTCTGTATTCGTTGCTACATCATGTTTGGTCACATTTCTATGTTCAAGTGTGTTTGTTTGGTAACCTAGATCTTTTGATGCTACCTTTAGATTTTCTCCAGTTTTGTTGGTTTTGTCCGAGGAAGAAACTATATTGTAGAACGTGCTACTATTAGATGCACTTCTACAAGTAACTTCAACCACCTGATCTCTGTCGGATACACACTGATTAAGAAAATATTTGGGACTATCTCTTTCATGCAAACTTTGCTTGCCTGCATCAGTAACGGAATCAAAGTACTGACACATGTCTTCTTTTAAATCACGTGTTTCTATTCTTTCTGTTGTATTTTCATTCGATCGTGTGAACGTTATATCCAGATCACATGAGCTCGACCTGCGCCGATGTCCTGGAAACGAACAGTTTTTATTCCCTTTCTGTTCAAAATCAGGTGTAATTCCCCGTTGAAGTTTCATATACTTTACATCCGATGGAAGTTCTTGTTCGTCGGTACACTGACTGAATTCCTGACACTCCGAAACTTCCCTAGCGGTCGCCATATTGATACTCTCGCGTGACCTCGAACTTTCGTCATTGTTACTAGAAGTTGTCGATCTATTCAAATATTGTCTTCCATTTCGAGAATATCGCTCAAGCATCGCCATTTCGTCCAAGTAAGGATAACTTTGTTCCGTATCTTGGCTATTGATCCTGTCTTCGTTTGTTCTATAATGTGTTTGGCGCCTTTCGACAAAACCAATTTGCCCCCTTGCGTTCTGAAATGAAAGGTTTTACTATCTTTTATCTAGTCAGCATCTTATCTGAAAACTAACCGTCACCATTCATTGTGGTGGCTGCTTTAAGAGTTTCACTTAGTACGTAGTGCGTTAAACGTAGTACGTTATTCCGGTAAACCCGAGTGGTTCGGAACTTTCAAAATCGATGAAATGTTTAAATTTCCTTTTGATTTGTTTTGCTCTTATATCAAGTTTCCTTCAAAGATCAAACAGAGTTCTTACATGACTACAGTAAAACCCCTCTAATGCGATCACTTGCGGTACTTTTTGTTTGAACTGGTCTTTATAGCGGGGTGGTCGTATTTCTGAGGTTCGGTCGAATGTTGTAATTTGTCATTTTGCTAATTCAGAAGAAGGTTTGGATATGTATATATATATATATTTATTTTTATTTTACTTATTTGGCGTTAAAAACTGTACATAAAATGATAAATAAAACAACAACAACAAACAAACAACATGTAATACAGAGAATTCAATTTCATTTTCATATACCATGAGTTTATGAGTTCTACGTTCATTCTCTAACGTAATTCGGAATAACTGCGGGAACTGTGCCCGTTTTAGAGGGGTTTGCTTTCTGTCGGAGATCAGTTGGCATGGCAACTGATCCATCAATTTGATTAATATTGTCAATTGTAACTATATTGTGTTAATATTCTTTTTATCTAAAGAATGAGGATTAGTTAATTTTCAGTTTCTTAAAAATTAAATTACGTTTATGGAAAAAGTAACTTCTATCAAATACACAAATTTAATGAATATTAACTCCAGTTCCTTATTTCTTTAAATACTAATGTGCATTCTTTAGATTTAGATTTTTAAGATTTCTTAATAGTTTTAATCTCGCGTTATTTAGTTGAAATTCCACGGTGCGGGATGAGATATCCTTATTGAAAAACATGAAAAAACGCATCTTCGAAAAATATTGGACTTAGAATTTATGCATGGACCATTTTTTTTCTAAAAAACTTATACAAATTCATATATCTAATTTCTTTAAATTACAGTAGACAACAAATGATTTTACCTCTATTTGAGAATCCCTCAGTTGTGTTTGTTCAATCCTGCTATTTATTGTTGTATCCGTATCTTCATTTTCAACATCATTCTCTTCGTTATCATTGGCTCGCATATCGCTAACATCATCGCCAGAAGTGTTTTGTTCTGTTTCAAACGGCTGTCTTCCTCTCCTCGTGTGACGCAAACGATATCTTGAGTTTGGCATGTTCTTGTTTTTTTAGACAAAATTTCACCTTTCTCGGTTACATTACATTTTTTTTTTTCGGACAAGTTTACGAGCCGGAAGTCAATCACGTTGTTTATCCCAGACGGAACTGACGTCATCTACGGAAAATTGTGCGTAATCTTTATAAACGCATTTCGATAACGTTTTCTGGACTTCAGCTCGCGTAATCACTTTGCGCATCATTAAAAACGGTGTAAAGTTCGCATACTCAAGGGAAAATGATCTCCCTAAAATTCGTACATGTTCTATTCTCTTCCACAACGGTTAAAATTCGAAAGTTTCAAACAATTTGGTTAAATTTTGTGTGTGAATATTTTGAAACGATCATAATGCTACTCGGGGAGTTATTTACTTTACGCTATGGATATCGAATGTCGACTCCCTGCATCACAACCGTCGCTCCATACTCAATGCTTAAAGCAAACCAGGTAACCGGGTATATTCCAATGAAATGTTATCTTTGAATTAGGATCGGTCCAGAATTTTGTCGTCTGTATATGCATAGGTTTGATAAGGGCTTAGTATTTCGATAAGAAATGGGCCCGTTTGTGCGCAAAATAAAGACAAAGATAAGCTTGTGTACACACCTAGTCTGATCAGAGTCTTCACTGTGCGTTTTCTAGATAGCTATTTTTTCTTTTTTCTTCATTTTTTGAATCCGTAGCTTTTTCAATTCACACCAACTTTACATCAATCGGAACAAGCTCGGCCATTCCCTTAACCCATTCCAACACAACATAATTTTAGACTAGTCTGAATTGAAAGAAGCTGCAGACGACAATTTCAAGTTGATGGAATTCCAATCTTTTTCGTCTTTTTGGATAATAAACATTGCGGATAATGAAGAAATTGCTTGATACAAGCAATTTCTTCATTTTCCACAATGTTTTCCAAAGCCTTTTCCTTGAGGGGCGTAAAAAGGAGGGACTGTGTGGGAATGGGTTAAACTTAGGAACAGACCTCGAACGTAGCCTATAACAGGCGGAGCACTGTGAATTTTGTTAGCCGGAAACAGTGTAGGAAAAATCTCAGAAAACCCGGATTGTTCGGAACTTTCAGTATCGCTGAAAAGCTTAGAATTCCTTTTGTTGTATATGTTCTGCCCTATTTTGCCCTGATATCAAGTTTCCTTTAAAGACCAAACAGAGTTTTTACAAAACTTAATGAGATACATTTTACCACACTTACTTTGGATAACGGATAGCGCCATTTGGGGGGGTTGTCACGTTAAGATTTAAAATAGTCCTACGATGAACATCCGAGATTGATTTCGTAGAGTTGAACGAGGAGTTCCGATTGACTTTACATGTGCGCAAATGATCACTTAGGCTTTCATGATCAACCTAAATGTGCCCGGAACCTGATTAGGATCAACACAAGTCGCTTTTCAGAATATGTATCCTTGTTGTGGGACTCCTCGCATATCTGATACCTGTTGCTAGTCAGTGTTTCCGTGTAGGGGGCGGGGCACAATAAAAGTTAGAATTACCCATTCGAACGCAATACCGCTTGTTTCGTCTTTCAAGAGGGGCGCATTTTGAAGACATTGTAGAAAATGAAGAAAATGCTTGATAGAGGCAATTTCTTCGTTGTCCACAAAGTTTCCTATCCTTATAAACTCCGTCGTCTTTTAATTTTGAACCAGTATATATATACGAGTATGTGTGTAATTCATTGAAAATATATGAAAAACATGAAAAGTTTCGATCCTGGAAAACCATTGCAGACTGACCAGGTATGATATTGTTTGCACGTCCGCAGGATAGTTACAGACAGTTGAATCCTGTCTTTTTTTCCGAAATCAAAATAGGCCTGTTCGTGACATTTCTAATCATTTCAAATTTGCGTGAAGCGCACACATTGAGCAGCCTGGACAGCTAGCCAGTGCATGTAAATTGTCTTACAGCTTTCTAACGGATTTTGAGCAAGTACAGTTTTCTACAAAGCGCAAATGAAGAATCCGAATCACAGGATGATCCGAGTCTTTATTCGGCGCTCATGTGAAATGGTTAAAAATGTCACGTCTATCCGCTTGCAATCAAAATAAAGATTTACAAATCAAATGAATTATATCAGGATTGAACGACGGCCTTCGCTATTTAAGTCACACGCTTATCTTTATTTAGCGACTTAAACGCTGTAACTACTACTCATCTAAGCTGCCGTTTAGGTCACCAACCCAAACCGTTTGCTCTATGTCTCAGTTTTTAAGACCATACATTTCACCAAATATGGAATTTTCCGTAGATATCGGAATGCAGTTGGAGCAGCGTCGGCTCGCCATTTATTTGAATGGAGTGACGTAATGTTATCAAAGTACCTTGGGTAGAAGATTAAGAGTTGGAGTGAATCAACTTTCACTCTTCTTTAATATATACGTACCAAATTACCCCAAAATATACATTCGTTGCACACAGATAAAAAAGAAAATCGTCGACTTGTAATATTAATAAAAATAACTACACGTATAATGATAAAGTAATACAATCCGTACCAACCATGTCGTCATTTTCCCTGCAGAATTCATGTACACAAAACCGGGTCTGTTACTGACCGTTCGAGACCAGGAGCCGTACCAGTGAATAAATGATTGATTGAAATGGGTTTAACGCCAGTTTTAACAGTATTTCAGCCATATTATGACGGCTGGAGCAACTTACAATGGATTCCTGGTAGCCTACTACAACTACATCCTTTCCTGGCCCCCAGCTGCTATCCCACTTCGGTTTACGATTATCCACACATTGGTGAGAGACAAATGTCGGAAAGAATATATGCCGCCGCCGGGGACCATGACATCCAATGTTTGAAGATTGGGAGTCTGATGCGCTACCGACTGTGCTATGCTGGCGGCCCGTACGAGTGACATCGTATCGAGGTGATCGTGAAATACGAATGCGACATCTCCGAGACAGATTTATCTTAACAAAATACTCTAGTAGATAGATGTTTGGTTGTGGGGTTAGGAACCGCTGGACTTCGAGCTCGAATGCCATGGACAGATCCTTACACTTTACCGTACGTCCAATTGGTTGTAATTAGCCACGTGGTACCTACGGTTCAATCATCGGCAATGTAACTCGATCGTATTTAGTTACGAATCGTGATTCATATTTCTCTTTGCTGAGGACAGGATATTTGTGTACCGTAGGCCTGGATGACGTCATGGCCCAGCATGTGTTGGAGAGGTGGGATTTGTCGATTGGACTCTTGTATTATGGTTACGTTCTCGCCTTGTTGGTGTCTTGGGAGCCAACTTAACCGCTATACAGTACAGGGAACAGATTGTGAACCCCGCTTCCCCCCAACTTTATGCAGTGTCATGTCCCGGTCTTGCATTTCAGCACGATAATGCTAGGCGACATACCGCATTTCTTACTCTAAGACTCGTTTAGAAATAGCCGGTGTTGAAGTCACTCAGCACTGACCTCATTCCGATTGAGCATATTTAACATAAACCCAGATGGTTGTCCCAGGACAATTGCTGTCGAGCCTTCAAAGTTTTGTAGGCATCATGCTCCGGATAAGCACAATTTTAGTGTTTGACCTTCAGCTTTGACCTTGAACTTGAAGCTACTCAAAAAATTCTTTCAAATGGCACATCTACTCATGATGGAGAACAATTGTGCAAATTTATTTCGAAATCCATTCATAATTGAAGGAGAAATGCTCTAGACAATCACAATTTTAGTGTTTGACCTTGAACTGTGACCTTGACATTAGAACTTTCCCAAAATTTCCTTCAAAAGGCACATCTGCTTATGATGAAGAATAAATTCATTAAGTTATATTTAAATCCATCCATAAATGTAGGAGTAATTGTCCGGACAAATTATGTCGGACAGACGGACGGACTAACAGACTAACGCGCTAACGCACATACACCGACTTGTCATAGTGACAACTATGTCTCGCTCACCGCAAGCGGGCTCGACAAAATTCGGAGATTCAAGCTGCCAATCCTTTTCTATTTTCAAATTAATATCAGGAAGTTTATCTTATATAATGCACATGTAGTTTATGTTTAGTAAAAGAAAAAATATATCATATAAATATATAAAATCCCCATTAGAAGGAGGGATAAAAACAAAAGGACTTGGTGTATTTGATACTTCTATTTTTTATTGCTTGCAGAACCAAGGGAAAATAACACACATTTTTTTTTTTTTTTTTTTTTTTTCATTTCTAGGTGACAATTTTCATCTTTACATTTTTGAACAACAACTAATACAAAATGCCTTACTGCAAAGGTAAAGGTCATAGGGAGGGGAGAATCAAGGGTAAAATTTCTATATCACATTTTCTGTGTTCTGATTAACATCTTGGTGATTAAATGCGCTCTGTGCAGCCAACATTCAATGTCAAAGAAGAGGTTCTAAGGACAAATATAATCTAGTCTCTGCCTAAATCTCGTCTGATTGTTATATAATTCTTTTGTGCTTTTATATCTCAACAAATAGAGACCATGATCAAATTGTCCAGTATTCACATCCGAGCGATAGCACCCTATTGTGGCGGTCTTGTTTTTGAATTATGATATTACAACTGGAGCAGAATGATTTGTTGATTTTACCGCATTAATATAAGCTAAAGAAGAAAAATAAGGTGGCAAAATGTTTGGCTTAAAGAGCAATATTCAAAGTGGGATTGTCCTTCTAAATGAAATTAGGAGGGAAAAGAAGTATTTCTCTTTTAAAGAAATGCGCAGTCAGCAACTCCACCAAGAAAATCACGATATCTTATAGTAAGACATCCTGTCTGCAATCCTAGTCGGTCTTCCAGGAGCGATTACCAGTCCTCTGATTTGCTGAAAATCCCTATAGTAACGATAGTCCCGATGGCCAGCTTATGCGGAGTCGAATCGCATTTAGTACGCAGTATCAGAAATTTAGTTCTGACAAATTACAAAGGATATAATACAAATGTAACTATAAAATTGAGCGAACGAGGGTTAATGTTCTTCTGCACTTAACTGTGATATATCGACCAATGAAATGTCGAAATGACCTTTACTGTAGAGATATGTTTTTGTGGAAAATGAGTCCCCCCAGAAGAGAAATATCTTTTTTAAAAAGCAAGGCCAGAGTTTTAAGTCTTTAACTCAGCAGTTCTCCTTAATGATGTCTATCCACCCACGAAGTCTACTATCTCTCTGATCCCTCGCTCCGCCAACCCCCTATTACATCTCCCTAATGGGGTAGAATAAAGACAGAAAAGGGAACGTTTCACAATATAATTTATTCACAGACGTTTTTACAACGGCCAGATTAACACTCAAAAATCAACAGACCAATCAAACCATTTATTTTCACAGAACGTTCATTAATGATCTCCACGGTTATCTAAAACTTCCGATGCTTCGAGACTTAACCCATTCCCACTTGACAAAATTCTAGACTGGTCCAAATTGAAAGAGGATGTCGACGACAATTTCAAGTTGATGGAATTTTAAGTTTTTTCACCTTTTTGGATAGAAAACATGGTCGATAATGAAGAAATTGCTTGATACAAGCAATTTCTTCATTTTCAACAATGTTTTCCACAGCTTTTTTCTTGATAGACGTAAAAAGGAGGGATTGAGTTGGAATGGGTTAAAAGGCGTAACTAACAGTTTGTTAACGCTATAGTAACGACGTTTAGGAAATCCACCAACGATTTCATTTGTATTGTGTCGTTTGCCATGACGGAGGAAAGTCGGCGTGCTGAGCGATCGGTCAAATCATAAAGCATGTTGCCTCAAAAACATCACAATAGTTATTCAATCAATCAAAATACGTGTTTCGTTAGCGCACTATGGCTTCATTATGTACTCAAGAGATGAAGGGAATATTTTTTGTTTTCATGGAGGTACGAACCGAAAGACCTAATCACACTGTATGAATATGCGACGCGGATACATACATAAGTGTGATTAATTTTTTCGGTTCATACCTCCATGAGAAAAAAAGCAAAAACTCTTTATTTCTTATAATGTAATAGCATCGAGCGAAAAAAAAAGTGTACAAATTTTGATACCTTTTTATATAGGAAAAATTTATGCGGAAGCATACAAAATCGCTGCGTGCTCAAAATTTTATTCATGGAGTTATGAATACTTTTTTTACCAATCAGAACGCCCGTTCTTGATAGACGAAACTAAAAATTAAATTATAGCAGATTATTTCAAATTCTTGCGTTTAACAAACTGACAAATCACTGGCCCCGCCCACATACTCAGTTGGCGCCTCCCACAGACTCTGACACGAATTACGACTTCGATTTAAAACGGTGTTATTTGGCAATATCCATGGCCAGTAACATGAAACAAAAAATGGTTGGTCGGTGACCTAAACTACGTAACTACAGCTTGAATAATCTCGAACAGCTTAAACATCACTACAAAGTTTCAGTCTGATGAAGCCTCCGATAAAGAAGTAGCAATAATTCAAAATATTGTGACGGACAGACGGACAGACAAAAGATGAGTTATCATAGTATTCAGTCGAGCTAAAATGAAAAAAAAAATGAACCGATAAAAGAATAAGTTGATCATAGATAAAAAGATCTTACCTAGATCAATAAAATAGATTTGCCGATCGCTTGCCTCGCCCACCGAGGTTCGCTGGCCACGCCCACTGAGGTTCGCTGGCCACGCCCACTGAGCTCCGACAAGAAGTTCCACTGATATATCAAACGGTGTTATTTTGCAAAAGACTGTGGATTGAATTAGATGCAGTTACGGAGTTCAAGTCGCAAAACCAACAAACAGTGCTGCACATGAATATCAGCCAATGTCGGAGTTCAAATTTCACGTCCGGTCTAAATGGATTATTTGCTTTGTCGAAAGATTCTTTGTTTGACAGCCGCGATCCGAAGTGATCAATGTGTGACAAAACCGACCCTGACAACTATAGAGGCATTACAATATTAAGTTGTTTTGGAAAATTATTTACGGCTGTTCTGAATAATAGATTAAATAACTACCTGGAAGATATGGATTTACTGTGTGAAGAGCAGGCTGGTTTTCGAAAGAAGTATGGAACAACTGATCACGAATTTAATCTGAAATGTCTTATAGACTTGTATTTGTTTAGGAGAAAAAAACTTTTTGCGCTTTCATTGATTACAAGAAAGCTTTTGATTCAGTAAACAGAAATTATCTTTGCCATAAACTACTGCAACACAATGATGATGGTAAAATGTTAAAAATAATTCACAATTTGTATTCTCGTGCAAAATCATGCGTTAGATTAGGTAATATGAAATCACCCTTTTTCTGCAGTAATGTAGGAGTACGAAAATTTATCACTAATTCTAATTTCTTTGTTTCTTAATGATCTTACAGAATTTATTTCTCATGCTTTTGATGGACTTAAAAGTGTTTCTGAAATGGCCAATATATTTTTAGGTAATGATGAACTGGAAGTCTTTTTTAAGTTATATATTTTATTGTATGCTGATGATACAGTAATATTAGCTGAATCAAAAGAAGAACTGCAATCTGCTTTGAATGCTATGTATCTCTATTGCCAAACTTGGGATCTTGAAGTTAACCCATCCAAAACAAAAATTACTATCTTTTGTAATAGAAAATTTGATCACAATTTTTCTTTCATGTACAATGGACAAGCTATAGAAATAGTTGATAGCTTTGTTTATCTTGGAACACTTTTCTCATATAATGGTCGCTTTTTACTTAATAACCAAAGAATGGTTGACCAGGCTCGTAAAGCAATGTTCTCTGTTATGAAAAAATCTCGTAGATTAGATTTACCAGTTGACCTGCAATTGCAACTTTTTGATAGCATGGTGATACCCATATTATTGTATGGCTCTGAAGTAACTAGTTTTGAAAATTTTTTACTGATTTTTTAAACTTATGGGATTCTCAACAAAACATACCTTTGGGCTTAGCTAAAAGTGTTAAGTTAAGATTAATTGATAAATACAAAGCAGAATGGGCAGAACACGTCTTTCTCTTTCCTAAATGTCTCAATTATAGAAAATTTAAAACTGACTTAGTCCTTGAACATTAATTTAAGCTTTTACCCAATTATTTGGCCACTGCGCTTTGTCATTTTAGATGTCTGAATCACAAACTGCCAGTTGAATTTGGCAGGTTCTGGGGCACGGATAGGGATCATAGGTTATGTGAGCTTTGTTCTGAACACGAACTTGGAGATGAGTATCACTACCTTTTTGTTTGTAGTTATTTTGAGGATCTTAGACGTTTGTGTCTTCCTAGGGCTTTGTCGCGACACACTAGTACTATTCAGTATAGAGATCTAATGAATACTAATGATATACAGCTTTTGCTTAAACTTGGAAAAATTTGTAAAGAAATTTTGAAAACACTTAAGGTAATATATAACCAGTAACCAGTAACCTGATAAATATGAATTTTGAAATGGTTTATGGTATTAAATGTTTTTAACTCAACTCCTCTGAGCTGGACCAGTGATTTAAGCACAGTGTCCCCCCCCCCGACCTACATTTCTTCTTATATTTTACAAGAGAATCTTAAATGGTTTAGTTTGATACTGTATATCTTTATTATTCATTCTATTGAAGTCTGGCCTGATGCCATGTAGATACGCAAGAGAGTGATTCCTTTGCGGATGTATGTGGAGTTAGACCTTTCATAATTAGTAGTGGTTTTAAATGTAGTTATTGCTCTCTTTCTAAAAGCAAGATTTATTTGGTCTAAAACCATGTACTAACTTTTTATTATTTAAGTAATTGTATATGCCATTGTCATCTGCAGTTTATTTGAAATATGTAATATTGAGAGAAAAAAAATCTTCTATAGAGCTTGCTTATTAACTGCACTTCTTTTATTCATTCGTCATCATGTCCCTTGATTGTCGTTGGTTCAATCTTAGTCAGCTTCATTTGGAGCTTTCATAAAAACATTTCACATGTTTTGTTAATTGTATTTGTTACCATGTAACATGTTGACCTATACTCCGGTTAGGAGTCCTGGTCTTTGAATAAAAAATATAAAAAAAACCCCCCAAAAAACCTGTTTTGGCATGTGTGGGATCAGATGTGTTTTCAAATGACCCTGCACGTGACCTTTACAACTATTACACGTGTGCGCCATGTAAAGACTCTGATCTGGACCCGAGATTATAATCTTTTTTCATATACTCTAAATTCAAGTTTATATAAATATTGTGTTTCTTCGTTAGCTGTAGATTTTGATTTATAGATGATAATTTACTAATACAATGTTTCATTTTTATGCATTTTTATTTTAGTTAAATACTCATTTCAACGTCGAAAAAAGGAACAGGAGAAATAATCAGGAAAAAGCGAAAAATGTACAATTTAGCTGTTACAAGCTAATTCTGCGTTGTGTACGCACATTATTTTCTCCCCCAAAAAAGTAGAGTAACTTTTGATATTATCAACTAAGTACTGTCGTCTGCAGCTACTTAGAATTTGGATCAGTTTAAAAATATGTCGTCTGGTAATGGGTTAACTACGTACAAATTAATTAGTTTTATTGACGACAGTTTATATTGTACAATACTTCACGATATCAACAGTCAATATCTACTGGGTGACCACAGTGTTTACAAAACATCCGGACTCCATTCGAGGCGTCTTTAGTCTGTACCTTCTTCTTCATCGGGGCTTCTCGTGTGATGATGACGTCATGGTTTGGAGACCCATCAGACTCTTCACTTTCTGTTAGGGCAGAAAGATCCTGGCATCTGAAAAAGCGACATTTTTCAAATTTTACAAGTTGTTGTACAATGCTAAAATTTAAAACCCATGCAGAGTTTAATTAGAAAAAATAATGTAAAAACATCTACCGCAATCAATGTGATCTGCTGTCGCATGAAAAGTAAATCGGATCTGACCATAAATTAATACGCCCGATTGAGGCGAGAAGGACGAAGGCGAGCTTTGACTCATTGAAAGCTGTACAGTACTTTTGTGTGAGTGTTCTGATTTTGGCAAAATTATCAAAACTTGAAAGAAAGGAGATTTATAATATATTGGAAATTATTAAACATATATAATCATATCTTATTGTTAAGAAAAAATAAGGTGTTTGTTTCATACCAAAATAATATTACTAGAGTAACAATGTTAAAACAGTCCGGCTAGACGAAGTTGCTGTATAAAGCTGATAAGCGAAGCTGTCGTTTTTACGCATGATTGGAATGTTTTATTTAACAAATTAATTGGTCATTCATAGGATCATATTCGCACTGTCTGAAAACAGTTTAGTCGAGCTCGGACTTTGTGTCTATATATTCTTACCTCCGAATTCTACCCAAAGGATGCAACATCTAGTTACAAGCAACTTCTTCATTTTCCACAATGTTTTCAAAGGCTTTTTTTTTTTGGAATTCTTCAAAAAGCAGAATTGAGTGGGAATGGGTTTATAGCATGCTTTTGAAGAACTACTTTTTATTGTGTAGACATTCGACGAATTTAGTGGTTAAACCTCCAGTAGCGGTTTGCACTCATTTACCTCTGAGACGAACTCGAAATAGTGTCTGTCAACTTAAGCAATCAAAGCTGACGCTTTGCTAGCTAAAAACACAAAAAATATGGTTAAATAAAAGTACTTAAGTTTCAGACTTCAATGGAATAGCAAAAACATGAAAATAAATATTTTCTTCGAATGAAATTTGCCGAATCATTTAACGTCGGTGCGCAACCGAAACCTCCAGCTTTTTCAAGCCGGTCTTTTAGGTCTTTGTCGCCTACAGATGGTATATCGAATTAATCAGACGGGGCAGTATTTTAGTACTCATGGTTACTTTAATTGATTTCAGTCTATATTCCAAGAATTGATTTATGGGGAAGGGAATTATTCGTCTCTCATTTTCCACTAATCAGACATGTCTTAGTTTTTATGTTTCAACGCAATGTGTCTCAAATATTTATTCACTTTTATTACGAATTGGTCCTAGTGTGGAGACCCCTAGATAACGATCGGCCTATAATATTCAAATAAAGAGGCTCTAATGCTTGATAAAGTGCTCTATTATTAAAGTATCAAATAAAGGAAAAATTCCGTTTCAATATATTTTTAGCACCACTGAATAAAATTATGACGCCGATTCCGAAGAATACCCACTACGTAATTAAGTGAAACCATTTTTTTTTAAATATTCAACAAATATTCTTGTTTAAGGCGAATTCAAACTTATTTTTCTCTCAGAAAGGAAGGATTATATAGATATTTTAGCATACGCACTTGTGGGTTTAAGAGATGAAGAGAATATTTTTTGTTGTTTTCATGGAGGTATGAACCGAAAAAACTAATCACACTTTATGAATTCGCGAAGTGGATTCATACATAAGTGTGATTAGTTTTTCGGTTCATACCTCCATGAAAACAATAAAATTTTCTCTTCATTTCTTATAATTTAATAGCATCGAAAAAAAAGCAAAACCTTTATAAATGTTTATACTTTTTGTATGGAACTATTTTGTGTAGAAGCATACAAAATTGCTGCGTGCTGAAAAATTTATTCATTGAGGTATGAATATTTTTTCGACTAATCAGAACGCCCGTTTTTGTTAGACGAAACTAAAAATTGATTTATACCGGTATCATACATACTTTATCTTAATGTCTCCGTTAGAATAAGTTTCCAGTATTTCTTCAACTTTACTGTCCAGTGACCCCTGTTTAGAGACTCCGAGATACCGATTGGCTGATAGCATACCGATATCCAGGCTCTGTTGTCTCGTTTGGTCTCTCAGATGCACACGCCTTCGTGGGGAAAGTCTTATCGGTTTACCGGTGAAATCTGTGTTCGTAATTTCCTGTAAAATCACATAAAAATCAAACGAAAGATTACTCAACAAATCAACATATTCCGATACAAATAAACCCTTTTAGACACCGAGAAAAAAATATAAAAAACTCTGAAGCATTTTGGAAAATTTGTAACAATCAAATTCTTCAAAATTTTGAAATCCGCCAACTAAAAATTGTCGTCTCCAACTCCTTTGAATTTGAACCAGTCTATAATTTTGACGTCTGGTAATAGGTCAAGTAGTGTGTAGTAACATACATGTTTTCAATTCACTTTTGGCTACCTATCTGCATGCCGCTGGTGGGTGATCAAAATGTCGTAAATACATTAAAGCTATATTTACGACATTGTGGGCGCCCGGCGACGATGTGTTCAATCGAGGGCTTATTTCCGATTGGCATAAGTGCTTGACTAATGATCTAAATGTCACGGGTTCGAGCCACATCGTCTACGGGTCGTGTTCATGGGCAAAACACTTAATAGTCAGTCCCAGTCTATACAGCTGTAAAATTTGGTAGCAGTGGGTTTAAGCCATTTCCTCTCTTTCAAGGATGTAAAAATATCTGGACTGTGTGTGTTCGAGAGCGACTCTATTAGCGTAAAGCTTCCGTCGCAATCGAAGTAAAATAGATAAGTACAAACTAAAACCGCTTAAACTCGTTTCTGTTTTGCAAACTTTTAGACCTTTCCAAATCTAAAGGTTTAGCAGACGGAAATTTAATTTGGATTTATTTTGAAATCACCATATAGTAGGGTAGAAATCATTGTGGAAAAGACGAAATTGTTTTTCATCTTTTTCTACAATATTTTCTCAATTATAATTTCACGGCGATGTATAAACCAGGAATTGAACAGGAAAGGGCTAAACACCGAAGCGGGACTTTCTGTTGGAGTCATTCGGGGGGGGGGAGCAGACTAAGTGGGTAGGACCAGCGATTCGTCAATTTAAAACTATTTCTCAATCAGCGAATAGTCTTAATACTCTAAGTGACTGACGGGGCTGGCCAGTATCTGTCCTTCAAGCGAATCAGTAAAGGATGGAATTGTCACATAAGTGCTAAAAATGCAAAATCGCCGGCCCCATCCATTGGCCTCGGCCATTGACTCCAACAGGAAGTTCAGCTTTGATTTCAAACGGCTTTAATTTACAAAATTAACACAAGACCTCACCTTGGCAAACTCGAGCATGTATTTGCTGTTCTCGAAAAATGCAGCATAACTTCCATTGATGAACTTTGGTGACATGGGCACGTTGCTGAGTACCAGCGAGATACCGTAATCACTCTTGGTTACCGGCTTCTCGCTCTCCTTAACATACTCGTGCTCGTGCGTCTCTTCAAAAACGTCATCATCGAAGGACTCTGTAAGATAAACGTAATTAACAATTCGCGACTGCAAGCCAAAGAATTAATCGACCTATCAAATCGTTCGTTTAAAGGTGAAGTAAACTTGGAACTCTATCCGCCATAAAATGGTTTGTAGTTAGGATTTTAGTTTATTGATTAAAAATACAGTTCAACATTTTTTTTTCTATTTTTGTATAATTCACGGATTTTGCAGAACAAGTGAGACTGTGTATTGACCACTTACTTCTTTCGCCCCGCCCATTAACTCCGACAGAAGTTTCGATTTTGATTGGGGCTATTTTGCAAAATTTATGGCTAGTAGCATGAAACAAAAGGACAAAATAGTGACTTAAACGTCGTAACTACAGCTTGAATAAGCTTTAGTTACGACGTTGAAGTCGCCAAACCAGCATATCCTTTAACAAAAATGGCGGCCAGCGTTGGAGTGCAAAACTTGTTTCAGGTCTCAATGAATAATCTGATTGGTCAACTAGTTATTTGAATGAAAGCCGCGATTGGTCAATTATATAGGCCGATCTATTTTATATTTCTGTTGAAATACTGTCTAAGCTGAAGACCTCGAAAAAGCGACAGTTGTGAAAGCCTAATACACGTAGATGGCAATTGAAAAGTGTTGTGCCGTAAAAAATAACGTTTTGTGTTTACTGTTGGATAGGCTTTTTTAAATCACACAATGTACTTTGGCAACCAAAATGCAGTGATATTATTGAAGCTGTAGTTTCGTTATTTTGTTCGCCTAACGACGATATTAATGAAATCAACGTCCTGGAAATATTAAATACGCAGTGCATGTAGTTTAATCTACGGTTATAACTGAAATCACTAACATAAGCCTCAGCCAATAAATAGCTCATATGATAATGAATTGATACTAGATAGTGTGGGGGTTAAGAAATATTGTGTGAAATTAGCAATTTAGTGATGATTTAATTCTAGTCTAGTCTATCCAGCTTCAGCGTTTTGATTGGTTAATTCGTTATCGTACTTCGATTAACAAAATTTTGAGCAACTATTTTGTACTCTTGCGCACATAGTTGATCCATAAAATTTCAGTCAAAACTACTAAATCATTTTGCTTTTCTTTTGTTTAATGGCGTTAAAATATATGAAACGAAGAGAATAATTGTTGTTGTTGTTGTTTTCGTTAAGGCATGAACCTTAAATTAATCACACTAATGCATGAGCTCGCCTCGCGATTTCATACAGTGTGATTAAGTTTTTAGATTCATACCTCAATGAAAACATATATTCTCTTCACTTATTGAATTGAATTGTTAGTTTAACCATAATACATAGAGTCATCTTCCTCAGCAATTTGGTAATTTTTAATCAATACCAGATTTTGTGCTTATAACTCCACAAAAAAAATGGAGCAACTATTTTGTATGCTTGCGCACTTAGTATATCTATAAAATTTTATTAAAAACAACTAAAATTGTTACCTTGTTTTGCTTGATGGCATTAAACTACACGCATAAGAAATGGATAGAGTATTTTGTGTTGTTGTTTTGTTTTCATTGAGGTATGAACCTAAAATGCTAATCACACTAAAGTATGAAATCGCTTCGCATTGATTCGACGTATTAGTGTCATTAAGGATTTAAAAAGAAGAGAAGACAGATTAAAAGCTCTATTGCTCTCGTAGGGGCAAGCGCAAAATAATATTGCTAGCATGAATTTTCGTTTTCTGTTGGGTTTGTGACCTATTCTGAAATCATTGATAACTGGGGTCTGAACATAATTTGAACATAGATATCAGGTTTTCTTTGGTGACAAATGTTGTCCCTACGAGAGCCATACAGCCTTTAAGGATACGGTAATTATATAAATGGGTATTATAAATATAATATATATTGAGGGTATACCATGTAAAGAAAGCGATACAACATCTGATATCTGCTTTGTACTGCGGAACAAATGAAACCGACGGTTGAGTGGTTGTCAAAATTAACTTCTGCACCGAGAAGCAAATACAAGAAGTTTTATCGCTATCGTAAATTAGTATTCCATTCGTAAATTACCAACAAAATAATAAAATGAATTCGACAAAATGATAAAAAATGGTTTATTTCTTCAAGTATTTCCCCAGTGATTTAGCATTTTGGCGCTCTTTCGTATTATGACATCATATACGGAATAAAAATGACGTCATCTTAGGCTACCTTATATTGAGCCGTATTTGACACTTTGACCGAGATTTTTTGCCGACGAGTCCGAAATTTCTGTGTTGAATGTGTATACGTACATATATATAATAGAAATATATGTATGTACATATATTTATGTATAGGCCTAATATCACTTCCCCCCAATTTCAATCGTGCGGTGAATGTCCCTTAAAAGTGATAGTAAAAAATGTTCGGCCATTTCAAGAAAACTGCCAAGCCCATCGGCAAGGTTATTTGACTGAAATATCAAATGAACTTCGTTTGAATAAGGAAAAATACGACACTTGAATGTTTGGAGCCTGTCTATCTCTAAAATGGTTTGATTGGCTTTATGATTTATGATAAGCGGTTGACGGATAGCTGGTCACGCTGACTGAGCTCCAACAGGAAGTTCCACTTCGATATTAAACGGCGTAATTTTGAATATATATACTGGCTTGAAAAATGATTTCTCCCTTGCTTTAGAAGGATGATATGATTTTAACCCATTGCCAGAGGACAAAATTTTAGACTGGTTGAAAGGAGTTGCAGACGACAATTAGAAAGTTATGGACAAGCAATTTCTTCTTTTTCTGCAATATTTTCTACCCTACTGAATGATTTTTTTAGTAAAATTGCCATTAGTTATTTGTCAACAAAACCTTTGAAATTGGACGGGTATAAAAATTTGCCATACAGTAAAATTTTAAAATCATGCAGTTTCAATTAGACTCAATCGGCCGCCGTCTTGTATAAACTTGTTTTTGATGCCGGAGGCCCTTTTGGGTTAAATAACCCAACAGTCGTAGGTATGAACTTATGTCTGGTGATTGTTAGACAATCAAATCGTGAAACATTTCTTCGCATTAAGATTGTAAAGATTCTGATCAGACTGTACCGATGTGCAGGTTTCATTGCTGTCAATATTACGGTCATAATCAACCCAAAAAGCAAAATGAAAAACGAGTTTACTTTCAATGAAAGCTCAAATAAAAAGTTAATACAGCTAAAACAGTGGCAGCTACAAACATAAATTAGAAGCAGAGAACATTTTATGGATGACGTTAATTGGTACCTAGAATTAACCCATTCCCACTCAATGACGCTTTTAGACGCCCCAAGACAAAAAAAGCTCCTAAAAACATTGTAAAAAATGAATAAATTGCTTGTGACAAGCGATTTCTTCAATATCTACAACCATTTCTACCCAAAAGCTACAAAAAATACGAAATTTCATAGGCTTTAAATTGTCGTCTGCAACTCTTTTAAATTTGGACCAATCTAAAGTTTTGCCCTCTGGAAACGAATTTAGAGATCCACAAGGCAGAGTTTTTTTATGTTTAAATGAAAAAAAAGGAAGAGAGGGGGTGGTGGCGGTGGTGCTATATTGACAAGAATCCCCTGATCTTTTTCATTTCAATATATTACAAAAACAGAAAACTGAAACCAAAGTTAAAAAGAAATTAAAGACAGGCAAAGATTACAATCGTGCAGAATAAATAAAAGCTGTTTCCCCTTTTGAACTTATAAATGGCTATACCTGTTTTGCTGTCAACGACACTATACGTCACTCATTTTCGTGATTACTCCATTCCTTTAGTTTAAGTATCCCGGCACTATATAGACCTTTAGATATTCTGTATTATAAGGCAACAACTCAATAGACCTGTTCATAGTAGTGTGGTAAAAAAACGTTGAATGGGGCCCGTCTTTACACATTACAGTAATTGATGACTATTTGACAAAATTATGCATTATCCATTCATATTTATATTAAATTATACACATGCGACCAAGTTGATAAAATTAATGTTTATTTCAGCTCAAACTGTACAAAAAGAGGAATAAGTATTACTTTACAATTACATATGTATGAGGTTAATTATGATACTGTTCTAAGTGTCTATAGATACGATGTACAATTGTCACTTAGAACAGTGTCGCCATTAACACTCGAATTGATTTCTTTTATTTAAACTTCCCATTTAATTAGAGATACATTTTTAATCTCAAATCGAAGTTTGAGTGATTTCCAAATGGAGTAAGAAAATAGTATCTATAATCTAGGGCCTCTATAGAATGGTCCTATGTGTGTTCTTGATTATTTATTAAAAACCTTTCTTTATTGCCTTTTTTAGGGGTGAGAACGAATAGCGAAAATTAATATCGAATATTCGTTTTGATTACTCGAATATATTCGAATATTCGCCTTTTATTAGGTCAAGACTGGATGTCCGAATATAGGTTATATCCGTGCACTTTTCCGTCAAATGGTTGAAGATTATCTATTATTTCATTTGCAACTTGATATAAAAATAAAAATATCTCTTTTCGATGCATTGGTTTCCCAAGTTACAGTTAAGAGGTCTGGGGAATATACAATTATAATGAAATAGATAAACTACAATTATATTTTTTATTATTATTATTTTTTTTTTTTTGAAAAGATTTCTTGGAGTGCGTTCTACTACTTCTAATATGGCTGTATTTTGAGAACTCGGTCGATACCCTCTGTCTGTTATTTGTGAAGAAAGATCGTTAAAATATTGGTTAAAAATAATGAAGCAAGTGTCTTAAACAATTCATAGAATATTTCAAGAACAAACAAGAATGGGTAACAAAAATAACTGGACTCATTGAATCATGAGACATCTTGACAATTTGGGATTGATTTATTTTCGACAAACGTTGACAAATCAACTAATTATTTCCCGCTGATTAAGCAACGTATGCGAGATCAATTTCTTCAAGCCTGGTCGCAACTATTACTTCATCACTTAAAATAAGCTACTACAGAAAATATTAGAAAGAGTTTCCTCGACATTCTACCAAATGTTAAATTACTTTAAAACCTTAAGTTGTTTCAGACTCATTTCTCATCATCTGAACGTTGAAATTGTAAGAAATACGGACACAACTCGAATAAATCGCCATCGTAAATGCTGCAACAGTAATCAGATTGAATCGGAATATCATTTCCTTTTGTGTTGTACATTATATGCAAAACTAAGGAAAAATACATTGGTAAGACCACTTGGTCTAGCCATTATATGTTTTCAAATATTTTATCACCGGAAATGTTGCTAACTATTGCTAAATATTTAACAGTCGCAAACGCCCTCAGAGATAAAAAGTTGAAGAATAGTTGCGATGTATAATTATTATCATCACCTTATTATAATAATTAAAAAGATGCTTTTATTTTTTCTAATCTTACACTAAATTCCAATCATGTTAAATGAGACATATTTTCTATAACTACACAAACGGCAGTTTCAATATCACATTTAAAGGTTTGCTCATCGTTATTTGTACGTTTTGTATGTATATTGTACCTTGTAGAGTTAATTTTTTGCCATGTTTGTGTATAAATGATTTGTTATTGGCCAAAAGCATTGTTTGCTGATTTGCCGAATAAATTAATTTGAATTTGAATTATTTACAAGCAGCATGCAACACAGATTTGTGATTCACAAACTCAAGGCGTGTAAATAACAACTCTTAAATAAGGACTGATTTACCTTCTTTACAAAACATAGGAAGCCAACAAAACGTTGTCGGGTTGTTCTTATACCCTATCAATGAAAAAAGAGTTGTTTTACTTACTGTGTTTATTTATCGTCGATATGAAACTAAAACCTCGTAGCTACCGCTTGTACTGAAGTGTTAGTTACGAAGTCTTAGTTATTATTATTTTGTATATATACATATACATATTTCCAAATGTTACAAGGGAATAAGAAGAGATTATAACAGTTTTTCTTGAGACTATCCGAAAAAAGATAATAACAATGAACATAGGATTGACTAATATATTTGTCTTTTTCATTTACAAATTAAATAATGCGCTTCTGAGTAGAATAATGTATTGACAAAAATCATTGAGCAAATTATTAAATTCTCTGTAAAGTTTCAATGATAAGCGAAAGGCTTCAAACACTGAATGACAAAATAGGTACTTATTCCTGTCCATTACCGAAGGCATTCGGTTTGATATTTGAACCATTTCGTATGGAAGACTTTGATTTCACAACCCTTTTTGGTTATTTTTGAATTCATAATTGCTTTGAAATGTTGTCTACATCTTTTTTTATTTCCAAATATCAGAAATGGCGTCGCACATGTTTGATTTGTATATAACTGTAAGCTACACAACACATTTACTGGCCACACAAAATACACGGACAATGATCATTCAGCCGCTTACCCGAGTCCCGCTGTATTTTTGAATATGTGTCACTTATAATCCTCCAATCACGATCGATATCCTCCTCTCTCGTATACTGTGACGTCACTGTAAAACGGATGATGTATTTCCCCTTGATTGACGCCGGAACCATGTGTAATTTCCCAGATCTGTTAAGTCTCTTGAGTAGAATTTCTGTACTCGCATTATCTCCCTTTTATGAATCAAAAGGCAACAACATTAAATAAAAAAAAACGAGAGTTTACCGTTATAAGTTGACCGGTACCGCCGTCGACTTTAACAAAGCCGACATATAGATCCCAAAACACTCCACTAAGAGATTGGCTGACGGGCACTTAAGTACGTAAACCCAAACATCGAATCTGATTGGGTGATGGATTGTTTACAAACAATATGGCGGAAGAGGTGCGCGGAGTTCATCATATATTTATATGAAAATGATGATATTCAAAGGTTTTTCTCGCACACAATTTCGATTGTCGATGTGAGAAATGCTTTAACATTAAAACTGGCCACTTTAAAACTACAAATGCAAGATTCTTATCGTAAAAGATGGAAATACCGCGGCGTGTCCCAACCTTCAACAAAATTCGCTGCGCATGCGTAAGCTACGTTTCCGATTTTAGTTAAGGAAAAAACCTAATTGGCCAGGCTTTCCGTGTATGTACCGAAAATCGGTGTAAAACCCGTCGACTTTGTTAAAGTCGACAGTGGTACCAGTCTACCGTTATAGGGACCACCGCTACGGTCGAGGCCTCCTCCAATCAGAATCAGTGCCGTTCATTAAGAATATTATTGATCGCGTGAGGGTGATATTGAAGAACCAGGTAGACCGGTACCGCCTGGCCCGTTAGGTTTTTTTTTTTTCATTAGTAAAATCAAAAACGGGGCTTACGCATGCGCAGAAAGTTCTGTTGAAAAATTTGGACACGCCGCAGGATTTCCATCCAAAACGATAAGATCTTTCTTTTGTGGTTTTAAAGTAGTCAGTTTTAATGTTAAAAACATTTCTAACATGAACAATCGAAATTGTGTGTGAGAAAAACCTTGAAATGTCATCCTTTTCTTGTAAAATATATGAGGAACTCCGCGTCTCGCTTCCGCCATATTGTTTACAAACAATCCATAGCCCAATCAGATTCGATGTTTGGGTATACGTCATTTAATGCCCGTCGGCCAATCTCTTGATGCAGTCGTTTTGTGTCTACCTGTCGGCTTTGTTAAAGTCGACGGCGGTACTTGTCTATGGGAATGGTTTGATTTATTAATTCAAAATTATCGTCAATAATTTTGATAGTGTATGAGCCCTGATAGAAACGGTTTGAAAGATTAATTAACTCTATCTTTATCTTTCACCGTCTTAACCCATTACCACACAAGAAAATTCTACACTGGTCTAAATTAAAAGATGTTGCAGATGACAATTTTTAGTTGAAGAGATTTTTTAAAATCTTTATCTTTTGGGGTAGAAAACATAGTGGATAATGAAGACAGGCTTGAAACAGGCAATTTCTTCATTCTCCACAATGTTTTCTAATGTCTTTTTACTTAGGGTCGTTCAAAAGCGTCAATATGTGGAAGTGGGTTGATCGTGTACTGTTTTGTAAAATTTTAGACCTGTCGGAAAAGAAAGGTATTTAAGGCGAAAAACTTTGAGTGGATTTTAATTGGAAAAAAGACCATTCATTAGGGTAGATAATATTGTGGAGAAAGAGAAACTGCCTGATACAAGCAATTTCTTTTTTTTCTACAATGTTTTCTGAATTATAAAATCACAGGGACGTAAAAAACAAGAGATTGAACAGGAAAGGATTAAAGTGGTAAGACGAATCTAGATTGTATATATGTCCACGTCTTCCACCGATAAAACCGTGTACACGAGAAAAGTATTTGTTGGAAAAATTAATGATTACGGGCAACTTCATCTCTTTTACTTACTAACAACTCCATCTCTTTTACTGACAAGGACTTCATTTCCGCTTAAACTTTAATTACTTTTTTCAAGTAATCACAGATTTAGTATCTGATTAATTATTTCAGTCCCGACGATATCAGAAAAATAACCGAGTTAGAAGTGGTTCCATAATTTGCTTCAGTAATGTCCCTTTTTCTGTTTACATCCCTGTGCCTATATACTTGAGCTTACATTGTGTAAAAGGCGGGAATCGCAAAATTATTAACCCTATTGAATAATTATTTCTCAAATAAAATCGACTTTAAATTTTCGTTTGCAAAACTGTTAAATTTGGATATGCATAAAGGTTTGTAATTTAGTAAGGGTTTAAATGAATCGATAAATAGATTGATTATTTGCTTTGTGTAGGTATTCTAGCTAAAACAGTTTAAGTTTCATAAACGTTATTTGACCAATCCCTGACCCCGCCCAATGACTCATTTAGACCCGCGTATTTACTTTGGCAGGAAGCTCTGCTTCGATTTTTAACGGCGTTATTTAGCATAATTTATGGCCGGTAACATGTTACAAATAAGTAGAAAGGCTAGTTGGCTTTAATAAAGTGAAGTTTACGACGTTTAAGACGCAACATCAACAAAAAATCGATTTACAAAAATGGCGGAAAATGTCGAAGATCATAGTGAACTCAAACTAAATTCCAATTTAAATAAACATTTTCATTGGTCGACTGATTATTTTTTGACAGCTGCGACTGGTCAATTGCTTTACAGACAAAAAAAAAAACAACAAAAAAACAAACAAACAAACAAACAAACAAAAACAACAACAAATACACGAACGTGAATGACACTTACATCTACTCGAAAAACGACCATCCCTAACAGTCGAGGTGCCGGGATCTCGAATCTGCAGTCGTTTCGAACCTTGTCCTCGAAGTACTTGGCAAGACGAATTCCCTAAAACGAATTCAATGTTCATAAGATAATAACAAAAAGATAACCGTAGTAAGAGTATACGCCGCTAGCTCAAAAAATGTATCAAGCCCCCTTTTTCTGTGACAAAGCCTTATCCCATTCCTACACAGCGACGCTTTTTGAAGCTAAATGATTATAATATCATTATTCATAAAGAATCATAGACTTTGATTAATTTTCTTATTAAAAATGTAAAGAATAATGATTGGCTATACGCTTTCTGAACACGATTCTGTTATTAACGGAATGTTTTGCTTAATATACATATATATACGCTGAAATACAGCAACCATAAAATCGTGATTACGTATCTATATATTTTATCACTATGAGTTCAATGCCCAAATTAAAAATCAAAGTACTAAAGTACATTAAGCTAGCAAAGCATGGTTTTGTTTAGTAATTCTTTGTCAAAGGTTATCATGATAAGTAAACGAGGTTAAAGTAACCCGGAATGAACCCGTTACAACAAGTTCTTATACTAATTCAAATTAAAAGAAGCTGCAGACGACGATTTCAAGTTGGTTGAATTTGGTAGAAAACATTGTGGACATTGAAGAAATTGCTTCTTACAAGCAATATCTACAGTGTCCATAACGTTTTCTTGAGATGCTTAAAAAGCTGAATCAAGTAGGAATGTGTTAGAGTTTAGACTACAATTTCAAATATTCTTAAAATACACAAATACACATGTACTTTTATGACATAGGCATTCAATGGATTTAGTTGTTAAGTCTCCAGTGGCAGTTTGCACTCGTCGAACTTTAAGAAGACCTAAAATTTTGTCTGTTAACTCAAACAATCAAATCTGACGCTTTGTAAAGAGAACCCGAGGTCGTACGGTACTGACATACAAACAGAATGGTGAAGTTATTGATGACGTCAGTACCATCTGATGACGTCATGACCTCGTCAACAACAAATTCGGGTTCGACATGTATATAAAACCGGCTCTGTGTATCAAAGAACTTAGGCAATCTGATTAAAATCAGATCCACTATAATAGCCCATTGCTACGTCCCTGCGTGTGGATCTACGTAACGGAGGGATAGCGTAATGGTTTCGTAGAGATGATTTTAATGAGATTGACAACTTAGGTATCCTAAATGAAGACAAATCGGGAACCTAAAAAAGAACTTTTTTCCCCGGCGAAGTCATGTGGTCATATACGTCTTGGCCTTATCATTTGTTTTTAAATTGCCTTTATACTAAATATGTTCTTTCATTACAAAGTTTATTGAAAAAAAAAAAAAAAACAAAAACAAAAACAAAAAACCAAACAAACAAACCTTTATCCAACCTTAATATTTATCATATACCTATACATGATATGAATTAAAATCTGGCTATCTAATACAACTCGACAGAAAAAAAATCAATATTCGGCGTTTTTTTTTTTTTTTTGTTTTTTTTGTTTTTTTCAGAAAGTTGGTTATTTCTTAATCATTTAAGAGAATTTTCTTTATTTTATGTCCTAAAAGATATATAATAAAAGAAATATTACAACAGTGTGTTTTTCTATTTGTTGTTATAGTGTTCTCGAAACGTGTGTAGGTATTTTTATTGGACTCGACCTTCGGTCTCATCCAATAAAAAATACATACACACGATTCTCGAACACGATAACAACAAATAGAAAAGTACACTGTTGTAATATTCCCTATATACAGAACAATTTCCATCGTGAGATATAGCATATTTTCCATCTGGTCGAATTTTCTTCCCCCCAACGTTTGCATTTGGAGAAAAAATACGCATATAATCAAATAATTGAAACCCCTGCTAGATCTACACACTTATTTAAACTATTTCATCAGAATTTCAAAATCCAATTGAATTTTCCCTTTTATGCCATCAGCATTCTTGATTCAATTAGGATGAATAAAAAAGAAAAGTATACGAATAATACTAACAACTGTATATCGTCGTGATTAAAGCTGTAGTTACGAAGTTTTAGAACAATAACGACGATATAAAAAAGCTATAATCTGTTCTATAAAAGAGTTAAAAGATAAACGACTGGTTCATTGCGGTGACAACGATTTTTTTTAACAGATAAACCACAACAAAGAATAGATAGGTATCTTAAGACGGAATTTTCAATGAGATTGATTTAAAATAACTCGGAAATTGTTGAGATATTCTAACGTTGGTAAATGAATGACCGTACTTGTATTTAGACATGTTACACGCTACGTGAAAAGGGGCATTCTGGATAAATGGCCACGCCCATTTACCTCAAACAAAGTGTCTTGTCTTACATATTAAACGATGTCATTTTGAAAAAATATTTGAAATGAGGCATAAAACAAAAAAGCACGTCGTTGATAGACGACCATAACAACGTAACTTGAGTTTGAGTTAGTTGTAGTAATGGAAAATATTTGAATAACGCAGGTCAAAAGTATACTTCCTGTTTAAATGAACGATTTGATTGGTTTATCAATGTCTTGATTGACAGCGACTTCCATCAATTGGATATTTTTTTGTTAGATTAAAACAACAAAGGTTCGTTATTCAATCAAATGTCTCAGAAATGTTGGAGTATTGCTTGAACTTCTCGATTTGGCATCTTGTCGTACCAAGGGCAGCGAACGTTCTACTTATCCAGTATCAGAGGAAAAGATGATCTCGATATCCCTTCGTTCCCTTCTTTCTTAGAAAAAAACATGACCTCGATATTCCTTCATTCGTGGGGATGCGATTTGGCGATATGATCGCTATGCCTGCTAATTCTGTAATGTTTTCTTTCGATGACGTGTACTCATAAAATGCAATTTTTATGGAGAAGAACTTTATAAGGTTTGCTTTAGTTCTGATTCGATTGACCACTCGCTGGCCCTGTTCACTTACTCCTTTGTCACCAACAAAAAAGCTGAACAAAAATGGCTGCCAATGTTAAAATTGTAATCTTTATCCCGGGCTGAATGAATGATTTGATTGGTCGATTTAGTTCTTGCTTGACAGCCGCGATTGGATAATTGGCTGATAATTTGGATAATTCGTATAGTTATCTACATACGATTATCGAGGTTTATTGGTGGAATATCACAAACGCGTGAAATTATCAAAATTATTAAGTCACTGTTTTCTAGGATTTAGCCCTGCTTTCATTTATATCTCAAACATGAAGGTTATCTCAGCGGGACCAAAAACACCGATTGTCGCCACAAGGTTGCAATGTGCGAAATGACGGAAGGAAGGGCGGACGAACGGACAGACGAAATTGTGGCTAATTGCTCACCCTTCGGGAGCATAGAAAAATGAGAAGTAATTATCCTCTATTACTACGTTGAAATGAGACACCCCCTCCTCGCAAAAGTGAGCATTTATCTTTAAGTATGTCTGTTAATCTTTAAAGTTTGTCTAAATTGACTAAAATATTCAAGACGGGGAACACATTTACCATCTTATTTTGGAATCTACCCATGAATAAAGTAATTAAGGTCTCGGTTTGCTCGATGTGGACGAATTTATCTTTTTTTACCTTAACTAATGACCATGAATTTGGACCGATCTAAAATGGTTTGGTAGATCGTCCTTGATTCAGAAAAATCTTGCCCATCGAATTTAAAAATATTTCATAAATGTTGGAGTTGTGCCTCGTTTAAGCTCATTTTCAATCATAGACAAACCGTGTACTTGAAGGTCTATCTCGTTCCAAACGAACTTACAATAAGATTCAAATAAGAAGAAAAAGAAAGAAAAAAAAGCGCTTTTGAAAATCCAAACAAACTTTCAAATACCTCTCTGATATGTTTCTGTAGTCCATCGATACCAAATGATCGAAGAACAAACCATAACTTAAGGGCACGGAATCGTCGACTTAATGGTATCTGCCAGTGCTGGAAAGGGAAAAAGAAATGTAATTTTATACAATTAACAACGATACTTAGGAATTATGTAATCCTTGTAGGTGTTAGATCATTAAATTTAATAAAGTATAGTATCAACAATGTAATTCTTTTATAAACAGACATATATACGTTAATATTATTTCCGCGGTCAGAAATATATTCTTTGAGGAACATAGAGCCGGTTTTAACATAGGAAGACTCCCTTATGGCTCCCCTTAACAAAATATTATCTAATACCCTGAAATAATTCAATTGTTAGTTTCGTTTATTAAAAACGAGCATTCTGATTGGTCGAAAAGTTTAATTCATACCTCCATGAGCAAAATTTTGAGTACGCAGCCATTTTGAACGCTTCCGCACAAAATAGTTCACTACAAAAAGGTTAAAAATTGTTAAGTTGTAGCATTTTTCGCTCGATGCTATTAAATTATTAGAAATGAAGATAATATATTTTGTTTTCATGGAGGTGTGAACCGAAAAACATAATCACACAATGTATGAATCCGCTTCGCGTATTCATACAGTGTGATTAGGTTTTTCGGTTCATACCTCCATGAAAACAAAATATATTATCTTCATCTCTTAAATGAATACCTGCAAAATGTGTTTTCATGTTACAAATTCATATGAAATCGCTTCTCGTCATCAAACAGTGAAATTAGATCTTTGTTTCATTTCTCATGAAGATATAAATATTTTTTAGGATGTTGGCTAGCCTGAATTTGGATTTCAACTCTTAAAGAAATGTTGGCGTTTCTGCAGTTGAAGTCTTCGATTTTGAAAACAACTGTATATAAAGTTAGACAAATAAATGAAAAAAGCAAAAAATGAAAATGTATATTTTTATATTTTTGACTTACATTATAGGGCGCATTGCTTCATTTTCGTGTTTTTGAATAAAGGCAGTAGCAAAGATTTGGTCCGTCTGCCAATAAGGTGACCATTGAAATTGTTAGAACTTGTGGAAAACACTTGTCTCCCATCTTGAGAAAAAGAAATACTCAATAAGGGTTTCTTATATTTGTAAAGACTAAATGACAAAAGTTTTTACAGTCTATCAAACTAAAATTTTGGTCCGCGATTTTTTTTTTTTTTTTTTTTTTTTGTTCAATTTGGTCTTTTATAAATTCTCTGGTAATGGATCAAACGAAAATCAAATCGTTACTTTGCAATTTAGAGGTCGAATATGCAGCCTGCATAAGCTGTCGTTACAACGCTTATAGGCGGTCAACATTGCAATAGTAATACAAGTAAAGTAACTCAAAAGCTGATCGAATTTTTGACTCGCAGCAATCTTTAAAGTTTCGCAGCCTGACTAGGGTCGATTCTTTTCTCAGTTTTAAGAGGGTCCCTCCTCACGGAACTACTTTTCAAGCAAAAATGTGGGTCGAAGTGTCCATTTTTACCACTGAGTCCGCCAAAGGAGATGTCCCTAAATATGAGTAATTTGGTACCATCAGACCATTAGTTACCGTATTTATTCTAATAAATGCACATTTTCTTACCATGTAGTCGATCGCAGCACCTGAAATGGTAAAACGTAAAGTTTATTTAATTGATGGTTTGCGTTTGTCACCAAAGAAATGGTAGACCAATCAAGCCATACAGTTAGCCATGAGTAACGTTTGAACTTCGATATTGGTCAACATTTATATGAAGCATTTTGTTGGTTTTGCGACTTCATCCATTCCCACACAATAAAATTCAAGACTATTCCAAATTGAAAGAAGCAGCAAACGACACTTTTCAAGTTGATTGATTTTTTCGTCTTCATGGGAAGAAAACATTGTGGATAATGTCAATAAATGCGTATATAAAGATTTTTTAGTTGATTCATCATTTTTTTACAATTCTTTTACGGAAAAATACGACATGCTGTTAACTATCGGAAAGTCAAACTGGAAAATGTATCGATTCAGTAATTGCAGTAAATCTTGTATTAGACAACCACTCATGGGGGACAAAAAGGTGGTCTCTTAAGAGAATGGTCGCACAAGACACATTTTTGAAGTATGTGAAGGACTGACTATAGTGTATACATAAGTTATTACAGATATCCTCGCAAAATCCTATGTTTTGGACTCACCGAGACGATTCTAATGGGTTTCAACAACACTTGATTTGGGTATGGTTTTCATTTAGCATATACGACCACTTCGTTATGAGAGCTAAGGGAATTTCTGTTATAGTCGCTCAGTGGAAGTAGTCGCTGAATAGAGCTTGAGCAAAGATCGACTGTATATAAATCGAATGGGAAAACCTCACAAAACTCGAGCTAATCCTACTAATATACTACCAAAATATGGTCTACTCCATTCCATTTGGGATTTTGAAGGTAAAACTTTATATAGCATTGCAGATTGGATAGGGTAAATGAAATCAAATAGTAATAGCGAAACATTTTCAGCGCCGATCCCCCGGTTTTTTCTAAATTTTGGGGTTATATTGCACTTCTTTAAGGGGTCAGAATATGAGAAAAAGGTTAATTTCTATAAAACGTATATTTGAATCAGTTACCTTGATCTAGATCTATAGCTTAAATTTCGAAGTCAACTTAAGTTCTATTATAGTACATAAAACGACTGTGGTATAACGAAGCAGAAAGCTATTCAAAGCACAAAAATAACGCCTTTTCCCGGACGTCTACATGCTTAGTGTTTGGCACAAGAATGATCTGTCTGGTAAGCTTGGCTGAATTGAAATTATTATTGCAAATCTATTAAACAGTATTTTTTTCATAGATTCAAGAAAAAATTGCAGCGCATATGATGCCACTTTCAAATTTAAATGCCACTAGCAGATTAGTAAGATCAGAGACATACCTTTTTCATATAATTTGTCAAAAGAAAGAAACAAGCCCTTGTGTAAACAACATTGAAAGAAAGGGGTTTTTAAATTTAAAAACTTGTCGTTGACTATTGTACATCTGAAAAAGCTCAGAACATTATCGTCACCAATAAAATGGGGCTTGTCATAAAATAAATCGCCAATCAGAAACGGTCGGTAAACGAATTAAACGAATTAAGAAGGTGTCATTAAATGGCCGTATATAAAACAATCATTTAAGACGGAAACCAGGCTACAGGAAGATCTAAAAGATGGAAAACAGACAACAGAAAGTTCGGTGATTACTTACCCGAATTAGTGATTGATCGTACATAATCGTTTCCTTAAGACGGATGATAGGAAAATAAGGGTAAAATAAACCCTTCCCTAATCATAAAATGGCGAACATAAATAGAAGTTAAAGACCCGGGTGAGTGACGTCGAATGAGGAACGTGTCACGTGTTACCAAAGAAACGAAATTGGTTTTCGCGATACGATCATTTCCCCATTTCCGAAGCACATTAAAGGGAAATAAAAATGAATTATTCCACCATTGTCTTCTCGAGTATAGGAATTTGATCTCCTTACCCAAGGTACCATATAATACGCAAATACACCAAGATACGTTTATACCTAGCGGGCAAAATTTTGCTTTCGGTTAAAGCTTTTTATCATTTCCTTTCATTTCATTCCCCTTAAAATAATATTGAATTTAAAACTTTGTGAATTCAAAGGCTGTCTGATATTTTTTTATTTTCGTGTATAAAAGAAAAAAATTAAACTCTATCCTCATTTAGCTAAATGTGTTAAAGGGTCGATCCTCGTTTCACTGCAATTTTGGCAGATTTTCAGAATCAATTACGATCATTCTGCCTCACTTCATACATATTTTAGAAGTGCGACTTCTGGATGACCTCTGCTAAATCCAATTTCAGTTTTAGGTCAGAGAATCCGTCTAAAGAGATTTCCTTGCCTATAGCGATCGTAAGCTTATTCACGGAATTACTTTTAAGAAGTGGTCGAGGTGACGACAAAAGAAGTTTCTTAAAATGAACATTTTGATACTTACGCCAATAATTACCGTATTTATTCTAATGAATTCCCATGTTCTGATAAAAGCAAATCTCCCAAAATACAGTAACAATCAGTAAGTTTTGCCGATTTTCGTTAGCAAGAGGTGATTTTAATAGACCCCGACCCTTTAATGATTGGAAATCAACTTCCAGAATTATTTAAACTCAAATGATATCATTTTTAGAGTCTAAAAGATAAGTTTAAACATATTATTATCTCAAAGAAATACAAAAAAATGACGCCCCGTTGCCTTCACGCATTTTCTTCCATTAAAATATTTCTCAGTAATGGGACTTGCATTGTCCGGAGTTTGTATTTAATATCTTACATAACCATTTACAGTACAAAAACGGAATTTTACGTTGGTGTTATTTTAATACTTGAGAAAACATTGTCGGAAAAGAAGAAATTTCCGATAACAAAAAATTCTTCTTTTGTAACATTGTTTTCTCCCAATCCATATAGGACGTTTCATTTCAAATTGCATCCAATATTCATAGTCGTTTGCAAACTCTATCAATTTAGACCAGTCTAAAAAACAGGAAAGGGTTAGGCCAACTTGATAAATCCGTCTGCCAATATCCAGCATAGACTGCCTGTGACCGAGAGGATAGTCTGTAACGTAGAATTCCGCAACCCATTATCAATCAGAATGGTCCAAATAGGAAGAAGTTGCAGACGACAATTTCAAACCCGTGAAATTCAAAATATCTTAGTCTTTTAGGGTAGAATACATTATGGATAACTAGAAATTGTCGCAAGCGGACTAATACCCCCCCAACAGCGTTTGTCCATATACAAGTGCTATCCGCCAAAGGGCCGTAACAAAAATAGAGTTTTTAATTAAACGGCCATAAATCAGTCAAAAATAAATGGACCATTACCAAAATAGAATATGCACATGTCTGAATTATACCGAGTCTTTCTGTAAAATTTGAATAAAATCCGTCCAGTGGTTGGTGAGAAATTTAGCGGACACGATTTTCACCAAAGAGCCATAACTCCGTGGATAACATTCATTGTAATGGTAATCGTCACAAGTTTGAATTTTCTTTGTAATAATTAACCATCATTATCTAATATTAAATCTTGTCATGCGAAATATTCATGCTTTTGCAAAAGGTATAGACAAAGATCAGCATGTACACAAGTGCAGTCTGATCTTAGTCTACACCATCTGTTAGTACTTTTTACGCAGTATGCGTTGATAAGTTATTATTCAAAAGAAATACAAGTCCTCTATAAGGGCTTCCAGTGTTTTCAGTGCATTAATTAAAAGTTATTGTTGGAAGCGATTTATATTCAGCCTGACAAGGGTCATAAAAATCTAAAATACCGTCAGGAAGAATGACGGCTAACTCGCATTGTTAAGAAAAAATGTGACGGTACATCATCACAAGAAATGTGAAAGTTAAGATACCTTGTAAAACTGTGATAAGCTTTAGAAAAACAGTGATAGCTAACTACATTACGGATTTACATACAGGTATATTCTGGCTATGAATTGAATAACGCTTATATATAACTATGACAATGTAACTATCTGAACACCTTTTAGAGGAGTGAGAGTCATCGTTTGAGCCGATAAATCATGTTTTGCAATAGTTTTGCGCGCTTCACGTTGGCGTCAAGAGAAACGTGATCAGGGGTTTTCACAAGGGAAATCCGTTTTTATCGATTTAACGTCACGATAGGAATGAGATACTAGACTGAGCATTTATCAGTCCAGTATCTGAAGGCTAACCGTCACCTCATATTGTGACGGTAAATGGTCACAATGTAACTATTCCAATTCATTGAATTTTATCTCTGTCAAAACCGCCGATCACGTTTCTTTTTATGTCCGCGTGGATCGTATGAAAATCCCTTCAACTCGAATCGAACTGAATTATCGGCTACTCGCATTTATAGGGTGTTTAGAAAATGCTTTAGATTTCAATCACAGGGAGCAGTTACGTATGCTAGATATTCGCTAAAATGACCTAAAAGTCAAACTAGGCCTTTTAGAAATACTATATATAGACAAGGGATACAACTCAGAATTACTGAGATCCCACCCATGTCTGTTTTAAACGACTCTAAAATCACACTTCTTTGTTTACACATTTTACAGTTGTGCATATTCGTAACACATATAATCATTTGTAACCTTGACCCATCCATTCCACGAAAACTAGACAGCTTTCGGGGTACAAACAACTTTCTTACAGAAATACACCCCAATTTTGCTCGATTGTCGAGAAGTAGCATCTTCACTTTCATCAGTAAATAGCAAATCCCAGATAAGCCACTCATTTCTATTATGTATAGAGCAATGGTAAATTATAGATTGAATACATTTTCACATTTTCTGTAAGAAAGTTGTCTGTACTCCGAAAGCTGTATAGTTTTCGTGGAATGGACCAGTTACGTGTGAAAAAAAAAGAACCTACCTGAATTCTCATGTTTCAAGTAAAGGGGGTCTACATTAAACGTTCTATGGAGGCATCCGCTATTTTTGACCCTGTGAAGCAAAAATTGAAAATTATGTTATCTCCGTAGGGAAACCAAGATATCTGTAAATGGGATTCAAACGTGTCAATAGGAATTCGTTTTCCTATTGTTTCCTTTTTTAAATGTTATTTTCCAACGTAAATAATTCAATTAGGTTACGGGGGAGGGACGAGTTGTACAAACGAACCATTTAAACCCATCTCTAAATCTGTCACTGGGTCTCCTTAGAATCTTCAAATGTATTTTATTAATAAGGCGGTATAAGAGTATAAAGTTAAATTTGTACTAAGCGACCAAACAAGAGAATGCCAAAATATAATCGCTTAAGAGAATGATCGCTTAACCTATTCCCACACAAGCCCTCCTTTTCACGCCACTTTGATATTAAGATTTAGAAAACATTGTGGAAAATGACGAAACTGCTTGTAACAAGCAATTTCTTCATTATCCATAATGTTTTCTATCCAAAAAGACGGGAAAATGAAATTTCATCGACTTGAAATTGTCGTCTGCAGATTCCTTCAATTCGGACCAGTCTAAAATTTTGTTGTGTGGTATGGGTTAACACACTTTTTAGTGACATACGTGAGGGATCTGCAAACATATTTATTGCAGGATTCTTACGTAATCCTATGTTGATGGAACTCATTTGAATTGTCTGAACCGATTCTAATGAGATCGACTAACATAGGATTTAGTTTTGATTATTCTATTGGCAAAAAAGTCTAAATATGAAGATTTCTTGTGTGTTTTTTTTTTTTTTTTTTAATTTTTTTTTCGCCGGTCGCTTTAAAAAAAGAGGGCAATAATTAAAGGTAACCGTTTACGCACGATTGACTGCATACAGAAAAACAGCGCTTAGGTAAAAATTACGACTTAGGCTAGCCATCGTAATGCAAGCAGTTGGATCAGGTAGATACCAGCTGGGGGTTTCGAGATAACCATTTATGACATGACAGTCCCAATCAAAATAACCCATTACGAGACAACACAATTTTAGACTTGTCATGATTAAACAAGATGCAGACGATAATTCTAAGTTGGCGAGCCTGTAAAAATCGTCGTCTTTCTGGCTAGAAAACGTTGTGGAAAATAAAGAAATTGCTTGTGACAAGCAATTTCTTCATTTTTCACAATGTTTTCCACCTCCGTTTTTTGAGAGGGGCGTAAAAAACGGGATTGGGTGGGAAAGGGTGAACGAGCTCGCCAAAAGGACAAATCACTCTTAAGGTCTGATCAATAGAAAAGAAATCGATAAGAAAATTCGCCTATCTCTAAAATTCAGGAGTTGACCAAATATGGACAAAGAGAGGGCAATAAGCCGGCAGACGATAATGCTGTTTACAGACGATCCGATGTAAACATACGGGCACATTAGACGAGGAGACATAATATAGTGATTCGGTTTTATTTCTTGTGATAGAATGTATCTCCAAACTGACAGAATGATTGCATTGGGGCATAAAGCCACTTTAAACAGTATTTCAGCCATATCGCGAAAACTGGAGCATATAATCATGAATCATGTTTTATCTCACACCAGTACTACCACTACATCCTTTCCGAGCCTCCAGCTGATCATCACACTTAGGTTTACGATTATCAACCTATTGGTGGGAGGTAAAAGTCGGAAAGTATATTCGTCGCGGCCAGGGATAGAACCCTTCAACTAAAAGTCCTACGTGCTACACTGCGCTATGCCGTGGCCTGCATATTGACAGTCGAGGGCAAAGTACATGTAAGACGGTTCTAAAGAAGGAGTTCATTATGACACATGTAGATTAAAATTGCTGAAATTAAAATGTCGCGAAGATCTTGCATGTGATAAAACTATGTTCTATGCATCACGTACTCCAGTTTTCGACAGGTTCCAGCTCATATAAAGGGGCATGGTCTTTCTGTGTTTCCATTGTCTTTATTAAGTTTGTTTAAAATTGTATTTAAACAATATCAGACTTTAACTTGATGAACTTGTTTGAAATCTTTGTTTTTTCTTTGTAGAAAACATTGTGGGAAATGAAAAATGTACTTGTTAAATGCAAGCACTTTCTACATATTCGACGATATTTTGACAATAAAATTTCTTGATGGACTTAAAAAAGTGGGATTGTGTGGGTAAGGGTTGACGGGAAGTTTGGAGACTTGAAAGCCCAGCCCACTGACACCAACGAGAAGTTCCACTTCGATATAAAATGGCGTTATTTTACAAGAATTATGGTTAATGACGAGCAACAAAATATTTTGTTGACGACAAAAACGTCTTAACTACAACATATTCAAGTTGTAGTTACGGCGTTTAAGTCACCTAACAATCTAAAATATTTCTCATTTATGTTGACCAATGTCTGAGTTCAACCTTAACTTCCAGATTAATTTTTTTCATCCGTCTTTCGAATTTTGATTGACAGCCGCAATTTATCAATTTCGACTAGCTTTCCCAAATAATCTCAGATGCATATTTCACATTATTGCCAATTTATATCTATGTGTTTCCAATAAAGAAACATCGAAATATCTGAAATGAATTAATTAGTCAAGTCACGTCTATTTGAGTACGATAATTAGTGGGGACGGAAATGTAATTTGCGTTTTCTACCTCCACGTACATAATAAATAGAGAGTAGTCGGAAGTTGTTGTACACGCTGACATAATTATATTTGGTGTTATTCTATGTACTCAGTGACACGTCAAGCGAAAAGGGACATTCCTGGTAGTTAGAAACATATCGAACCTGGTCAGACTGCGTGAATAGAAAGAGTACATGTACTTAAATGGTGATCCGGAGGTCACGGGTTCTAATCGTCAGGTGTTTTCATTGACAAGACACTTAAAATCCAGCCCGAATCTACCTAGTTGAGAAAAAGTAGAAGCGGGCTCCAGCAATTGCCTCAATCACGCGATGTCATGGGTTCAATCCCCAATGGGTGGATAATCGTAAACCTAAGTGGGATAGCAGCTGGAGGCTAGGAAAGGATGTAGTGGTAGCACATTTGTGAGAAATACCAGGAATCCATTGTTAGGTGCTCCAGCCACCGCGATATGACTGAAATACTGTTAAAAGCGGCGTTAAACCCCATTTAATCAATTAATCCAGCCATTACCTTTCTCTGGGTGGGTTTCAGAACATAAGGAATGATCGTTGGAAAGCGATATTAGCTTAAAGGCTTTAGTAACAACCAATATAAAACAAATCATTATAAACTAGACGGCGCAGATCGATTAGACTGACTGGGATCGAAACTTTCCACCATTGGAAATTTATTTTTCCAATCAGACAATGCCATACAACTTCACTGTATTTTCATTTTCGAAATTCGGTCTCTGCATTAATTTTGCCGGACATCTGCTTGACCCAGTTTTTTTCCCCCAATTATTTGTTCACGAATATCTCATAAGGCCAGTATTCCTATGACGGATTATATCGATGGCTTAGAGCAAAAACATAGTATGGCTCTATACATTGCATTAGTATGACTCTATGCAATGTATAGAGCCATACTATGTTTTGCTCTAAGCCCTCGATATGTTAATATCCATCATTTTTTTTTTGATGAGGTTTGTTCGATATTTTTTGTTTAGTTTATCATCACTTAACATTTTCCCCCTTTTTAATTATAGTTTAGTCTTTTCCAATTTGAATGAAGTTGAAGGCAAATATTAAATGTCAGTGCAATTTAAAAAGTAAATCACAATTTCTTCTTCCTAACAATGTTTTCTCAAGTGTAAATCATAGCCCCGTAAAAACAAGGAATTTTACAGTAAAGGGTTAACCCGCCATTAGACCATTTTTTATTCTGGTACAAATTCAAAGAAGTTGTAGACGACATTTTTTAGTTGATGAAATTTTACAAATCCTGTTACAAATTGTTTTTTCATTAGTCACAATATTAGGGAAAAAAGGCGAAAAAAGCTGAGAGGTGTGTAAAAACGGGATTGTGTGAGGTTTGGTAAAACTAATTTTTAACCCTTTCCTATTCAAATACGGGATTTTACGTTCCTGTGATTTTATACTTGGGAAAACATATCGAAAAAGAAGAAATTGCTTGTTACAAGCAATTTCTCCTTTCCCCACAATATTTTCTACCACATAGGATGGTTTCATTTCAAATGGCATCAAGTTTTCATTGTCATCTGCAACCTCTTTCAATTTTGACTAGTCTAAAATTTCCAAAAACAGGAAAGGGTTAAACCCTTCCAGTTTTTCATAGACCCAAAAATTTGAAAAAGAAATGTAGCTTCTTTCTTGAATTTTTTCGCCACCATTTACAAAATGTGCATGGATCAGCCTGATAATCAAATTTCCCACCGCGTCTTTATTTGAACGAACATGTTTTGCCTAAATTACTTCTGAGATTTAAGACTAATAGGATAAAGGCAATTAAAGACTCTAGGGTCGAACGATTTAAGGTTCAAGGCTAGAAGTACAAACACGGGATCTTGAACGGTGGTCTGATTTGAATTTGCAGTATATGTAAATCAAAGCATTCGTCGGTACAAGCCTTACTCAAATAAATCAAAAATATAAAAAGAACGTGGCTGAATATAAGTACAAACTGAAGAAGTAAACAGTAAACAAAGATAAAAAAAATCAAAAGATATCAAATAAAAAATAAATTAAAAATGAAATTCAAGCATGTTTATGAACCCATTTCCTTGGCTACCCAGTAACGTACATAATTTCAAATCTCAATGTCGTAGTTTCTATATAAAGCTACAAGAGCTAGTGTTAGCGTTTGAAATTAACCCTTGTCATGCTGAACCCGGAATATTCCGGCTTTGGCAGGAGGTGTAAACCAAGATCAGCCTGCACGTAAGTGCAGTCTGATCTTGGTCTACATCTCCTGCTTGTACCTTTCTTGACAGAATTGTGTACGAAATTGATTTCTAAAAGAAATATTGATTTTCAATCGACAAGATCTATCGGTGCTTTCAGCCCTTTGATTTTACAGCGATTCCGTAAGCTAATTTATACAGCATGACAAGGGTTAAGAAGTCACTGACTCACTGACCGTGAAATTCTAGAAGCCAAAGCTGTTTTTGAAGGGTAAAAATGTGTATACTTTTCAAGGCTTGGATCATTTCCTGTTATGTTAATTCGTTTTTATAAATCACTTACAAAGATTTGAGGATTTGACGTTAGCAATTAATTTGCAAATCTTCTAAGATAAAGATAACATAAGATACACCATTGAAAAGCTGAGAGATCAAAATACCCCCATTTGCTTCGTAGAACGTTGGGAGAAATTCCTAAGGGTCAAAACAGGATATTTTCACTTTTTCATTGGTCAAAGACCTGGTGTATGAGCCAGACACGAGCCCTGTCAACTAAGACTAGTTATCGATCGGATGAGACGTAATACAGTTCCATCGTGAATGCGCTTTTTATGATTTTTGTAATTCCGTTATTTATCGTCGCTACCGTAGCAGATGCCCATATGAACCATGCCAACAGAAGACGGACAGTTGTTACAGGGGTTAGTGCAAGGATACAGGATGAAACTGCTGAGATCCCCGCCTGGTTCTTTAACGTGCTCGATAAATAGCATAGTCACACGGGGCCTCGGTTTAACGCCTCATCCGAAAGACAGTTAGTTGGTTAGTTGATATGGTTAGCCCATGGCTCGAACCCGTGATCTTGAGGTTTGAAGTCAAGTGCTCTATCAACTGAGCTAATCGAATTGACCACAGTGATTTCGAAAGCGGTTCGTCGATTGCAATAACTTACAGTTAAAGAAAATAGCTTTTAAACTATTTTTGAAAATGGATAGATAGCATAAAAGAAGCTTGGATTGTTGGCGACCTACACGTCCTTACAACAGCTTGGATAAGTTCAAGTCGTCAAACCAACAAAATGACTCACACAAATGGCGGCCAATTTTGGAGTTCAAAGCTCGATTCCGGGCTGTTTGAAATTTGATTGGACGATTAATTCTTTGATTTACAGAGGCTATTCGTCTCCAGTAGTTCTGTTTAAAGATGTAGGTCTAATAAAACTTACCACATAGCACTACAGTCAAAGTGAACCATCAGCCATTTGGACGGATTAAAGGCAAACGACTGCGCATGTTCCACACCCACCATGTACTTCCGGTATTCAGGACATATGAAGGCGGAGCCCGCATAGGCGGCGTCTATATGCATCCATATTCCTTCATTAGAACCTAAGATGAAAATCAGTATTGAAGACAAGTGGTTAAATATTATCTATTCCTTTAAGATTTATTTTGTTTTCATACATGATCATACGAGACACAAGGTTAATGTTGAATTATTTTCGAAATGATCCTCCTTCATTATATACCTATACATGTTTCTAGTAAAATATGTACACTCCACATTAACGGTCAGAAAAAAGGATCTGATAGTGTTCATACAAGGTACTCTAAGATGAAGTCACTTTGTGTGTATATGACGTCTAATACGAATAAACGTAACCAGAATGGTAAATAATAAGGAAAAGATAAGGAACTTTATCAGTATTTGCCGAATTAATTTGATAAAAAAAAAAAAAAAGAAAAAAAAAAAAAAAAAAAAAACCAGGCAAATACAAGGTGTATCTCTATTGTAACATAAAATTCCCTACATTTACACAGTGAACTTGTTTGAGCGCTAAATTATTCCACCGATGATTTTTTCAATTTTAGTTGCGAATATCATGAATGTTGAATTCCGATCGGCAAGCAAAACGTCGATGAAAGAAAACATAAGACGGATTTTTATAGTATTGCTCAAAAAGGAGTTCCAAAAAAAATGTATCTCAAACTGTAGCTGCGATATCGTAGTCCTCTTTCTGATAATCTGCTGGCGAGGGCTACGATATCCACCTTCTTTGCTCCTTGTTGAATAATCCGGAGTGATTCACTCAGGGCACTTTGAGGTCAGTTTAAATAATACAAACGCAATTTTAATACCAGAATTTACCGTAACCATTTATCTATCCTTATATATAAATAATTATGTGCAAGAAGTCGGATATTTCATGCATTTAAGTCTCGATTTACTACATCATCGAAAAAATCCAAAATTTTCGGTCATTTTGAATCAAATGGCCATTTCGCTGTGTAACAGCGAGATCTCTTGAGAGCTCGCACTTCCCACCAAAAAGATAACAAATGGAATATAATTCATCATATTTGGAATTCATAGCATTTTTTGAATATAGGACAGTTCTGATAGAAAATAATAACAAAGTTGTGTGAAAGTAATTCAAGTGTTAGGTGAATTGGATAGAAAAAATAAATAAATAAATAAATAAAAATATTGACGATTCAGTTTTTTTGATTTTGAAATTTCAAAGTAGGTAAAAAATGATGCTATGATTTATTACGAGCACATGTTTTGACAGCATGAGAGTGGTAAACAACGTGACGTGATAATAGATCACATGACCAACCAAATGTCATGGCTGCCAAACTTGGTATGTTTTTATAAACTCAAAAGAAGCTTGTATTAAATGATTGATACAATTGACATTCTTCTTATTTTGATAGAATTCGTCCATAATATTGACGTATGTATGAAATTGATCCGTAGGTAGTCGCCTATCACAAAACATTAAATATTAGGACTTGCAACAAAGCGCAAAGAATGGGGAGTCGTAGACCTCGCAAGCAGATTATCAGAAAGAGGGCTACGATATCGCAGCTACTTAAACTGGTAACATTCACGCCTATTTTACATCGTTTTTATGATTTAAGAGATGAAAAGAATATTTTTGGTTTTCATGGAGGTATGAACCGAAAAACCTAATCACACTGTATGAATACGCGAAGCGGATTCATACATTGTGTGATCAGGTTTTTCGGTTCATACCTCCATGAAAACCAAAAATATTCTCTTCATCTCTTATAATTCAATATCATCGTGCGAAAAAAAAAAGCTTTACAAATATTGATACCTTTTTGTATGGTACTATTTTGAGCGGAAGCATACAAAATCGCTGCGTGCTCAAAATTGTGTTCATGGAGTTATGAATATTTTTTTTCGACCAATCAGAACGCTCGTTTGTGATAGACGAAACTAAAATTTAAATTATAAGTACATGAATAAAATTCATGACACATCGTGTGTTCATAAAGCGACCACTTGTGATTAGCGACAATAAAATTGCTTTCCAAAAGACAATAAGCTTTTGAGAAGTTGAAGAATTTGCCTAAACCGTAACTAAATTCTATGTTATATGAACTCATTAGAATCGTCTCAATAATACGAATCTAATGAGTTCGAACAACATAGAAATTGAGTGAGAATTCTGCAATAATTCATGAATGAAAGCAAATTGATCCTGCATAATCATTGCGCAAAAATTTATTGAGCCTTTCTCTTGAGCTACCACGTTTTGGCTGTCCGTCGATTGGGCGCCTTATACAGGTTCTACTGTACAAGTCGTGCGAACTTTTTAGGGCAGGATTTATTTTCACAATCCTTAAAAAAATTAAAATTTATAGTCTGTTTTCAATGTTCGATTTTTGTCCATAGTGAATAAAATCTACATTTAACACGAGATAAAATACGTGAAGGTTGTTTACATATTAGGTTTTATTATATACCTATAAATGATATGAATTAAAATCTGGCTATCTAATAAAACTCGACCGAAAAAAAAATATATATATATATATATTCGGCGTGTACCAAAAAACCGTATTCGTCTCGTCGAGTACCGTTAAACACGGACTCCTTTTTTGTGTATTGACGTTCGGGTATTATCGGAAAGTTCGTTATTTCTTAATCATCTAAGAGAATTTTCTTAATGTCATGTCCTAAAGGTATATAATAAAAGGAATATTACAATGGTGTTTTTCTATTTGTCGTTATCTTGTTCTCGAAACGTGTGTAGGTATTTTTTTATTGGATTTTCGAACACGATAACAACAAATAGGAAAACACACTGTTGTAATATTCCCTATGTACTTAATATATTGTTATGCTGGGCTACTTACAAATTTGTCCTAATTCCTCTAAGTTATCGAATGCACACGCACCGGTTGTTCCCAGGGTTGCACATAGCTTAAAAAAAACAGAGATAGAAATAAGAATATATGAGCCTATGCGTGACATTTCCAACCATTTCGCATGCGCGTAACTCGCACACATTGAGCACCCTGGACAGCCATTCGGGGCAATTAGAATATTCGCTGATTGTTTAAAGAAGCTTTGGGTCAGTATCTATCTACAGAGCGCAGAGTGAAGACTCTGATCAGACTGTGCACATTCTGTAATAGAAGGAAATGTCACTCATGCGCTCATATATATCAAAAACAAAACAAAACAAAACAAACAAAACAAAACAAATAACAAAAAAAAAAAAACGGCATTGAATTCATCGGCACTTTATACATGTTATATGTATAGATACGTACAAATACGAATATAGTCATGCCTTTATAATACATTTTAGAACACAAAGAGTATATAACCACCCATTTTTTAGACTGGTCCAAATTGAAAGGAGTTGCCAATGACAATTTAATCCTTATGAAAATATAGTCTTTTTCAATTATCTATAGAAAACATTGCGTAAAATGAAGAAATAGCTTCCTGCAATGTCTTCGTTTCACACATTTTTTCCCAATTATTTTTCTTGAGGCGTCCAAAAGTGTTATGGTCTCGAAATGGGTTAAGATTCAAATGGTCAGTCATTCAAATCTCTTCCAATTGATCCCGATTAGCAAAATAGCATTTTGTCTGGTCTTCACGTCAAGAACACGGGCTTAACATACATACAATGTTATAACTCATTTATGTATGTTTCCTAAGTATACAAAGTTCTAATAATTTAATATATAGAGGATGTTGAATGAATGGTAATGGAATACAGAATTCATTAAACAAGTCATCTTTAAACAGATATAAACGAGGCTTTGTCGAGGTTTTATCCGTTTACGATGACGAGTTTAAAAAAGTCCGGTATTTTATGGACACGAATTTGATATTCTATTTGAAAGGTGACATAATATTTCGTGATATATCGATAAAATCTGATATTGGTATAAGATGTTTTCGCTAAATATATATAGCCGTTTGTAAAATAACGTCAATACAATTATTATGTGACGTCATTTCATACGGTAACAAAAAGGCGTTTTTATCTATTCTTAAAATATCACTAGTGTAATATCAACCATGTAATATAAAACATGTTCAACAGGTTTATTTCACTCCCAAATCGTAGGTCATGGCACAAATTGACCAATCGCGGTCGTCAATCAAGTAATCAACCGACCAATCAAATAATTTGTTCAGCCCGGACCTGAGCTTATCAACTCCAATATTGGCTGCCATTTTGTTTACCATTATTGTTGGTTTGGTGATATGAAACTACAGCTTGAATAAGCTGTAGTTTCGACGTTTAGGTCTCAAACTAACCATTTTACTTCTTTGTTACAAGATCCTGGCAATAAATTTTGCAAAACAACGCCGTTAAAAATTGAAGCGGTACTTCCTGTTGGAGTTAATGGGCGGAGCCTAGTTAGTCAGTGGGCAGGGCCAGCGATTAGTCAATTGAGCCTTTTGTGTTAACCCTTGTCATGCTGAACTCGCAATATTTCTGTTTTAGTAGGAGCTATCGACAAAGATCAGCCTGCACATATGTGTAGTCTTATCATAGTCTAAACCACCTGATTGTCCTTTCAAGCCAGAATGGTTTATTAAGATTAATTTTTAAAAGAAATAATTACCTACAGGTAGTACTTCCGGTGCTTTCAGTCCTTTGAATTTCAAGAAATTTTGATAATGGTTTTATTCAGCATGACAAAGGTTAGGCTGCTTTCTGATTTTTTAGTCTACCTCTAATATTGGTGCAACTAACCAAGACATGATCTTACTGGCCTACTATAGCAGGTTGGAAATCCCCGAGATAAAATTGGTAATGCCGAGTAATTGAAGAGATTAAATGACAATATTTTCATTCCATTCTTGACAGCTTTTCAAATCATCCGTAATTTATTTGATGTGTGAACAGATTGTCAAAGTCTTTGACAGTTTAATAAGATTTGGTTCTTAATTAGTCGTCATCTGATTTGATCTTTTTAAGAATATGTGTGTAGGTGGCCGTTCCAAAGTTGTTGTTTTTAATAATAACTTTACTAATTCTTTGTTTCATTGTACGATCGTTCTAATTTATATATATATAAAAAAAACAACAACAAACAAAAATAAATTAAAAAAACAAAAAACAAACAAACAAACAACAACAACAACAAAAAGTGACATTGCCAAGGGCATTGCATTACAATTTTATGACGCCACAAGTATTCTCAGTTCCACTTGGATACCGTTAAATTGTCGAGAATGAGCGAAAGCAGGGTTAAACAGTGGGTTAATCCTTTGATAATTTCACTGATAGGAAAGCATTTGAAACTTTATATTTTCAGCTCAGAGGAATTATTACTTTTTCCGATTGTTCCTTATTATGGAAAAGAAGGACTGATTTAACACCAATATTTACGATTAGGGATTAAAACTGATAAATTTTCTTTTGTGTGCTCTATTCGGACAAGAGTCATAAAATGTCGTTTAATGAAGAAAAACAAGTATCGAAAGCTCCGGTAGTCCTTAAGAATAAGATCTAATTGACCAATCACTGCCCCCCCCCCAACTTACTCCTTAGCGACGCCCGCTGACTCCTGCAGGAAGTCCCGCTTAGATTTTAAAAGGCGTTATATTGCAAAATTCATAGCCAGTAGCATGTGACAAAAATGCTATGGTTGGTTTGCGATATAAACGCCGTAACTACAGCTTGAATAAGCTGTAGATAGGACGTTTACGTCGCCAAACCAACAAAACAGCTTGACAAGTATGGCGGCCAATTTTGGAGTCGAAAGCTCAATTCAGGGCTGGATGAATTATTTGATTGGTCAGTTGGTTCCTTGATTGGCATTCGTGATTGGTCAAATGAACAGATGACGTTCATAAGAATAAGTAAACTGATAATGAAAATGTTTACATTCGATCTTCCTTAAACAACCACTTTTTGTAAGCGACCATAGTCAAAATACCCTTTCAAAAGGAATAAACTCTTAGGAATTTAAAGAATTTGAAACGAGAATTCCACAGTAATTTTTGTATGCAAGCAAATCTATGCATCATGCCACAAAAAATGTGCTAAGCGACCATTCTCTAAAGCGACCACAGTTTTGCCGTCTCTTGAGGGATACTTTAATACAAATCTAGCTGTACTTACCAAAATGTGATTACAATAATTTTAAATGAAAGAGAACCTGATAAGGTTTTGATTGCATCATAAAGCAGTTATCGACGCAATTATTGTGGTGATAACATGATAACTAACCAATCAACTTACATAAAATGGTATAAGCCCCGCCCTCAAATCCTCTTCAACGGCTGCCTTAAAGACATCCCCTCGAAGACTCAAGTTATCGTCACTTGGTAAGAATTTCATTTTTACGAGTCCGATTAACCCCGCCTTTTCCACCGACGAATGGGCCTAATAACGAGAGGTAATATACATAATAGTAAATACATGGAGAATATTCTGTTCCGATAGTTTTTTTCTTTGAGCTGCGAAGGAAAAAATTCATGTAAACGAGCCTGAAAGTCGACTGGATTATCATGTTGTCCTCCGAAGCGAGAAACACGTACAATATGTTTTATTATATACCTATAAAAGATATGGAGTTAAACCTGGCTGTCAAATACAACTCGACAGGAAAAAAATCAATATTCGGCGTGTAGCAAAAAACCGTATTCGTCGAGTACCGTTAGACACTGACTTCTTTTTTTGTGCATTGACGTTCCGGGTTTTTCGGAAAGTTGGTTATTTCTTAGCCATTTAAGAGAATTTTCTTAATGTCATTTCCTAAAAGGTATATAATAAAAGGAATATTACAACAGTGTGTTTTTTCTATTTGTTGTTATCGTGTTCTCGAATCGTGTGTAGGTATTTTTATTGGATTCGACCTTCGGTCTCATCCAATAAAAAATACCTACACACGATTCTCGAACACGATAACAACGCATAGAAAAAGACACTGTGGTAATATTCCCTATGTATCCCTATCGTAACAAAATATTCCATTTATTGTTTATTCGATGAAATACGATGAAATAATAAGAAATCTCTATATCTACTAGTATTTCCCTTCTCCATTACCATTCTGATTACGTTAATTCGCATTATCACGTATCTACAGAATAAAAATGACGTCATCCTAGACTACGTTATATGGAACCATATTTGACTCTATCCGGTACTTTTTTGACATATCCTGTTTTGTTTGTGTGGAATGTATCATCTTTTACCAGAAATATGTATAGGTATATAATAAATACGTGTACATGTATTTGTCTTGGGAATGTTTTTTGCTTTATTTTGTTTTGTTTCAGTCTCTTTTTTTACAAAATACAGTCGACCTTGCTCGAACGATCACTTTTAAGTGACCTTGTCAATCAAGCAACCATAATCAAAATACCATTCCCCATTTTTTTACACGCAAACGCTCAAAAGATGTGATTGCATTTTGCTAAGAATTTAAATAACATCTAAATTTTATGTTCTTAAAACACATTAGAATAATCAAAATTGACCAATTCTAATGAGTTTCAACAACATAGGATAAACCGAGAATTCTGTAATAATTCACGTATTCAATCAAATCAATCCTTCATATCTTCGGCAAACAAGTGTACTAAGCGACCATTCACTTAAGCGACCACGAATTGGTTGTCCCTTGAGTGCTCGCTTAATACAAGATTTACTGTATGTTTTTCTATAATATGACATTTGAATTGCCATATATATATAGAAACCAAATAATTGGGAAAACATTGTGATACAAACAATTTCTTCAGTTGCCACATTTTTTCTACCTTGAAAAAATCTAAAATTCGTAAACTTTAAATAGTCGTCTACTATTCCTTTCAGATTGGACTAGACTAAAATTTTGTAATCGGTAAAATATTTCTTGTTACCTGGTCTGAACAATAAGCCACAAGTCTCGCATTTATCTCGGCGTCCTCTAGATCTTTGTTGTCTATTTTGTATCTTCGTATGGCCTCGGACCTCGCCGCTAGTAAAGTGACAAATGTGCATTCACTTGCAGTACACTTGTACACATGAAAAGAGACAAAACTATATCTCAGTACAATGTCTTTAAAGTGGTGTTAAACCCAAATCAATCAGTCTATCAATTAATCAATCAACAAAAAACAATCAAGCATTTAATCAATTGTTCGATCGATCAATCAATTAACAAATCGGTTTTTCGACCATTCAGTCGCTAAATCAACCGAACAATCGTCCAGTCAATCAATCAATTAAGCGGCCAATCAACCAATCAACCAACCAACCGACCAACCAATCAAGCAAATCTAGAAATCAATTTATCAATCGGTTTTTCGTCGTTCGGCGGATAACAACTTGAACAATCTTGAATTAATTAGTTCTGGCCGCCCCCTAAGCTATATCTATACTTGATACAGCGGGAAGAAAGGAAAAAAGCAAACAAACATCCACCAACATGTACAAGAAATCCCTATTCTATATATTTACGTATGTTGTAGAACGATGGCTATGCAAAATGTGACATTATTTTTTTCCAATTTATTCATTTTATTTGGATGATTTAAGATGATATCAATGAATATGGTCAATCTTGCTTAAACGACCACATCTATCAAGCGACCACTTTTATTAAGCGACCTTTTCCTTTTTTAAAAGTTGAAAAAAATTGTTAAAGAAATACCGTATTAAATCCTAGACTGTTTGAACTCGTCTCGTTTCTTATGAGTTCGAATAACATAGGACTGAGTAAGAATTCTGCAATAATTCAAGTATGAAAATCGATCCTTCATCATCATGACACAGGAAATGTATTAAGCGACCATTCTGTTCAGCGATCACTTTTTGCCATTCGTTGAGGGGTCACTCATTACAAGTTTTATAGTACATGATAAACAGAGTAACAAGGAAGCATATGAAAAAAGGGGGGATTCTTATCCAGTGTGTGCTGTGAGAAATCAACTCGATAAGCTATTTTTGTTTGTCACGTTTCCTAACCTTGACCTGACAACCGCGTGTATATGATACTATTTATCTCTCAAAATATATACCTCATAAAGCTTCTTAATGATCTAACGCATATAGCCCTTAGACTCCATATTGCCGATCCCGAGTTTAAGAAAAATATGTAACATGGAAACGCTATTTAGATAATTCGATATTATATCTATTTTAGAACTCAATAAGCGAGTAATCAAAATCATTATGGAAATTGATGGAATATGAGGCGACTTTCTACAACAAGAAAAATAAAGACGACCTGAAGCGAACTAGATCAAAAGTACATACATGTATAAATCAAACTAATATCTTTGTTTTATGCATTTCTTGTCGTGGAACACATGCACCTTGACAAGCGGAAAGAGCCGATCGCTAGCCCCGCCCACTTACTCCGCTGACCCTGCCTACTGATTTACAACAGGAAGTTGGATATAAAACGGCGTGTTTTGAAAAAACTATGGCCAGTAACATGTAACAATTGGTTTGTTGGCGACCTAAACGTCGTAACTACAGCCTGAATAAATTGTAGCTACGATGTCCAAGCCGCCAACCATCAAATGTACTGTACTTAAATGTTGGAGTTTACCTTGACTCTAAATTAACCCTTGTCATGCTGAACCCGGAATATTCCGGTTTTGGCAGGAGGTGTAGACTAGGATCAGACTGCTCATTTGTGCAGGCTGATCTTAGTCTACACCTCCTGCTCAAACTTTTCCTTCCCGAGTTGTTTATGAGGTTGATTTCTAAAAGAAATATTGATTTTTGAAGTTCTATCAGTGCTTTCAGACCTTTGATTTGACAGCAATTCAGTAAGGTAATTTATACAGCATGACAAGGGCAAATTCTGATTGGTCGAATTATACCATGATTAACATACGCGATCTTCCAATTACGAGAAAAAGAAACGCGGAAGTAAAAAGTACCTGTATAAATTCTTTTTCTCGGATTTCTACCTTTATGACCAACGAAAACAACAAGTCACATTAGAAATTTCTTTGTTCGCTATCTTAAAAATTTAAACTAGCTTCGTGAATGGAAAGAGTCTAGGTTTGGTGGATAGAAAGTGACTTTTAAGCCCATCTTTCATTTTTAAAACAAACAAACAAACAAACAAACAAAAAAAACAAACAAACTTAAGATGAATAATTCAATACGGTTATCTTTCATCTTGAAAAATAGTTGTCAGTTTTCAACTCGACCTTATTCGGAATTTCATTAAATGTGACTCAAAATCACACTTAAATACGGAATCCTGTTCCTGCCATCCACTTTTCGATTTTCAAGGAACTCAAAAAGAAGAAATTTGGCGTTCTTACTTTTCTAGAAAAAAGATAACCCGAAAAGTCGAAAAATAGAAGATTTCTATCTGAGAATTGTCATAAAAATTTCGACTTTTCGACCTCACGCTTGTCAAAAAACAAACAAACCAAACGAAACAAACACACAAAACCCAAACGGAAATTAATAACTTACGCAGACATCTTTCGGGTCGAAAAGTTGAAAAATAGATTATTCAATCTAGTACATGTATGTATAAGACTCAAAATGAAAAATAAAAACCTCGAAATTTGTCGATTTTTCTAGTAGGTAATATTATCTCGGAAAGTCTCTTCCTAAGCACCGTCTGAACCGGTGTAGTGTAAAAAAATACATGATACACTTTCATTTTAGCTAGCAAGCGCCAGCATTGATAGCTTAAGTTAACAGACAAATTTTTGAGGTCGTCTCAAGTTCAACGAGTGCAAACTGCCACTGGAAGCTAAAACCACTAAATCCGTTAAATTCCTACGTCATAAATGATAGTTCATATGTATTTCTATTTTCCTGTCTCTGAATATCTTAAAGTGACACAACTATGACGTCGATTGTTAGGGGTGATGACAATCCACTACCAGATATAGCGCATGTTATGTGTTCAAATTGAGGTGGTTGTTTTGTTGAATGTAAATGTCTCGAAAAGTTTATTGCTAATAAAATGTCCTAGCACGAACTTCAAAGCAATTTACCGCTTTTTACTTACTTTTGCCGAAGTGTTTTCTATTAAATGTACGAAAAAGACTTGACTTGAATAATGAGTCTCCGTGGGCTTTTGGCGTAAATTCTTTGAAATGTTTGTTCAAAGAAACAAGAAAAAAAGGAAAATACTATTTTCCAGTCTCTGAATATCTTAAAGTGACGTCACAATGACGTCGGTTGTTAGCGGTGATGATAATCCACTACCAGAGATGGCACATATGTGTTCAAGTACTATTCATAATAATGTCGACTGTACACTATCTTAGATAGCGTAAAACGAGTGTATGTGTGTAGTCAAAAATTTATATAGACTTTGGGATGTCGAAATGAGTAATAGATGATTTGTTCCAGATGTAAAACACCGGATATCTGTCTCGGGGGGAGGGGGACGTCTATGTTTCGACCTCTAGTCTCTATTTACTTTAGACACTTCATTGGACATAAACCCCGAACATGTCTTTATTCAAAGTGAGTCCCTAAAGAAAGAAATTAGTTTCCCTATTTTCTTACAACCATTGAGTCAATGAGATTCAAATATGACAGAACCGATTAAAAGTCAATTATTATGACATTAATGATACACCGTATAATTCATATATGACACGTGGCAGAGGAAAGAATTCTGAGTTTATGTTGTTTTACATGGCCATAACATGCAATTATGTCAATCGAGATGGCTTACGTACCAATCCTTCAAGAATAAAATTCCAAATTTGAAACGAACAAACTATTTGATTAATTTATACGTAATAAAGTGGGTGGGGAACCGGAATCATGTAGTAATTTGGTCTCCCGTTTCTTGTTGATTAAATAGTTAATTTGATCAAGACGTTGACGAGACGGGTTCATTATACAACATGGTAATTGAATCTGAATATAGGTCACGTCCAAATTTTATTTTATGCATCTTAGCGTAATTAGACGAGCTTGAATTTTCACGAATACTTTTTTTAATAGATTTGATTACTGAGTTGGGATGCTACATAGAGAGAGAATCAGACAGAAAGACTGACAGAGAGAAAGAAAAAGCAGAGAGGAATAAATTAGAGAACAGCTACAAGTATTTGACGAGGAGCAAGACGCACACACACACACACAAATCCTATTTTTATGTGGTATCAGGTTAAAATGGAATATATAAATAAAAAAGCGCTTTTAGCGTTATGTACCCTTTGTAATGACAAATTCTGCCCGATTTATTTTTGTCGTTAGTAAAAATAAGTGAATAGAAACCAACTATAAGGTGAACATGTACACGTACAAACACGAGAGATGCTGTAAATCCAATCAAATTGACCAATCGCAGCTTTCAACCAAAACTTAGTTTACCAATGCAATCATTGATTGAGACCGGAAGTTAACTTTTAACTCCATCAATGGCCGCCATTAATGTAAAGCATTTTTGTTCGTTTGGCGACTTAAATGTCACAACTCCAGCTTATTCAAGCTGAAGATACGACATTTAGGTCGCAACCAACCATACTACTATTTTGTTATGTGATAATGGCCAAGAACATTTCAAAAATAATACCGTTTAAAATCGAAGTGAAATTTCGTATCAGATTCGATGGGCGAGGGGAACGGCGGGGTTAGCGAATGGTCAATTTGTTCCATTACTTGTGGTAAATGCTGCGCTACAAGTAGCTTTTATATACAACCATATTTGCGAATCTGCCAAAAAATGATACATGCTGATTTCAGTATTCCTTTGCTTTGTAAATTGGACATTTGTTTCGGGGAATTATGGTAAAAACTGCATGACGTTTAATATATGCGGGGTAAAAGTGAACTTATAAAAAGTGCAGCAATCAGAATTTGTCCATATTAATTAGTCCAGTATCTGATAGATAACCGTTACCCCTATTGTGAAGGTAAATCGTTACAATGTAATTTTTCCAAATAAATGAATTTTATCCCCTGTCTAAATCCCTGAAAACTTTTTACACCAACGCGAAGCTTATATCTACAACCATATTTCATACGCCAACGTGAAGCATATATATACAACCATATTTTTTTTACGCCAACTTGAAGCATATATATACAACCATATTTTTTACGCCAACGTGAAGCTTATAAAAAATATCTTCAACTGAAATCAAAATTGTGCGTTATTTCATTGCCAGATATGATTTATCGATTGGAATGATCACCCACACTCCTGTATAAGGTGTTAAGAAATGCTTTATATTTCAATAAATACGGTTTGCATTTCATAGCCACAAAATACCCGCACGTAATGACGTAATGCACTTAGGAATTACGATTTTCTCAAGCTTCTCATGGTTTTACAAAGTGTCTTTCAGAATTCGAAAACTTGTGATGATAAACCGTCACATTTTTTTCGTATCTAGCCGTCCTTCTCCCTCGTGCTATTTTTAGTTTTTACTTCAGTATTAATCCTTTCCTGTACAAACCCGGGAATTCGCGTCACTGAGATTTGATACTTGAGAAAAAGTTGGAAAAAGATAAAATTGTAACAAGCAATTTCTCCTTTTCTCACAACATTTACTACCAAATAGAATGGTTTCCTTTAAAATTGCACCAAATTTTCATTGTCGTCTTCGTCTGCAACCTCTTTTAATTTGGACCAATCTAGAATTAGAAAAAAAAAAAAAAAAACGGGAAAGGGTTTAGTTGTGATGGTCAAGCATCACACCTAAATTCAAACTTGTATTATTATCAGTCAAAATGAATTTGTGACGGTCGTCCATCAGATACTGACTGTTATTTCCGCATCGATTTACATAAATGTCTGACCTGTATAACTCCACCTCCCATTGTTTGTTTGTTGCTATGGAGGAACTCAACCGGAAGTCCGATCATCTTTCCTAACCAATCCATCACTATCGTTTCCAGTTCAGTACAGGCCGGACTTGATGCCTGAAAAAGTACATTTATCGTTACAAGACGACAAAATTTTAGGCTTGTCCAAATTGAATTGAAATGAAATAAAATTTAAATGATTGAAATTTAGACTTTTTTTAGCTTTCTGTGTAAAAATGTTGTTGAGAATGAAGAACTTGCTTGTACCAAATTGCTTGTGACGTAGTATCGACAGAAAATAGCGTTTCAATACTTTAGTCGCATGAAGGTCTGAAAACATTACATGTTGAAATGATCTTTCGTGGCGTGGTGAAAGCACAGTGCGATCGCTTTTTCAAAAATAGCAGCGATCGTTTGAGAGATTTGTTACTGATATAAGAAACAACATTTGCGCACGCGGACCTCGCTTTCTAAAACTAGGGCAAACAAAGAATGTTCTACAATATGATTTTTAAACTCAACTCAAAAATCTATTTCAAACGGACCTGAAAAGTAAATCAGTTTGCTTCTTTTGACCATGTTTAAGCTAAACCCATTTCCGAGACAAGATATACTGAATTGTTTGTCCTACCTTTTGAGATTTATGTAATACGTTTTACGCAACACATATTTTGCATACGTTATAGGCGATCGCTCTTATACCCTAAAACACTGTTGGTGAAATTTCGCTTTATTAGAACATGAAACAATAAATTCATGTTCAATCCACTCCCCCACCCCGACCCGTAAAGAAAATAACAAAAGTAAAATACAACAATATTTGATATGAGACATCAATTCGAGACGTTGCGACGTTGGAATTGACAGTGGAGTTTCAACGATTCATATAGCATATTACCACATAATTATGTTTTTTAAGCACTGCTGAAATAAAGGTAAGGAAATAATTGTTAGAAGAGAAGAAATTACTCGTAACAGGCAATTTTTTTTCTTTTCCCACAATGTTTTCAACCTCATGTGGCTTTTGCTTTTCAATTTAACCCATTACCAGACGACAAGATTTTAGACTGGTCCAAATTGAAAAGAGTTGCAGACGACAATTTAAAGTTTATGAATTTTTAGAATTTTTTTCAATTTTCTGGGTAGAAAACATTTGGTAAAATGAAGAAATTGCTTTCTACAAGCAATTTCTTCATTTAACACAATGTTTTCCTAATTTTTATAATGAGGGGGCGTTTAAAAGAGTCACTTTATGGGAATGGGTTAAACCAAATTTGTTTTGACGTCCTAAACCTCTTTTTATTCGGACCAATCTATTTTTTTTTTCTTATTTTTCGGTTGGACTTTGGGTATAGGCTAAGCGCACTGATTGGTTTTTAAGAGAAAATGTTAACACGTACATTTCAAGTCTCAAAATTATGATTTATAAGAATGCCATGTCTCTTTCAGTTTTGAATTCACCTTTGTCGACATATTTTAGATAAGTGTTCTATTTGTGTATGTGTCGATCGCATATAGATAATAGGATATATTCATGTTTTTTAAGTAAAAATGAAATAAGGAATTCCCATATATTTATTTATTTTATTATTCAATGTTGTCGGTATTAAGTTATATATGGAGTTTTAAGAGCCTTGCATATTTGGGATTATTCTGTTTGAGACGAAGTGTAGCCGGTGTTGAACTCATCAGAACACCCCGGACAACTTTAGATTCTGACATTGAACATAAGTGATAAACATCGTATGTTACAATAAAATTTTCATTTGATTTGAATGACGTTTAATGCCACATTTTTCAGTATTTCATTCGCATCGCGGCGGCTGGATCACACAACCATGGAATCCTGGTATTTCTCACAACAGTACTGCAACATCCTTTCCGAGACTGCGTATCCAACCTAGGTTTACGATTATCCATCCATTGCTGGGAGAAAATAATATTCCCGTGACCGGGGACCGATGACAGCGCTACCGACTGCGCTATTGCCACGCCGGTGACAGAAATAAGACAAAGCGCCTTCTAATCCTCATTCGATTAAGAGTCCCTTTCCTACATTTTATTCTGACGGAAGACACGTTCGCGTTGTTTCGCAGCAATCAAGTGTGCCTCACAAGTTCTCAACAGCCAATCAAATTAGGTGAGGGTCATTAACGGCCATATTTGAATCGAGATGTCAGACAGCATTTTCGGGAGGACAAAAGATGATCTATTTGAGACGAGTTGGAGTAAATGACAAAACGCTAATCACCGGGGCTCATTTTGAAGGGTTACTGAAAAACTAATCAGCGAGAGACTTTATAATTTTCTACCGATGGTATTTTCTTTTTTATGTCCAACGTTGACAACTTATTTTGATCAACAGGTAGACAAGCGGAAACCTGTCAGGTTATTACAAAAATAAATGCTCATTCATAGTTTTATATATATAGTTGAAAAAAAGGACTTAATTCTTGGATAGAGAGAATCCACGGACCGCTGGCAACGCCATTATTAATTATATCTATCCTTTTGATGCTGAATAATATAAAATTGGCTGACAGCAATGGTAGCATTAGTTATTGGTCATAATTTCTCATAAAATTAATGTGATAAATTTTACTGACTTTAATGAGACAAACAGGTGGTATAGACAAAGATCAGACTGCACTTAAGTGCAGTCTGACCTTTGTCTATATCTCCTGCAAACAATGGATTATTCGAGGTTCAGCATACACAAGGGTTAAACGATTCATTGTCAGTAACGTGTAACAAAATGTTGAAACAATTGGTCTGTTTCGTTACTACTCGTTGAATAAGTTGTAATCAAGAGATTAAGTCACCGAACCAGCAACAATGTTTCAATGTCGGGTTTTTCCAATGTCGGGTTCAACGTTTACGTCTGATTTGAATATTTGATTCGATTAGTCTATCGATTTTTTCATTGACATCCGTTTTATTTCAGACAGGTACAACAAGGTACAATAAGGACATATATACAATAACATTTATGAAAATAGAATAAGAGGAATATAAAAAGAGTGGGGCCTAGGTAGTCAGCTACAGAATGGGAATGATAAAGAAAAGACACAATGAAACACGAAGAAAATTTTGATTACTGAAAACAGGTAAACGTAATTGCTCAACCCATTACGAGATGACATTATTTTACATTGGTCCAAATTGAAGGAAGCTGCAGACGATATTTCACAGTGTGCTAAAATTTGAAATTAACTGTCAACAAGCAATTTCTTTATTATCACAATATTTTCACATTTTTTTTTTTGGGGGGGGGGGTGGCGTCAAAAAGCGTCACTCAGTAGGAATAGGTTAAAAGACCGAATATCAAAGATAGGGTCAGTAACGACTCATGGAACAGTGCGAGGGCATTAAACGGTTGATTTATTGAAGAATTAAATGATTGAATTTGGTTTTATGCAAGGTTTCACAGTATTTAAGTCATATTGCGGCGACTGGAGCACCTAACAATGGATTCCTGGTAATTATCACACCAGTACTACCACTACATCCTTTCCTAGCCTCCTCCAGCTGCTATCCCACTGAGGTTTACGATTATCCATCCATTGGTGAGAGGCAATTGTCGGAAAGGATAAGCGCCGCCGCCGGGGATCAAACCCAAGACATCCCATAATTGAAGATGAGGTTTCCGATACGCTACCGACTATGACAGCGGCTTGGCAATAAATGGATCGCTGGCCACGCCCACCGACCTCCGAAAGGGAGTTCAATTCAGGTGGTCAGTAACATGTAAAAAAACATTAAAATTACCGGTTAGTGACAGCAAGTACAGCTTGAATAAGCTTTAGTGACGAAGATTGGGTCTAAAAGAGTGGTTTAATTCGTCAATCTATTTTTCTAATTAACAGTGGCGATCCGTCATCTTCATTCCGCAAGGTCTTGTCAATATGATTTCATTTCGCTATTGCAATTAAAACAGCATTAATAAGACTAAAGTGCCACTTATCAAAAATTTGATAACTAGGCTTTATTAGAGACACGTTTCGTGTTTCTATTTTTTTCATTTGAATAACCTATATTACTTGAACTTTCGATCGCTTATTATTAATTTGCTACATCCGTTTGGAATTCAGTTAATAATGATTTAATTTTTGATTCTGACCATCGAAAACGAGAGTTCTGGTTGGCCGAAAAAAATATTCAGACCTAAATGAACGAAACTTTGAGCACGCAGCTATTTTGTGTGTTTCCACACAAAATAGTTTCGTACAAACAAGTATCAAAATTTGTAAAATATTAGCCTTTTTCGCTTGATGTCATTAAATTATAAGACACTAGGTGTATACTTTTTTTCGAAGGTATGAAGCGAAAACCTAATCACACTTATGTATGAACCCGCTTCACGTATTAATGCAGTGTGATTAGTTTTTTCGTTTCATACCTCCATGAAAACAAAACTATTTTCTTCATCTGTTAATTAAAATCACGTTGAATAAGAAAGATAAAGTCTTTATACGTATTACTTTCATCCTTGTATAAACGAAACGAATGGAGATAAATAGTTCCCCTAGATAACTTCTTCATGAGATCGGGTGAAGTACTAGGAAAAACTGATCATTACACTTAGAGAATAAACCTGTGATGTAAAAACCTTTTATTTTTTACAAGCAACATGATATTTCACGAGAGTGGCGGTCGATTGAAATATACAATTCCCCAATTGGTCAAGAGTCCAATACATGTTTTTGTATCAATACTACATCATAGTTTTCTTTAATTATATAACTTCGAATCCATATATAACATACAATATCCGAAATTTTGTCGGGATATATTATCTTGTAGATGGCTGTAATTCCATCGAACAATAAGGTGGCATGCGCATACGTTACATGATCAATTACCAATTAAGTGGCTCTGTGGTGTCTGTTTTAGAGCACTAACTCTCCGCAAAAAAAGGGGGGGAGTTCGATTTTGTCTTTGTCGAATGCAAATATTTCACTAGAAATACATTTTGCTAGACATATTTATAGGTATTTAATAATTAAGCAACAACAACAACAACAACAAAATAATAATAATGATAATAAAACACACACACACACACACACACAAACAACACTTTATATTAACCAGGAAGCCGGGCTAATTGACAAACCGCGACTGTCAATCAAGAAATAAATCGACCGGCTAAACATTTTGCAGAATAAGACCGTTTGAAATCGAAGTGGAACTTCCTGTCAAGTCAACGGGCGGAGCCATAGACGTAAGTTGGCGGGACCAGCGATTGCTCAATTAGAAGCAGGTCAGACTTTCTCTTTTCAACTGCACGTAGATCGAATTATGAATATAACGCGTTTTCCGAAAATGTGAGTGTTAATTTATTTTGTAAGTTGCCGCAGTTCTATGCCATCATAACTATCTTGCCATTGGTCATTTTTTTCCTATGAAATAAGTCATAAGTTGGAGTCGTTTCAAAAAGCAAGAGGAGCATGATGGTCCTAAGTCGCTTCCCTGATTATGATGGTTCAGGATTATATAATATATACAAAATAGCAAAGCCATCTCTACTTATTTTGGAGAAGATGTTTAATATGTTTCTCTTTCAATTCTACATATTGATTGTGTATTGATGATCCCACCATATAGCAATAATTGTATGAATACGGTAATTTTTTAAAGTATTTTGTTAGAGGGTCAATTGACATCAATACATACCAACTAAATATCAACTCTCTAGACCTAATGGTTCAGAAGAAAAGATTTTCAAAGATATCCGTCTTAATTCTTATCTAAATTCAGGGATCACACAGAAAAGGGCTAAATTTCAAAATACGGTAATTATTTGAAGTAATTTGTTGAGGGTCAATGGCTGATGATATGCACCAAATATCAAAGCTCCAGGCCTTATCGTTTGGGAGAAGAAGATTTTAAAATATATCCTTCTTGAGCCAAAAACAATGTTTATCTCAAAATTCGTATCATTACGGAGCGACAATCATGTCGACGTTAATAAGGCTCAAGTGTCACTTAATAGAAATTTGATAGCAAATCTATATTAGAGAAGGGTTTTGGTCGTATTTATAGACGCAATGCATGTTTAACAACACTTGAACTTTATGAAAGCGTCAAATCTAGAGATGATAATTGTAGGCTCTCTGGAAAAACAGGTCAACTTTACCAGAAAATATCAATTACAATTGCGGTTAGGTTTGTACGCCCAAATTTTCTAAATAAGTGTAAAGAATAGACAGTTCAATACGTGCGAGTATAATAATGGTCGACACGAAAACTATCAACTCGACCATGTTTAAACCACTTGTCCCATATTACCGCAAGGCTATTCGATAGCTGGATAGACTGATGTGGTCATGATGTGTCTTGTCCATGAACGCACCCCCCGGTGACTACGGGGATCGAATCCGTGAACTTCAGATCATAAGACAAACATCTACACCAATTGCCATATAGGAAGTTTGAGATTTTATACCAATGTTTTTTTTATGAGAATCAAAAACTGGAATCCGGTTAAGAATATAAAAGTATGTTGTGTCCCCTGAATATTTTAACCTCCCCGGATCTCCGGTTTGGATGTTTCGAGATAGGATCTGCTATCATATTTCTATATAAACAAAATAGTTATTGATTCTTACAAATTTACCGCTGGATACAATAAACAACGACCAATATGGACCTCTATTGGTGTTTGCGAATCAAACGTCATTTTTCGAGGGTAACCTTTTCAATTTTTAGACCTATCCAAATCCAAAGGTTTTGCGGACCATAATATAAGTCGATTTTATTTGAAAAATAGACATTCAGTAGGGTAGAGAATTATGTGTTTCAAGTAATTGCTTCTTTTTCTACAATGCTTTTTTAAAATTATGAATTAACGGGGACGTAAAAGCCAGGGATTGAATGGAAAAGTTAAAACGAAGTCACGTAATGCATGCAATGACGTCATTTAACAATCGGCATAAAAATGTTTTGTGGAATATCTTAAATCTATACAGCACTAATTATACAAATTTATCCAAAATATTTCCACCATTTTATAATACCAAGTTAAATACAAAAAAGATGTATTTGCGATATTTTGGTAGCCAACCTACGATATACTGCGAATTTCTTTTAAATCGACTCGAAACACGAACTAATAAAAACCTGCCTCAATCCAAATACGGAAAATTGAAAACATCCAAAGTCCAAATTAATTTGAATCTACGGATTTAGAATATTCATTTTTATATAACAATATAAGCGCGTATTGCGATAAAGGAATAAGATAGTATTTCATTTAAATATCAAAAAAAATCAACGGCTAAAAAAAACAAAACAAAACAAAACAAACAAAAACGCATGGCGGATCCTTAAAAAAGTATAACCGCCTTTTTAAGTGAACCGAAAACGGTTGTTTGGAACTCGAATTATCCCCCAACATCCAGAACGATATCATTGAGAGCCTTAGTGCTTAGTGCTTACATAACCGTTCGCCTCAAAAACGCCATCTCACGTTATTGCACGTCGGACTGAAGCTTGTAAAATTCATAACAAGTCCATTATCAAACGAAACATTCGTTCTTATATTAATTATCAGTGGAAATTAATTGCGAGTCGTGAAAGAAAATGTATACATTTGTGTTGCTTTTCCTGGTATGAAATGTTGATAGCAATTTTTTTATCGGCTATGAAAGTGTATTCATTGTAATAAGATTGTTGAATTTATTTATATCTTAAATAATTACCGACCTTGTTTTAAGAATATGTAGAGCTATGAAGACTTATGATGTTCACTCAGTACATTTCGATGCATGACATAAGGTATCTTTGCTAATAACTCTTTGATTTCTCACGTTCAATGGCATTGATTTACGAGGGAGATTTTGAGATGCAATGTTCGGCACATTCGGTTCTTTGAAACAATACAATACACGTGGAATATTATGTTACGATAGTGATACAGCATCATGTATTTGCTTTGAGCTGCGAAGGAAAATTGGATATTCCACTCGACCGAGCTGCGGGGGGAAATTTTGATATTTCACGACACCGAAGGTCGAGTGGAATATCAAAATTTTCCTCCGCAGCTCGAAGCAAATACAAGATGTTGAATCGCAATCGTAACGTTATATTCCATTTATTATATCATTGAAAAAAGTCTGTATTTCTACAAGTATTTCCCTTCTCTTTTACCATTCTGATTACGTTTATTTGCATTTACGACGCCATATACAGAACGAAAATGACGTCATCTTAGACTCCCTTATTTGGAAACGTATATGACACTGTCAGTAACGGATTTCTTTCCCTTGACGTGTCCGAATTCGTGTGTGCGGAATTTATGTATTTTGCTAGAATTGTTATAATATAGAATGACTCACCCAAGTAAATCCTAGGCAGTTTATGGCATCGGCCAACATATCACCGAGAAGGGACGGAAAACTATTTAAAGCTGGAAAGTAGGCGTGCATGTAAGGGCTTTGCCAGTGCGTTACCTGTAAAGGGAAGTTTTATTCGTGAGTATTATATGGTCCACAGTAGATGAGACGGATCCCGGGCAACGTACATTGGATCTATCTACGATATCGTTGCCAGCAGAACATCAGAAAGAGGGCTACAATATCGCAGCTAACTGAACCCGCACAGGAAGTTCGACTTAGATATACAACAGCGTTATTTTGGAAAACTCGTGGCCAGTAACATGTAACAGTAACATGTAACAAAATACAATTGTTGGTTGTCGACGTAAGCTTCGTAACTGCAGTTTTAATTGACTATTTTTACGATGTTTAAGTCGCCAAACCTACAGTAACTTCCAACGTAAATGTCGGAGTCCAAAGTTCATTTCTGGTAAAAATAAATTATTTGATTTGCTTATCGGATTTCGATTGACAGCCAAGACCTGTCAATTCATACAAATTACAAAAAAGTCTTTTCGAAAAGCTGGAATTGTTTTGCGAAATCAGGAATTGTTTCGCACAAGATACGAATTCAGAAGATAGAAAAAACTATTTCACATATTGCTTTCACTGTATAAGCAGCATTAAATTACATGTGTATATTTTGTCCAGATGCACAATAACAATTCAAAACCTATCAGGGTTAAATTTCATAACTGTATACATATACTATGTAACCTATTCTTACAGTATCTACAGTATCTTTCTTCGGGAACCAAAAGAATTATCAATTTGTCCCCTATCAAAATGAATAATTAAGCAAACAAGCAAACAAATAAACAAACAACAACATTCTCTTCGCCTCTTTAAGGAAACTTGAAATTAATTGCTGTGTCTAATATAATAGGGCATTGTACTGAACATACACATTTAAGCCTACGAAAGACGTTGCTTCATTATTTCGAATAGATTGTCAGATACTTAAATGAATAAAATGAAGTGATAAAAGGCCACATAATGATAAGCATTAATGTTTCGTAAACGTAGGAATTGTATTTAGTTATAGTACTAAATCTATTTGCGAAAATTTAATAAAAGCAAAATGCAAAACTCGGGTTCATTTTCCTGTATTCGCCAATGTCATCATAGGCTGACGTCATCAAACTTACCCCTGGCATGATGACACGTTCTACGTCATCCATAATAACGTTCCAGTCCTCTCCTTTCTGAGGGGCAGAGTCAGGAATAAGCTGACGCATGTATCCAGGCGACACATTCGGAAGAACTCGGCGATTACGTATATTCTTAAGATAATCGGCTATGTAGTCCACCATTTCCTTCCCTGTAAATAACAAAGAAGTTCAATGTATCTATCGACTTTCTGTTGTTGCTGTTGTTGCTGTTGTCACTTTTAATACCTTGATTAGCTACATTTAAAGAAATAAATTCCATGCCTGGATAACGACAACCTATTTTCTAAATTAACCCGAAATTTACCCATCGCCAACGCGGCTGTCAATCAGGGAATCAACCGACCAATCAAACAATTTATTTAGCCCGGGCCTGAGCTTTCAACGCCGACATAGGCCCCAATTTTTGTTAACCCTTTTGTTGTTTTAGCGACTTAAACGTCGTAACTACAACTTATTCAAGCTGTAGTTACCACGTTTAGGTTGTCAATCAACCATTTACTCTTTTGCTAAGTGCTCTTGGGCATAAACTTTCGAAATAACGACATTAAAAAAGGAAGCGGAGTAGATAGGGGAGGGGGGTGGCTAGGGAGTCAGTTGGTTGGGCCAGCGATTGGCCAATTTGATCATTTTGAAGGACAAGGAGTGAATGACGGAATCAAACATTTATGTCGTGCTTTACTGTTAGTTTTACGGCTTAAGTGCCATAACTAACCCATCGCTGGCCCCACCCACTGACTCATTTGGTCCCGCTCGTTGACTCCGACAGGAAGTTCCGCTTCGACTTTCGATGGCGTTATTTTGTAAACTTAATGGCCAGTAGCATGTTACAAATAAGTAGAATGATTGATTGTAGACCTAAATGTTGTAACTACAGCTTAAATAAGCTGTAGTTACGATGCTTAAGTCGCCAAACTATCAGAAATAATTCACCTGACAGGCGGTAAATTTCGGAGTTCAAACTGAACTTCCATTCTAATTGTATGATTTCATTTGTCAAATGATTATTGAGAGACCACTGATATCGGTTAATTATGTGACCGTACCCTTTTTTGAAAGATCGGTTTTGTCAGGGATTTAAAAGAACTTTGACAGAATTCAGTCATATCGCGGAGGCTGGAACACCTAACCATGAACTCTTGGTATTTTTCACACCATGACAACCACTACGTCCTTTCCGAGCCTCAAGCTGTTCACCTTTCTAAGGTTTACGATTATCCGTCCCCTGGTGGGAGAAAATATCGGAAAGGATATTTGCCTAGACCGGGGATCGGACACTTGGTCTCATGGTTGAGAGTCCCAAGCGCTACCAAACGCGACACAACAAATCTCACATATCATTGGTTGGCAACAAACCCTCTAAACTACAACTGAAAAAGTACGAGTTACGAGATTTCAATCTCTAAATGATGCTACCATATTACCTACGGCAGCTTTAACCATTGTCATGCATACTCCAGAATATTCCTGTTTTGGCAGGAGGTATAGACAAACATCAGCGCGCACATAAGTGCAGTCTGATCTTAGTCTACACCAGAGATTCATTCATTTTAAGTCAGAGTTATTATAAAAATTTTCAAATAAATATTTAAATGCACAAAAAATTTAAAAAATAAACACAACTAGTACTTTTAGCGCTTTCAGTCCTTTTAATTTTCATGAAATTTTCTGAATGGATTTCATTCAGCACGAAAAGGGTTAATATGCTTTTATCAGTGAAGAATTATAAAACGCTATCTCAGAAATGTGAGTTATTTGATATATTAAAGGTCCAGTATAGTAAACACATCAGGTTAGAATAATGTTAATCGGTGATTATCTACTGTAGACATGAAATGCACCTGAATTATTAATCAATCAAGTTAATTAACGTATTTGTTAGGAACACTAGTATCGGACATTGGGACGACGTTTAGTTGATAGCATCTATTTTCATGCCTCCGAATTAGCTGTTACAAATCACTTAAGAGATGAAGAGAATATTTTTTCTTTTCATGGAGGTATGAACCGAAAAACCTAATCACACTGTATGAATACGCGAAGCGGATTCATACATTGTGTGATTAGGTTTTTCGGTTCATACCTCCATGAAAACAAAAAATATTCTCTTCATTTCTTATAATTTAATAGTATCGAGCGAAAAAAGCAAAAACCCTACATCTTTTTATACCTTTTTGTATGGGACTACTTTGTGCGGAAGCATACAAAATCACTAAATTTTGTTCATGGAGGTATGAATTAAATTTTTCGACCAATCAGAACGCTCGTTTTTGAAAGTCGAAACTAACAATTAAATTATAAGAAACTGGTCTGGTCCATATTGAAAGAAGTTGCAGACTAGATTTAAAAGTGTTTATAATTTGCACAATAATGACTAAATATGTTAGGAAACATTTTGAGTAAAAAGTGGCTTATTACAAGCTATTTCCGCTTTTTTTTGAACGAAATCGTCCGTAAAGATCTGTGCATATAAGAGTCAATGCCGAAATCCGATGATGAATCGTGTGCATTCGTCTCGATCTCAAAATGAAAACAGTTGGTTGGTTTGGTTGAATGGGGTTTAACGCCGCTTTTAACAGTTTTTCAGTCATATCGCGGCGGCTGGAGCACCTTACAATTGATTCCTGGTATTTCTCACACCAGTACTACCTCTACATCCTTTCCTTAAGCTGCTTTCTCACTCAAGTTTACGATTATCCACCCATTGGTGAGAGACAAATGTCGGACAGGATATGTGCCGTCGCCGGGGCAAAATGTTAACAAACATGAGTCGAAACTAATATGAAAAACACAAAATACTCTTTCCAGAGAACTTCAATAATTACCCGGTCTTTCATATTGATATCAAAAAGGGTCTCAGTTTTGTTTGCTTTAGTGACCAAATGAACGATCTATTGTTTAAAGTGTTTTTCTTTCCGTGGAGGGAAGATGTGGATTTAATTATTATTACTTATGTAATAAGAACAATATTAGGTAACCGACGTGTGCTTATTGGTTTTAAAAACACGGTGGTCAATATTGTGGCTTTTATCGTTGTAGAAGTAGAACTGTGCTATTTAAACAACAAGAGGCCGTGTCTAGCTTTTCAGACATGTCTCGACAAAATGGATCTCCCAAAGTTTCCGCAGAATATTTTCAACCCTTTCCTTCTTTTTAATAATTAAGACTTGTCCAAATTCATGGTCTTTGTAGACGACAATATACAATTGATTTTATATGAAAAACATTCCTTCAGTAGGGTAGGAAATATTATGGAACATGAGGAAATTGCTTGTTACAAGCAATTTCTTCTTTTTCCACAATATTTCCTCAAGCATAAAAACATAGGGACGTAAAATCCAGGGATTGAACAGGAAAGGCTTAAAAGAGATAGAAACTCGCAGATTTAAACTCTAGATTTGAACACTCTAGATTAAACAACAACAACAAGAACAACGACAAGACTATCCAGAGTGAAATTTTGGACTGTAACTATCCGCTTTCGAGTTGTTTTTGCACTTCTCGGCTGTTCCCGACTATTCTCATTTTTAACGACGATTTCGAGCCCATAGCATTTATCATATTTGTAAGAAGGAAACTATTTCGTTTGTTTGTTTTTTTAAAAAAAAACTAAACAGATTCCATGCGTAAAATTAGACTTACCATGTTTTTTGTACTGATCAAAATCCATGATGCGATCGTTCGTAAAGAATTATCAAAGAACTGATTAACCCGTTAATCAGATTATTTTTCCTTTAAGTCTCTCTGTGTATATTTGGTTACGAAAATGGGGGAGTGTCTGGTTTGTCAATGGATCTAAGTTAGGAAATGTTTGATCTTCGTATTGTTGTGATCCTGTGAAATCCGTCCCTGAAAAAATAGAAAATGTATGGAACTATATTGTGCGCAATCATACAAAATCGCTGCGTGCTCAAATTTTATTTGTGGAGCTATGAATAATTTTTTCGACCAATCAGAACGTCCGTTTTTGATAAACGCCACTAAAAATTAAATTATTAGTCTTTAGTTTCTAATATGGCAAATATTTTCTATTGGACTTGAGTTCCTAATGTGGCAATTATTTGTACCAAGTTAGGACATCTCATTCAAATACACAATTGGATCAGATTATCCGGTATTCAATCTGAAATGCAGAAAGCTAATAATTCGATGTTGTTAAAGAAAAAATATGTCACGTTTTATATTCGTTACGAGATATATCATTTCCGTGTCCCTTGTTCGGTGTCAGCTGTACACACGATTTCATCTCCTAATAATTTAATCTTTAGTTTCGTCTATCAAAAACGGACGTTCTGATTGGTCGAAAAAATTATTCATAACTCCATGAACAAAATTTTGAGCACGCAGTAATTTTGTATGCTTCCGCACAAAATAGTCCCATACAAAAAGGTATCAAAATTTGTAAAGCCTTTGTTTTTTTCGCTCGATGCTATTAAATTATTAGAAATGAAGAGAATATTTTTTTTATTTTCGTGGAGGTATGAACCGAAAAACCTAATCACACAATGTATGAATCCGCTTCGCGAATTCATACAGTGTGATTAGGTTTTTCGGTTCATACCTCAATGAAAACAAAAAATATTCTCTTCATCTCTTAAATGCAAAACGGCGGTGGAATTGAAATACTACGTACACGCACCATGTCCGGATTTGGTACGTCGGTGGAAATTAAAAAAATCGAGTGTAAAACTTGTAACGTGGAGACGGAAATAGAAAATCGAGTGGAAGAAAACACACCAAGTGGGGATGTCTACCTAGACTTCTGGGTGCGGTCACTTTACGCATGCTAGTTATTTTAGGTAAATGTAATGTCAGTCACAATTTATCTGACCTTTAGACTTAACCCATTCCCACTTAGTGACACTTTTGTTCGTCTTTCAAAGAAAACAATTGGGAAAACATTGTATAAAATGAAGAAATTGCTTGTTACAAGCAATTTCTTCATTTTTCCCACAATGCTTTTTTCTCAGAAAGTTGAAAACATCTCAACTGTCACAAATTTTAGGTTGTCGTCTGCAACTCCTTTGAATTTGGACCAGTCTGAAATTTTGTCGTCTGGTAATGGGTTAACAAGATTTTTTTTCAAAAATGTTATTACCTAAAAGATGAAGAGAACATTTTTTGTTTTCATGGAAGTATGAACCGAAAAATCTAATCACACTGTATGAATACACGTGGGATATCTTAAACCGAAAAAAATGAAATAATAATAAAATGTTCTATTGATTTTTCACAATAATAAAGGTCATACATACCTCACCTAACGTGTGTTCTTAAAAAACCGAATTTATTAAACTCGTCATCGAAAACAGACATAAATTCGGCAAATAATTTTCGTGTGTTTATGGATGATCCTTTTAATGAAATGAACCATAGACAACCTCTCCTTCTATATACTCTGTTTTCTTTTTAAGTTACTTCTTTCGACCTGTTTGAATTTTGTCTGATATAAAATAGTGTAGTCTAATACAAAGAACAGGTCTACACATTTATTATCGCAAGAAACTGACCACAGGACCAAAAACTGAGAAACCATGGTAACAATACAATACGTCGGAGTTAAAATATTCAATTGAAGTGCCAATTTAGAGGTGCTCATTTGATTTGGACACAATAGAGGAAGACCGCCGAAGGACACATTATTTAATTTGGAAATCCCAGTATTTGTAAATAATCGTACACTTTATACTGTTTGGTGTATGTTTGGCACGTCATACGAGAAGGAACCTTCCATGAAACAAATATTTGAAAAAGAGATCGGTTCTAGCAGAGGTAATTCATTTCCACGATGTTTTCTATAGCCTCTCCTTGTGAGAAAAGCGGGTTGTGAGGGAATAGGTTAAGAAGAACCGTTTAATAGAAGAACTGGGTGCAGATTAGAGATGAATGTAAAGATAACATGGCAAACACATTTCGGTCATATGTGGAAATGTTTGAAATACCCCTCCCCAAAGTAAATAAATAAATATATAAAATAAAAACTATGGCATTTCGTCGATTGAATTTCGAGACCAACTTTAAAGTCAACCAATTAAGATATTTGCCGAATTCATTAGCGGAAACGTATTTATTCTTATTTCCCATCAACAAACAACCCAGACGCGAATAATAGCGAAAAAAAGGGGAAGCCCTCACTTTGAGTACGATACCAGAATTTCTATACAAGACAACTTAAGTTCTGGATTAGTATTACGTATTCACCCCCATTATAACTTTCAATCGGATTGACAGAGACAAATGTAAAATAGCTCAGTAGAACATCTTTATTACAATTTTTTTCAATTTTAAAAGTTTAAAAAATATTTTTCGCGAAAAGTGTTGAATCTGTTCTGAATACCCGGACAATTCAGGCCTGGAATGAATCCTTTCGCTTTAATCTAGACTGGTCACTCTATCTAATATGAGCAAATGCGTGACATTTCAAACCATTACAGTTGTGCGCCAAGTAAAGACTCAGATCAGCCTGTGCATCCGCACAGTCTGATCAGAGTCTTCACTTTGCGCTGTGTAGATAGATACTGACCAAAAGTTTCTTTAAAAAATCAGCGAATGTTCTCATTGCTCCGAATGGCTGTCCAGGTTGCTCAATGTGTGCAAGTCACGCACATGCGAAATGGTTGGAAATGTAACGCACAGGCTCATTCATCTTTTCTTTTAGCCTTTTCAAAACGCTACCTCTGATTGACCTCTGCTGGACCGGATATCAATTTTTATACTATCTGTTCCCTAGCTTTTCCGTGCGGTTCTTTTTTGATTGACGGGTCATGTTTAGTTCGAATTTCGCGAATCGAGGCGGGGGGGGGGGATGGGGAGACCAGGGGTCCAGAACATCCCCCGGAATTTTGGCCAAAATATGGTTATAAGGTTCTGAAAATCTGGAAATCAAAGTATCATTTCCTCAGTGGGCAACCAAAATATCGTGACTACAGCTTTGTGCAAGCTTTAGTCACGATTATTTTTCTGACCAGCTGACGAATATTGTTAATTTTGCATTCTTAAATTCTTTTTCGAAATAACTATGCGCCAAGAGATTGCATTCACTTGTCTTATAATTTATACCTTATTCATAAAGACAACACATTTGTATATGTGCTAGAAGTTTACGAAGTAGGAAATAATGTCGGGTTTAATGTAGGAGAGCGTTTTCGTTTATGAATTCTCTTGGCGAAATGGTGTGATGATAAAACCATTCAAAGAAAGTAGATTAAACATTGAATAGATAAAATTTTATATTGGAATGCGATGCGATGCTGAATCTCCAGTTATATCGAAGTATTTATATGTTTGAAAACTACTCTAAACTTGTATCATTTTCTCCTTTTTAAAGTATTGACCCTTGACCCGTTGTTCATGAAAACCTAAGTAAAATACGTTCCTTTGTGGCGTTTGCCGCCGTCATGGCGCAGTCGGTAGCGCATCAGACTCCTAATCTTCAATAATGGGATGTCATGGGTTTGATCCCCGGCGGCGACATATATCCTTTCCGACATTTGTCTCCCACCAATGGGTTGATAATCGTAAACCTAAGTGGGATAGCTAAGAAAGGATGTAGTGGTAGTGCTGGTGTGAGAATCCATTGTTAGGTGCTCAAGCCGACGCGATATGACTGAAATACTGTTAAAAGTGGCGTTAAACCCAATTCAATCTATCAATTTTTATGGCGTTTGGAACTTCTAATAGATCGATGACGTCACAACTGTCTGACTGTAAGCTAGCAAAGCATAGTTTTGTTAAGTAATATTCTTTGCTGAAGCTTATCATGATAAATAAACGAGGTTAAAGTAACCAAGGAGTTAACCCTTTCCTAAATGACGTAATCTTAGACTGGTTCAAATTGAAAGAAGTTGCAGTCGACAATTTCAAAATAGTTGAATTCAGAAAATCTTCCCCATGTAGGGTAGAAAACATCGTGGACAATGAAAAATTGCTTGTCACAAGCAATTTCTTTTTTGTCCACAATGTTTTCCAACGTTTTTTTTTTCTTGCGATGATTAAAAGGCGGAATTGAGTTGGATTGGGGTAAATAGCATGTTTTTGAAAGAGTACTCTACACTTTGAATAGAATTTGCAAAATTCCTGAAATACATAAGAACTACTTTTTAAGGCGTACGCATTCAATGGATTTAGTGATTAAGCCTCCAGTGGCAGTTTGCACTCGTTAAACTTTGAGAAGACCTCGAAATTTTGTCTATTAACTTAAGCTATCAAGCTAACGCTTTGCTAGATATGAAGATTTGGAAAACATTGGGGAACATTAAGAAAGTGCTTGTATTATCAACAATGTCTTTCAAATACAGATAAAAAAAACCATCATCAACAGAAAATCATTGTCTGCAACTACTTAAAATTTTGACCTAAAGTATTGTCTTCTCGTAAAGCGATTAACAAAAACAGTAATAGCATGAACGATTTTAAGATATTATCATTTTTCTTTATTTATGTGAACCATACAGATAGTTTATTCTAAAATTAAAAAAAAGAAAAAAGAAAAACGGAAAATAAATGAATTCACATTAATCCATTACCAAATACATGTAATCCCGCATTTTCACGCACTAAGGAAATAAAGCCTTGAACAATATTGTGAGAAAAGACGAAATGCTTGTAAGAAGCAATTTCTTTTTTCTTTCTTTTTTTTTCAAACGTTTTCTGCCTCATATGGCCCTTTTTCCATTTAAAATTATACTGTCTTTTCGTCTGCAACCTCTTTTAATTTAGACCAGTCTAGAATTTTGTCAAGTGGGAAATGTGTTAACACATTCCAACTCAATCCCTCCTTTTTACGCCCCTCGAGAAAAAAGCTTTGGAAAACATTGTGGAAAATGAAGAAATTGCTTGTATCAAGTAATTTTTTCATTATCCACAATGTTTTCTATCCAAAAGACGAAAAAATTCAAAATTCCACCAACTTGAAATTATCGTCTGCAGCTTCTTTCAATTTGGACCAGTCTAAAATTTTGCTGTGTTGGAATGGGTTAAGACAGTTTCTAACGGATAAGAGAATGTATTAAAATTAATATCAAATTTATCAAGACATGAAAGGTAAAGAAGCAACTATCCGTATGTGTCATTATGACATAATTGAACTCTTAATTCTCCTACAATTTTGTACCAAACAGTTAAAATGATACAAATTATTATAAAAATGTTCTTATTATTCATAAATCTAAATTCAAATATAAAATGTAGGAAAACATTGTTTCAGATTTTTTCCCTTTATATCATATAGCTTAACCCGTACCATACGACAAAATTTTCTAAAATGTTCTAAATTATAGAAAAATCCACAGTCGACGATTTTAAGTTAGTTTGATAATAAGTGCCAAAAATAGTAAATAAATATTTTGAGAAAAGGTGAAGTTGTTTTTATCACCTTTTATCAGAAAGTTTTCCACAACCATTTTTCTTAAGACGTGATTGCGTGGTAATGGGTCGATATAGGGCCATGAATTAACTGTGATGGACAAAGAGGAAATCGTGAAATTTACCTTGATAATCAAATAAAGATAATAATAAAAAGATTTAAAAAAAAATCTAGCAGGTATCTGAGTAAAAATCATGATTACGGTCTAAATAAGACTTTAACCCCTTCCAACACATCTTCTCCTTTTTACGTCCCTTCAGAAACCAGCTATGGAGATCATTGTGGAAAATAAAGAAGTTGCCTGTATAAAACCATTTTTTGATTATCCACAATGTTTTCTATCCAGAAAGTCGAAAAAAGGGAAAAAAGAAACTCCATCAACTTGAAATTGCCGTCTGCAGCCTTTCTCAATTTGGACCAGTCTACAGTTTTGTTTTATGGAAATGGGTTTAGATAATCATTTCCATTATTAATCTTATCTAGAAGAACAAAATTATCAAAAAAAAAAAAAAAAAAAAAAAAAACTGGACTGAATAATTATTTTTTGTTTTCTATCACCGAAATTTACTTTGAATACTTTTATCGTATGAACACATATATTATCATTTATGCGGTAATAATTTCTTTATAAATATAAAATATATTACTTTAAACTTACCAAACTTTTACTGATTTATACTTCCTTTGTTAATATCTCTATGCTAGGTTTTCATCCAAAGATGTTGTTTATCCCTATATATGACAGTGACACTTTCTTAACAAACTAACGAAAACAAATGTGAGATGCTCAAAGCCTGTTCCTTATATTATTGGATCTCGGGCGACACTTTATGTAAGGACCAATTTTCCATTATTCGATGGGCGTTCGGAAAGTTACGACCTATTTACCGGATTTTGACGGAAATTGCCGATCACATATCTTCGTGCTAACGTTTCTCAGCAGGTGGTTCTATCGGAAATGAAATGATTAGATTTAGAAAGGAAGATCTTTTAATTCTAGGTTCAGAAGAATTTAAGTCCGATTTTGGTTTAAATACACGCGATAAACTTTCCTTATTTGGATGAAAACGGATTATCATATATTCTATTCGTTTTCTTTTATTAGAGCCCTTGATTAAACAAAGTCAGCTGACTAATAAAAGATGTGAGCTAATTACGGCAAGTCGGACATTCCTGTGTTCTCATAAAGAAGTCCTTTCAAAACAGAAGTACTTACTAACCAGTTAAATTGCGACTATTTTCTTTGAAGTATGATTTAAGAGATGAAGAGAATATTTTTTGTTTCATGGAGGTATGAACCGAAAAACCTAATCACACTGTATGAATACGCGAAGCGGATTCATACATTGTGAAATTTGGTTTTCCGGTTCATACCTCAATGAAAACAACAACAAAAAAATATTCCCTTCATTTCTTATAATTCAATAGCATCGAGCGAAAAGAAAAAGAGAAATACTTTACAAATTTACATATTTTTTTTTGTATGGGACTATTTTGTGCGGAAGCATAAAAAATCGCTGCGTGCTCAAAATTTTGTTCAAGGAGTTATGATTTTTTTTCGACCAATAAGAACGCTTGTTTTTGATAGACGAAACTAAAAATTAAATTATAAATATATATACACAATCCTTCACTGGAATAACATTGTACAAGGGACATTTCGCTTAACTCAAATTCGACTCGACTGAAGCGGCGTACACACTATCTAAGGAAATTAGTACAATTTACAGTTGCCTTCTTCTTCTTTTCCCTTCTTCCTTTTTTTTTTAGATAAAATCTAGTTTTATTTGAACATTTCAAAAATAGCAATCACAATTGTATTATAAAATACCTCCTCTTTCAAGTTCTCTATCTTGCTAGATAATCTAAATGAATAGATGAATTAATCGTCGATAGACAATAGAATCAATGAAATCTCCACGATATGGGGAAAGAGCGGACAATCCTACATGTTCTAAATATTACAAAACGTTTGAACTCGTGCGTAACATTTCAACAATTACACACGTGCTCTTTCGAAATTGACGGATCCCGTTGTTAATCAAAGAACCAAGTAACCAATCAAAAGTATTCATTTAGACCGGAAGTGAACTCCGACATTGGCCGACATTTACCTTTTATATTTTTTTCCTTTTTTAGTTTTAAGATGTAGTTACTCCGTTAAGGTCACTAATCAACCATTTCATTCTTTCTACACATTCTCTCCAACAGGAAGTTCCGCTTCGATTTGAACGGCGTTGTTTCGCAAAATTTATGGCAAGTAGGCCTAGCATGTAACAAAAAAGTTAAATGGTTGGTTGGTGACCTATACGTCGTACTTACAGCTTGAATAAGCTGTGGTTACCACGTTTAAGTCGCCAATCCAACAATAAAGGTAAACAAAAATGGCGGCTATTGTCAGAGTTGATAAGCTCAGGTCCGGACTGAATAAATTATTTGATAAGTCGGTTTATTCCCTGATTGGCAGTCGCGATTGGTAAATTCTACCAGTTGTAATCTACTTTTCATCCAATGAGTTTAGCGAATCTATCTGAAAGGCCTTCTTAGTTTCGAATTTCCATATATTATACGGAAATTGTATCATTCAGTCAAATTATGTGAATGTAGTTTGAATTGTAATAAATTGTATATTCGTCTTTTATTGGATGGAAAGGTTGATTTTAACTACAAAGCATTTGGTTAAAAATTATGTAAATGTTGAAAAAACTTTATTTTCTTTGAACTAGACGTTGATCTATCGCAAAGTTATCGAAGAAGAGTAAATAATGCTTGATTAATATCATACTACAAATTACGCGCTTTAAGTTTTGAATCATGAGACGGGAGTGAATTATCGCGAATCACGATATGCACCGTGTAGTCTGATCAGAAAACCTATTTCAATTCAGTATTTGGTGAGTATTTTCTTCCATATTTAAAGGGGATTTGCAGGCCGCTGCCACGGCGCTGGTGGTAGCGCGTAAGACTCCTAATCATAGGGTCCCGTGTTCGATTCCCGACTCGGCGAATATCCTTTCCGACTTTTGTCTCCTACCACTGCGTGGATAATCGTAATAGTGGGATGAACAGCTGGAGGCTAGGAAAAGATACTGGTGTGGGAAATACCTGGAATCCATTGTTAGGTGCTCCAGCCGCCTCGATAAGACTAAAATCCGTTAAAAGTATCGATAATTCCCATTACATGAATTCAACCAATAAAGGGGATCTGACGTAACTATAATGTTAAAGAAGAAAATTTTGGTCGCCTGAATCGTAAGTGACGGATCACTGGCCACGCCCACTGACCTCCAACATGCCATTCTAGCGAGGTTTTTATACAACATACGATAACCAATAAGGTGCGGTTGGCGGATCACTGGCCCTGCCAACTGTCTCAGCTAGCCCCGCCCACTGACTTCGACAGAAATTTTCACTTCGAACTTGAATAGCGTTATATTCTATAAAGTTAAAGGCAAGTAGCATTAAAATGGTTGGTTTGCGACGTCGTAACTACAGTTTGAATAAGCTGAATTTACGACTATAGTCACAAAACCAAGGAACATACTTCATTTAAATGTCGCTATTGACGGATTCAAAGATCACTTCCGGTTTAAATGATTGATTGATTCTTTCATTGCCAGTCGCGATGGGTTCAAAGCGAAAACAAGGACCCATCATCTAAAATGGATACATTTTCACGAAAACTATCAACTTCAATATTGGATCTCTTTGCTCGAAACTTGATCACAAGTAAATTGTTATGTTAACCTTCAATAATGGGTCTCTATGCTCGTAACTGGATCACAAGCGAAGAGTTATGTTAGCCTTCAATATTGGATCTCTATGCTCGTAACTGGATAAGAAGCGCAATCTTTTATGTTAGCCTTCAATATTGGATCTCTATGCTCGTAACTGGATCAGAAGCGCAATCTTTTATGTTAGCCTTCAATATTGGATCTCTATGCTCGAAACTTGATCACAAGCGCAATCTTTTATGTTAGCCTTCAATATTGGATATCTATGCTCGAAACTGGATCAGAAATGCAATCTTTTATGTTAGCCTTCAATATTGGACCTCTATGCTCGAAACTGGATCAGAAATGCAATCTTTTATGTTAGCCTTCAATATTGGATCTGTATGCTCGAAACTTGATCACAAGCGCAATCTTTTATGTTAGCCTTCAATATTGGATATCTATGCTCGAAACTGGCTCACACGAAAACTGTTATGTTAGCCTTCAATATTGGATCTCTATGCTCGAAATTGGATTAGGAAATGCAATCTTTTATGTTAGCCTTCAATATTGGATCTATATGCGCGTTACTGGATCAGAAGCGCAATCTTTTAAGTTAGCCTTCAATATTGGATATCTATACTCGAAACTTGATCACAAGCAAAGTGTTATGTTAGCCTTCAATATTGGATAACTATACTCGAAACTTGATCACAAGCAAAGAGTTATGTTAGCCTTCAATATTGGATTTCTATGCTCGAAACTGGATCAGAAATGCAATCTTTTATGTTAGCCTTCAATATTGGATATCTATACTCGAAACTTGATCACAAGCAAAGTGTTATGTTAGCCTTCAATATTGGATATCTTTACTCGAAACTTGATCACAAGCAAAGAGTTATGTTAGCCTTCAATATTGGATATCTTGATCACAAGCAAAGAGTAATGTTAGCCTTCAATATTGGATCTCTTTGCTCGAAACTGGATCAGAAATGCAATATTTTATGTTAGCCTTCAATATTGGATCTATATGCGCGTTACTGGATCAGAAGCGCAATCTTTTATGTTAGCCTTCAATATTGGATATCTATGCTCGAAACTTGATCACAAGCAAAGTGTTATGTTAGCCTTCAATATTGGATATCTATACTCGAAACTTGATCACAAGCAAAGAGTTATGTTAGCCTTCAATATTGGATCTCTATGCTCGTAACTGGATAAGAAGCGCAATCTTTTATGTTATGTTAGCCTTCAATATTGGATATCTATGCTCGAAACTTGATCACTAGCAAAGTGTTATGTTAGCCTTCAATATTGGATATCTATACTCGAAATTTGATCACAAGCAAAGTGTTATGTTAGCCTTCAATATTGGATCTCTTTGTTCGTAACGAGATCACATGAAAAGTGTCATGTTAGCCTTCAATGTCGGATCTCTATCCTCGTAACTGGATCAGAAGCGCAATCTTTTAGGTTAGCCATCGCTTTTTGATATCTACGCTCGTAACTGGATCACAAGCGAAATGTTTTATTTTAGCCATCGTTATTTGATCTCTACGTTCTTACTAAATCGCAAGCGCAGTTTTATGTTTGCGTTTCGCTTTTGGATCTCTATGCTTGTTGCTGGATCGTAGGCATTGTGTTTTAACGATTTGGTCGCGAATACGTTAAAAGAAACTACTTCGGAGTAAAACTATATCATCTACGGCGACCTGTCAAATCACAAAGGACGCAATGGATCTCCGCTAACTGACGGATCGCCGTTTTCAATCATAACTTCGACGGGCCAATCAGATCGTTCTTCTTGTCCAGAAGTGGTCTTTGAACTGTAAACATTAGTCGCCATTCATATGAAACATGTTTTGCGACTTAAACGTCGTAACTACAGCTAATTCAAGCTGTAGATATCGCGCCAAGGTCGTCCCAAAACAGTTTAGTTTTTTTTACTGGCCATGATTTTTGCAACTTGTCAATATCTAAGTGTAACTTCCTGTAGGAGCTCAGTGGGCGTGGCCAGTGATCCGTCAAAAGGAATTTCGATAAGAGTAAACTAATTCATTCCTTTCATACAATGACGTCACAAGTCGAGTTAGAAACTTATGTAAAAGTAGTCATAAGGGAGATCTATATCGTCGTTGGGCGAGCAAAATGGCGTTACTACAGCTTCATTCAAGCTGTAGTTACGACATTCTGAACGCCCAACGACGATTTACTTCTATTTTTCTGTTAGATGGTTAGATTCCAGCAATCAGCTTGACCTATCGCCCACGCTCTTAGTCTCAAGAATCTTGTTGTTAGGAAACCGTTGTCATGGGAATAAAAGGACCCCACCTGATAAGTCTATCTCGTCCATTATTTTGTCTTCTTGATTCGAGTAGCTTTCGATCTTATAGTCAAAGGGTCATTGCGATACGGCGTTACTTGTCTCTACCATGAATAAATATTTAACCCATTACTACACAACCCCCTATTTTTACGCATCAAAGAAATTTAGCTTTGGAAAAAAATGCGAGAAAAGACGAAATGGCTTGCTACAAACAACCTTTTTTTCTTTTTTCTTTTTTTGCTGTCTACAATCTCTTTACATTTGGATATTCTATAATTGTTTTGTTTTGGAATGGGTTAAACGACCTTGCAATTATTATTAATTCGTTCAGGGCTATTCTATATTTAACCACTTTCATTTAATTATATTTGAGATTAGATTGACGTAATTTTTCATTTAAATCCATTTCTATAGTCGACACATGTAACTCCGAATATTGGGAAGTACTAAATCAACTAAGAACATTCTACCGAAAACTTACTTCAGAATCCTAAAAGTATTTGATCATACTCCTTTGGCATTCTAGCTTAACCCATTACCACACGACAAAATTTTGGACTCATCCTAATTCAAGGATGTTGCAGACGATTCTTTTGAGTTGATGAAATTTTATCTTAATATTTTTATTATTATTATTATTTATTCATTTATCTATTTTGGAGGGGGGGGGGTTGTTGTAGAAAACATAGTGAATGATAAAGAAAAGGTTTGTGACAATCACTCTCTTTATTTTCTACATTGTTGGCCAAAAATCCTTTTCTTAGAGGCGACAAAAAGCGTCATTGTCGTGCTATACCCAAATGTTTCATCATTTAGCAGGAAGTATAGACAAAGATAAGACAGCACGTATGTAAAGTCTGATTTCAGTCTATACCACCTGTGTTTCCATTTGAAGCGAGGGCAGTTTAAAAGTTGAATTTTCAAGATGAATTTAAACCAACCGTTGATGCTTCCCCTTGCTTTTAATGCAAAATTGTTGAGGATTTTTTCGGCATAACAAGGGATTGACAAATCTCCATTATCAAGCGAGATTTCATTGACTAATTAAATTAAACATTTAGATCGAAAATGAAATTTGAACTCAGACGTTTATCGTAAGCATATTTGTTGGTTTGGCGACATAATCTGCTAACTACACTTGACTTAAGCTGTAGTTTGGTCATTTCGGTTTCCAACCTACCATCTCACGTTTTGTTACATGTTACTGACCACAAAGAAATTAATGAAAAAACTAGTGTTTGGGCTCTCTTACAGAATCTTGACAGAACCATTATTACCCGACTGTATTAGGTCTATAAAATGTAAAACTCAAGTAGATAACACATTTAATATCCCATACATGTAATCAAAACCACCAACCATGACTTCACAATATTGCCAACATTCAGCAAAATGTTGACAAATATAGTTTTCTTCGTTCATATTTTAAATTTCCACAGTCATAAAACTAGGTTTCTGTATGGCAACAATATAATTTATATTTTGATAAAAATCCGTGCAAGTTTTATTTCGTAGTTCATTTGATAAAATATCCTTTACTTTGTAAATCTTTATTGTCGGTTTAGAATTTTGATGAATGAAATAGTAACTTGTTATGGTATTCTAGTGTTAACATTAAGTTATGCGTTACCAATGCATCAATTATCAAGCAGTTTCCACCAGGTGTTTTATCATAAAATGTTAACTTTGAAAATATTCATGACAAGCTTGTTTGTATTGGTAATTTGGTTAACCCACTACCACACAAAGACGCTTATTTGACGCCTTAAGGAAATATTACCATAGACAAGTTTGTGGAAAAGGGAAAAATTGCTTGCAACAAGCTACTTCTCCTTTTCTCACATTTTTTTACTTTATTTTGCGTTGGTTTTCTCATTTTAAAGCAATTAAAAATGTCGTCTGCAACTTCTTTCAAATTTGACTGGTATAAGCTTTTACTGCCTTGCATTGGTTTAGGAAAAAAATAGGAAAGTAATATACTTCAATCATTTGAATTCTAGCCAATCTAAATTTTATTTTTTGTTTGTTAATTTTTTTGTTTGTTAGACCAGCATTAAATTCAAAGGACTGAAGCACTGATAGGCCCTAATTGTGGCAATCATTTGTTTTTGTAAGTGATTGGACGAATAACTCTGACTAAAATAAGTAATACAGGGGATGTATACATGATCAGACAGCATGTATGTGCAGGGTTATCCTAGTCTTTATCTCCTGTCAAAGCAGGAATATCTCGAGCTCATAACAAGGCTTAATATCAAGTTTTTCGACTGTCAAAGTAATATGAATACAATTATCAACCAGGTTCTAATACAAGTGAGCTCACTAGTTTCAATTCTTAATCAAAGTACTGTAAGCACTGTAATTTGTCGTCACCCAAAAATTAGACAGATCTTTGCATTCCGACTTTAAAATTAGGGTAAAACAACTTTACAAATACTACTTTCAAGATACTTGGGTACTATCCTGGTGTGTACCATGTTTCCGTTAATGTTAAATAGAACTGATATTATTTTAACACGAACAGAAGACCTTGATTCGAATTTTGTCAAAGTCCCGTGTAAATTTCACAGGAAAATGACTTTGAAAAGTCGAGATCATTCATTAAAAGTCGTTAATTTCTATATTTCCAGAGATTAAAAATTGAACGGCCCGTATAATACTCCTCTAATATAACATAACCTATAAACTGTCACATTATCAATTCTAGGCAATGTAGGAAACTCAGCGGTATCATATATTTTCAGCTAGCAAAGCGTCAGCCTAAGTTAATAGACAAAATGTTGAGGTCGTCTCAAAGTTCAACGAGTGCAAACTGCAACTGGAGGATTAACCACTAAATCCGGTTTATTCCTACGCCATAAAGAGTAATCTTATGTATTTCAGGAATACTGCAAACTCTACATGCAAGTTAATCTCCTAAAGAAGTTGCATACGACAATTTCAAATGGTTGAAAATTCTAAAAAAATTATCTCTTTAGGTAAATAACAATGTGGAAAATGAAGCATCTGCTTGTAACAAGCAATTCCTTAATTTCCCCCATTGTTTTCAACAACTATTTTCTTGAGGGACGTAAAAAGAAGGGATTTTGTGGGAATGGGTTAACTCCTCGTTTACTTTGACCTCGTTTCTTTATCATGATAACGTTTGACAAGGAAGGTTATTGAACAAAACAATACTATGCTAGCTTACATTACATTTCAGTACTTTCATTTTATAATTATGTTTTCAAAAGCAACATGGGTACCGAGAAGGAAAAAAAGAGAACTTTTTGTGAATATTAGATTATTGCAATTCTTGTTCGTTAGTCAATAAAAATAGTTTCCTTCTAAAGTATTCTTTTACCCTTTATTGCATCATCCTATGTTTAAACTCTCCGTGATTATATATTTGTGAAAACATTGTGGGGAAAGAAGAAATTGCTTGTAACAAGTAATTTCTCCCTTTTCACAATGTTTCTAACCTGTAGGAGGTATACTTTTCAAATTACACTTTAAGATTTAAGTACAACGGATGTTCATAGTAGCCCGGAAAATAAATGAAGGGTAGGCTAAACAAATAAGAAATGTAAAAACAAATGGTGACAGAAGGATTCGAACATAAGACATCATACCACTGCGCAAAGCGGGAATTTGTCCGCTCATCAATAAAATTAACCTTTATTTGTTGGGAGAGCTCCTTCGCCACGTAACTCCTATGTCACATTACTCTAGATTCCATATATCTACGCTACCCTCATGAGTAAAACAGGTGGTGTAGACTAAGATCAGACAGCAAATATGTGCAGGATGATCTTAGTCTATATCACCTGCCACAGCAGGAATATCTCGAGCTCAAGACAAGGCTTAATATCAAGTTTTCGACTGCTAAAGTGATATTGATACTGTCCGGTGTGAGAATTACCAGGAATACATTGTTAGGTGCTCCAGCCGCCGCGATAAGACTTGATAAAAGCGGCGTTAAACCCCATTCAATATCAAGTATGTTATAAAATAGGTGAGCTTATTTGATGCTTATCTTAATCAAAGTGCTGAAAGTATTGTAATTGGTCGTATTTTCTAGCCTGTAGATTGGTTACTTTTCAAATCAATCTCCTTTTTAACCTTTTTTCTGCAATTTCTTTCAAATTTGCCCATGGTAAAATTTTGAAAAACAGGAAATTGTAAATAACGTTGTTTTAGAATATTATGCTTAGGTCTTCCCCGAAAGCTTAGGTATAAATCCAAAAACAAAAAATTCGTGATATATGGCAACTAATGGACAAATGGTACATAAGATAAATACTTACAAGATCTATCTTGTATATTGCACCTATACAAACTTTCAACACCTGAAGACTAAATGCACAAAAAAATGACTTTAAGTACAATGGATTTTCATAGTTGCCCGGAAAATAAATGAAGGGTAGGCTAAATAAATAAGAAATATTTATATCTATAAGAATAAAATAAATAAATAAACGGTGGCAAAAGGATTCTAACCTAAGACCCCAGGCTCCTACCACTACGCCGAGTGGGTATCTATCCGCACGCCGATATAGATAACCTTTATTTGTAATACGTTGAAATGACTCATCACCTGACTTCGTTGTCACATACCCCAGATCCTATGTATCTACCCTACCCGTTGATATGTCAGTAGATTAGGACATACTGGCCTATTCCTGAATATTGCCTTACCAAGCGATGGTATTTTTAACTTATGACTGTAAAATAATTATATGGCAGTGTCATTCATTATGAAAACTTGCTTGATTACAAAGTGATTGATTGGGCGAATGGGTTGGTCACATGACTTGTAGACGCGTTCATGACTTGTACATTAGTGGGAAATCCCTGTATCCTGTTTAAATCACGCGGCCGTTCTGTTTTTTCTGTACTCTCTTATGATTATTCTTAACTTGTAAAATGCAATGATATTGTGCGATTTAACCGTCAGCAATGAGTGTTCAGCCCTTTTTTCGAAGACACTGAAGATAACGATTATCCATGCATTGGTTGGAGACAAATGTCGGAAAGGACCTTATAATTAAGACTATGTTCGTGGCGCTTTCAACCCAGTTAGTGATTCTTATAAGGACTGGAACCATGAATTCTTGAACACGCAGTCCTATTTCTGAGAGCGTAATAAATATAATCGAGGCTTTCATTGTCGGTAGCAAAGAACGCTAAGAGTAACAAAAAACGCTAAGATTCGAGCATTTTGTACAAATAAAATATTTCTCCTCATTACTATTATTGTGTATGACCAAGCAAGCAAAAGGGAATATCTAGGTATATCATATAACAAAGATTTGAAAAAAATATGGATCTTGGCAAAATTCAGTTTCAACTTGAAAATGAATCCATAAGTCAGTATTCAGAAATGTAAAGGCGAACAGTTTCTACCATCTTCAGTATTTACTATTTGCGAGGTTGTAACTATTCCATCTATCTATATGATCTTACTTTGGCCTTATTTTCTTAATTTCTTTGGTTCTTATTTTGTTTTAATATTGTCGTATTTTGTTTTACTTTTGGCTAATTCTTTTGCTTGAAAGGTCTAACCGACATGTCCTTTAGCATCTTTCGGAAAAGCCTTTCCATTTCGGTCAGTCTGGGTCAGTCTATAATTTGTCACCAGGAAAAGATCCACATAGATCAATTAATGCATACCCCTTGGGTGAAGAGAGAAGTGATGTATGAGCAGCTATCAACTGGTTAACTATCGACATTTATTGGAAACAAAAGACTTCTGTCTTAAAGAGGTCAAATACGCTGCTGTATCTTCTGGTCAATTGAATGTAAAGCAGTAGATCAGGTCTAATAGTCTACTGCGATGGTACCTGAATGGAGAATGGTAATGGTGGGTTCACAGACCGATCAGTCTTGCTATATCTATTCCCCGACTTGAATCGATAGGGAATGATATTAATTTTAATTTCGTATATCAAAAACAGATTTTCTGATTGGTCAAAATTAAACGTAAACCACTGTCATGTTGAATAAAAATCAAAAAGCTGTAATCACTAGAAGCATTAGTTGGAAGACAATAATTCATTTAAAAACTGGTTTTATAAGCAAATTCTGCCTTGAAAGGCACAATCATGTGGTGTAGACTAAGATCAGACTGCACATATGTGCAGGCTGATCTTGGTATATACCTTTTGCCAAACAGGAACATTAGGGTTCAGCATCTCAAGGGTTAAAGTTGGATATTGTGTGACAAATATCCAAATTTAGAAAAAAAATTCTAAGATTATAATCATAAACCGCATATACTAAATTTCTACACCCGGGTTAATAATATTAATAAATTTATCTAGGTAAAATAGTACAGAACATGGCATAATGAAACATCATACAACACAATTTCACTTTGAAAAAAAACACATGTTATGCGCTCCAGTACCAAGGATAGCACAAAAAAGAGGAAAGCTAAAACCTCTTATTTCCATTGTGGTTCGCAGTGCGTTTGTGATATATTTATATAAATCATTAAATTTTGTGATTGAAGGATCTGACAACTACCTGCATTAGATAACACATCACGATGGTTGGTGACATTATGGGTATTTCGTACCATAACCATTTCGTACAATAATTTCTATTGCTATTTCGTACCATGCGACTGGCATTTTGTACCAAAGAACTAGTCATTTCGTAACATTTCGTACCAAAAATAAATGAATCAACCAAGTTCATAAAATTTGATAATTTGATTGTTTGGCGTCATTTTTGCCACGTGTAGGTATTAGCAGTCTAGTTGTGGAAGGGGGAATAAGTGTTGATTGTTTAAATATATACATAACATATTCTTTATTTGGCATTAAATATAAACATATTTTGAGCCAAAATTTGACAAATCATGAAGTGAACATGTACATATGCAATTATCAATACATGTATTTGAATAAAGAAGTTTTATCCTGCGATATTGTTTTTAACTTGTAAGAGAATTGACCAAATCTTGCTTACTAGTTTGCCATATAATTTTATAGACAACGTAATATGAGTTTATTTATTTTACTTAAAATCACCTATCAAGCCGTCTAAAAGGTTTTACGGTAGCTTTTTGAATTGTGGGGCGATTATGCTGTCGGTACAACTGTTTTAAAAGTATTGATCAATTAGTTAGAAGTATATTGGGCTTCCAAATAGAGGGGTACGATCTTTGTTCCCCGTCATTTATAGACGACATGGTCCTTCTTTCTTTATCACAAAGCGCCCTTAAAAATGATAGATATTTGTTACCGTTACGCATGTCAATGGAGATTCCAGTACAATCCAAACAAATGCTCAATAATAACCTTTAACGAGTCTGAACGATCTTATAGAAACCGTCCAAAATCTTGGTCTATTGGCGAGAAATCTATCATAGAAAAAGAGGAATGTAGTCATCTTGGCATACTCTATAATAAATTTTGTAAGTCGTTACAGCTTGTCAAAGGATTCGATCGAAATCTTAGAAGTACCTTCTTTGGTTTGATTAAAGACGGGCTTCATAAAAATGGATTAAATCCCCGGGGTAGCTACCGTATATACCAATCAATCGTTCTACCTCGAGCTCTTTATGGTAGTGAGTTTTTGTACTCGTTAAGTAATAATAATATTCAAATCTTAGAGAAATGTCACAGACTATGTCTCAAACAAATTCAAGAACTGCATAGTCGATCTAGATCAGACATAGTACATGGTATGTTAAGTTCTTTTCCTATTGAATTCGAAATCGACAAAAGGAAGCTTTTATTTCTTGGACAGCTGTGTCAATTGGATAAGGATTGTGCCGTTAAACGCCTGTTTTTTGAGACTTCTTTCATAATTTCATACTTTTTCTGCAACTATGATATGGGATTCATACCCGAAACAATTAACATTCTACGCAAATATAACTTATTCCAAGTATTACATGGATATACAGCCCATTATATCTTTCCGTCAAAGAGTTCTTTGAAAGCTCAAGTCAGATGTAGGCTTTCTGACCATTTCATCAGTCAATGGGAGTTGAGAACCGCGCTTTTCCATTTTACATTATATAGGGAAATTCAACCTAGATTCACGTACTTTCCATTGTGGCATTTTGCTAGATGTTTCCCAACCTTGCTCCCGTTCTCATTTTCCGCAGCACAAGTTATTGCATACCTCTCTTGTTTTCATCCAAGCTGTATGAAATGCGGTCGTAATGACCTAAGACTCAAGATAACTGAACATATCTTAACGTTTGATACGTTCTAAGTTATAGAGTAAGCCATTATCTACTTTCACTTGATTCCCATCAGTATGTTAGAACCCTTCTTGGCTTAAATATATAGTTTGTTAGATCCCTTAGGGATATATACGAAATCTTCTTTTATCATGTATTTCGATACTTCAGAATAATATCTTTGTATAGATCGCACATCATCAATGATCTTTAAATTATAGTCTTCACACTTTAGTCTTCTTCTTAGTTAGATAAGGCTTTACATTTACAAAATAGTCTGATTGTATTAAACCATGATTCTTAATAATTTCTTTTCTTTTCGTTTCGGATAAGGCCTTATTGAAGTATGCATGGTAAAACCTTTAAAATAGTTAAGGAGTTAAAACTTAGTCCCCCAAAGTTGTGAGGTCGCTAATTATATTTTTTTCACAAACAACGTTCGAGCGCCTAACAGAGTTTCAATAAACCCTATTCGTTCTGTTTTCTTGTACAAACTCATCAATATTTCATCCTTCATCCTTCACTTGTGTATTATTTCACTGCATCAATTATTGTTTGATTGTATATTGTTACACTGTACATGTATGTAATCTTCAAATTGGAGGAAATAAAGAATATGTATGTATGTATGTATGTATGTATGTATGTATGTATGTATGTATGTATGTATTTTAAAATTTCCATCCTCATATAATTGTGGTCTGCAACTTCTTTACATATGGACCTTTCTAAAATCTTGTTGTTTGACAATGGATTAATGGTTACCTTGTCACATTATGTGTTAAATGATGATAAAAATTAGACTGAAAAACGGTTCTGGTTCTCTACTAATTTACTTTTTATGAACACAATCCCCTATTCGAAAACAAAACAAACAAATAAATTGTAATATGCTAAAACGCTAATAGCGTATCGCCAACTATCCGTTTTCCTGAATGGACTGTTTTAATTAATTTTCAGCAGTTTAATGATCGATAAATTAATAAAGCAAACACACAATAGAAATATTTTCTTATTTTATTAATGTTGAAAGCTTTTATGTACCATTCCATTGATATAAACTTTTTTTATAAACATGGTACGAAATATTCGGCATATGGTACGAAATGACTACAACATGGTACGAAATGGTCACAGCATGGTAAGAAACAACTAACACCATGGTACGAAATGACTGGTACAAAATGGTTATGGTACGAAACGTCCGTAATTCTACACCATAGGCGATCAGTAAAGCATTGCTAACAAATTTCCCAAAAAGTGCATCTTATTGGTAATCATATTTCTTTTCTTGAATTCATGGATAACGTATTTCACTTCTATTCTAAATTTGTAAAGAGGATTAAAACTCAAATACTATACAAGTAAATTTACTTTTTTATCATTTAGGAGGACACAACATAACTGACAAAGCTTTGACATTTTTTTACATTGCACAAAACTTAGGGACATTTTTTTCCTAAATTTTTATGGATGGGAAAGTTAAAGGTAACCTATCCTACAAGATGCACGTTCGCCGGAGTGAAAACAAGTCGCAAACCGTTTCATATTCCAAAGGGTTTCAGAAAGATAGAGTCTACAAAATTGTCATCGGAAGGGAGACGATGGAAAAACGTATTCTTGCTAATGGACTACAGTGAAAAAAGGGAAACTGGGTAAAAGTGGTCCTCTAGGAGCTTACTGTTAGGTATTATTACTATAATTCACAATTTAGTGCAATCATTAATTAATGAACAAATACATGTAAATTAGTCTGTATATGATGATTTAAATGTTGCGTGTCTCTTCAGTTTTAAATTTAACTTAACAAACTTTTGTAATTGATTTTTCAGACAAAGCACTCAATATCTACTTATCTTTTCGGACAAAGATCACGAGAATTATTAATACATAAAACATATTCTAAAGACGTAAAAATATGAAGTTTCCAGGGCCTGGATTCTTTCATATCATTCTTTTAGGCATAAGGTATTACTTCTACTTTAAGAAGAGCTTGTAGTATGCGTGTCATTCAGCTGTCGGTAAAATAATCATGATATTTGATGTACAAGTATAAAAATTAATGAATGAAATGGTACACGTATGATAGAAAGCCCAGCTGTCCAATTAATAATGTAATATATTTGCTTTCGTAGGTGGGAAGAACTGACCAGTCCAGCCAAAAGAGACCTTCTTGGAACCCAGTGTAACAAACAGTCAAATCAGAAGTCGAATCCGATAGATGGAAATCAGACGTAGTATTGAGCATAAATATATATATATTGAGGTAGATTAGATAAGGAATATTGTGCGATAGCGATAAACATCTTGAATTTGCTTTGAGCTGTGAAGGAAAATTTTGATATTGCACGAGACCGAAGGTCGAGTGGAATATTAAATTTTCCTCCACAGCAAGAAGTAAATACATAATGTTGTATCTCTACCGTAACTCAATATTCCATTTATTATATAGAGGATAATCAACTAGTTATAAATGATATGAAAAATCTCTCACGAGAATGCGCTGTTAGGCGTTGAAAAACGAGTCCGAAGGATGAGTTTTTCTAACGCATAACAACGTACTCGAGTGAGAGATTTTTCATATGAAAAATAACCAGTTGATTATTCTATTTATTATATATTCGAAACAGTTTTATTTTTCAATAGCTGCTGATTTATTTCAATCATATTCGACATCATCGGCCCAAGAAACCGTGCGCATTGATATCAAAGGATTTTGTAATTCAATGATTTATGTTCGCCATCTTGGAATTTCTTTCCAAGTGGGCGAGTTTTTCAAAGGAATTTTTGAGGAAAAGTCTGTATTTTAAGACACTTAGAGATTTTCAGTGTCAGGCGCCAAAATAATTTGGGCGAAAAATATACTGTATCTAAGGGCGACAATCTGATCGCCGATCTAAAGGCCCCGGGATATTTCGAACATCGATCGACGATTCTTGACTTGGACTTGGACAGAGTTATAGGATAGGCAGTCTGTGATCACTTAGTCTCCTGACTTGGGCGTACAAAACAAGCTCATGCGTGTTAGGTTTGAGTCTCTATCACTTTAACTGCAATATCATCAGTATCCGAGGAATAATTTTGGACGTTACGGAAAATCATGCATTTGTTTGAGTCATCTGTGATAATACAAATATCAAAGTTCGTTATTGTTTCAAACCAGTTGTTAACAAAACGGTTAGTTGGTGTAGTTATGTTCGTTAATTTCTTTTTTATACTACTGCTTTTGAATTGATTTTTAGCCTAAGGAATTGAATGTAAGGTTACCGAGCGAGCTGGCCCTTTGAAAATAAAAGTAGTTCCAATTTTTCGGAGTCAAAGTTGATATCATCTCTAGTGATGATATCAAAATTTATTACACTGGAAAATCCAAAGATTTCACAGCTAGGAATATAATAATTATCTGTATTTTTCATTTCATGAAACCGTAAGTTTGTTTTAAAAAAAATCTGTTTTTTCTTTATGTTTTTTCTTCTTCTTTGCCGTTCTGACTAAAGTCACATGGTCGCCGAACATTTCGCGTTGTTAATCTTTTCATTCGAAGGTTTGTGAGAGAAAAACGAATTTGTCATTCGATTTTCTTTAAGGTATTTAGATTTGAAAAGTCTTTAAATTTTCGACAACTTATCTATCCTGGACTCGGTTACGACCAGTTTAATTAAAAGAAAAACCGTCGAAAGGGCATTATGGATAACAAAATTCGTTGGTATCGATTCGCGCGGAACCCCATGGCCATTAATGAAATAGATAGATAAATAGATAAATGAGGAAAATAAAGCTTCTTGTAATATAACAAATAGAATAATTAACTGGTTATTTTTTACAGGAAAATCTCTCTCTTTCGAATAATTTGTTTTGCTTTAAACAAACGCATTTTTAACGCATAACAGAGCATTCAAGTGAGGTTTTTGCGTATAAAAATATTCGATTAATCATTCCCTGTTTGTATTTCAGCACTAAACACAAGTTGCTTAAAATAACAGATCCGGTACTTTTTATTAAAGAGAAGGCAAAGAAAAGGCATTTTTCTCCTACAAAAGTTATCTCTTCCATAGAAGAAATCGATCTTAACCCTTGTCATACTGAAACCGAATTTTTCCTGTAATAGAAGGGAAGCATAGACTAAGAGAAGCCTGCACATAAATGCAGTCTGATTCTGACCAACACCACTCGTTTGTCCCTTCAAGCCAAACTTCTGTATGAAATCATTTTTCAAAAGAAATATTGACCCCCAATAAGCGCTTTCAGGTCCTTCAGTCCTTTGATTCATATGCAGTTTTGAAAATAAGCATGGCATGTGTTAAAGATGGGTGTTAGAGAAAAGGATATTCGTTAAGGGGTTTTACCTTAGAAAATAAGGGTAGATATGCTAGAAAGGATTGTTTTGGAATCTATTTCTAAGCTGAGATGTACCGTATTTAAAATTCAGAGCTTTAGACGGATCGATTCCTGTAGCATTTTCCAGATAGTCCCAATACATAGGATACGCCTTTTATTTGTTTATATTTATGTAACCGGTTATGTAACAGCCCGATATTTAAAAGGGATTGATTTTATTATATCTTGTTGCTTGTGTAAAACAAAAACATATATCATTTTATACACGTACAGTAATAGCCGGTTATAAAGATACTCGGGTGACAAAGGAAAATATATTGTTATATCACAATAAATTAGTTTTCAGTTACGTCTATCAAAAACGTGTGTTCTGATTGGTCGAAAAAAAATATTCCTATCTCAACGAACAAAATTTTGAGCACTCAGCTATTTTGTATGCTACCACAACTAATAGTCTCATACAAAAAAGTATCAAAATTTGTAAAGTTTTTTGCTTTTTTCGCTCGATGTTATGGTTTAATTTTAGGATAAGGTAATTAGAATTCAACAAATGCTAAATTTCCTTTTTTGCTGCAATTAAAAGATTGTACGACAATTAAACGATATGTCGCGCTACCGGTTGCGTTATGACTTCGGCCCTAGAGGAATGTAAAGAAAGCAATTTTTCTCATAAAAACGGTATCTCTTCCAATTTTTGTGTTAGACGACCTTAACCCTTGTCATGCTGAAACTTGAATATTCCTGTATTGGAAGGGCAGCACATGAGAGCAGCCTGATCTTAGTCTACACCACCTGTTTGTGCCATTTTATCAAAATTTTTGTATGAAATCATTTTTTAAAAGAAATATTGAACTTTACATAGCGCTTTCAGGTCCTAAAATGCAGTGATTCATATGATCTTCTGAAAATACATGACACGTGTTAAAGAGGGGTGTTAGAGAAAAGGATATTCGATATTGGGTTTTACATTATAAAATAAGTGTGGCTTTGTTGGAAAGGATTGTTTTGGGAATCTATTTCTAAGCTGAGATGTACCGCGCCAAAAATTAAGACCTTGAGACGGATCGATTCCTGTAGCATTTTCAAGATAGTCCCAATACATAGGATACGCCTTTTATTTGTTTATATTTATGTAACCGGTTATGTAACAGCCCGATATTTAAAAGGGATTGATTTTATTAAATCTTGTTGCTGGTGAAAAACAAAAACATAATTTTATATCATTCGACATACTATTCTAAATTCCATGGAGAGGACTGTCAAAGGATTCGTCGTGTAAGATGTTTATATTTCACTACAGTAATAGCCGGTTATAAAGATACTCGGTTGACATAGGAACATATTTTGTTATATCACAATTAATTAGTTTTCAGTTTCGTCTATCGAACGTGTGTTCTGATTGGTCGAAAAAAATATTCCTATCCCAACGAACAAAATTTTAAGCACTCAGCTATTTTGTATGCTACGACATTTAATAGTCTCAAACAAAAAAGTATCAAAATTTGTAAATTTTTCTTTTTTCGCTCGATGTTATGGTTTAATTTTAAGATAAGGTAATTAGAATTCAACAAATGCTAAATTTCCTTTTTTGCTGCAATTAAAAGATTGTACGACAATTAAACGATCTGTCGCGCTACCGGCTGCGCTATGACTTCGGCCCTAGAGGAATGTAAAGAAAGCAATTTTTTCTTATAAAAACGGTATCTCTTCCAATTTTTGTGTTAGACGACCTTAACCCTTGTCATTCAGAAACTTGAATATTCCTGTATTGGAAGGGCAGCACATGAGAGCAGCCTGATCTTAGTCTACACCACCTGTTTGTGCTTTTTTATCAAAATTTTTGAATGAAATCATTTTTTAAAAGAAATATTGAACCTTACATAGCGCTTTCAGGTCCTAAAATGCATTGATTCATATGCAGTTCTGAAAATAAGCATGACACGTGATAAAGAGGGGTATTGGAGAAAAGGATATTCGATATGGGGTTTTACATTATAAAATAAGTGTGGCTTTGTTGGAAAGGATTGTTTTGGGAATCTATTTCTAAGCTGAGATGTACCGCGCCCAAAATTCAGACCTTGAGACGGGTCGATCCTGTAGCATTTTCCAGATAGTCCCAATACATAGGATAAGCCTTTTATTTGTTTATATTTATATAACCGGTTATGTAACAGCCCGATATTTAAAAGGGATTGATTTTATTATATCTTGTTGCTGGTGAAAAACAATAAAAAAATAATTTTATATCATTCAACATACTATTCTTAATTCCATGGAGAGGACTGTCAAAGGATTCGTCGTGTAAGATGTTTCTTTTTCACTACAGTAATAGCCGGTCATAAAGATACTCGGGTAACATAGGAAATATTTTGTTATATCACAATAAATTAGTTTTCAGTTTCGTCTATCAAAAACGTGTATTCTGATTGGTCGAAAAAAATATTCCTATCTCAACGAACAAAATTTTAAGCACTCAGCTATTTTGTATGCTACCACATTTAATAGTCTCATACAAAAAAGTATCAAAATTTGTAAAGTTTTTTGCTTTTTTCGCTCGATGTTATGGTTTAATTTTAAGATAAGGTAATTAGAATTCAACAAATGCTAAATTTCCTTTTTTGCTGTAATAAAAAGATTGTACGACAATTAAACGATCTGTCGCGCTACCGACTGCGCTATGACGGCGGCCTAAAGAGTAGGTAAAGAAAGCAATACAAAGATAACGAAAAACGTTGAAGGCTAGGTCTTCATATTTAACCCTTGTCATGCTGAAACAGTAATACTCCTTCTTTGGTTGGAGGTATAGACAAAGATCAGCCTGCAAATTTGTGCAGGCTGATTTTGGTCTTTACCTCCTGTTTGTCCACTTCAAGCCAGAATTGTAATTAAAATATTTTTGTAAACTTAAGGAAATACTGACAGACTAATTATGCATGACAAGGGTTAAGTATGGAATGTGTATTTTGCGTTTACCGTTATATACAGGCATGATAAATTTTCGACAGTGAAAACGTGATCACTGATGTACGGTGGCACGGAGGTGTCATGCGCTGTATTTTCATTTAGAACAAAAAGAAGAAAGAAAACGAATTGCAATGTCGTTGGAAAAATCGACCTTTGTATTCTCCAACTTAAGATTTTTCAAAATTTTCATTTAAGCTTACCAATCAAATCTGTTATCCTTTTCGCATGTATATGATTTTGAGCATACATAAGACTATCTGCCTCATATTATTAAACTAAACAACCTGCTAGCTCTTTAAACCCTTTATACAAAAACCTCCGAGTGATTCACTGAATTCAAATTTAAGTCAAAATATTTGTACTTATCTTGGACCTGATCAATCTACCTGACCTTGTACGCACATTTTGTGGTTGTACATGACTAGACTGGCCTGAACTTTTTTGGACTTACAGACTCAGACTGACTCAAACTTGTATTTTACTTTGTTGATTTTCAGAGGATGACTTTTCATCATTACCAACAGTATTGTTTCCATTTTAACCTGTTACCTCACCTCTCTTATCATCATACACTTCTGGAGAAGGGGTAAAGTCTACCCTTGGGGGTTTTGATATGACCTCTATTCCTTCTAAAAGTTCTACCTTCATTTGTTTGCAAATGATATGACCTTGGTTTATCATGTGCTTTCATGACCTTTCCAAGAATCATCTGCATATCATGCTGAATCATGACCTTATGACCTTGACTCTGAAAGTTTATTTCCAGCCTTTTTGTCATAATAAAACTTTTGTGTCTGTTGACGTGACATCAACTTATCCAATATGGACTTATTTTCAATTTGTTGAGGTTTCAACAACTCCGCTGTTGTGGGTGAACTAGACTTAAACCTATGCCCTAAGTGTAATTGTGCAGGTGACAAAATAATTCCTTCCAACGGAGTATTTCTATAGTCCAATAATGCTTTATAGGGATCTTTACTCTTTTTGAGTAAATTCTTGACAGCTTAAACAAATCTTTCAGTCTGACCACTGGATTGACTATAGTGAGGGCTACCAGCAGAATGTATAAAGTTGTAATCATCAACAAACCTTTTAAATTCTTGACTCGAAAACTGTGGAACATTATACACAAATCTAGAAAACTGTTGTTGTTGTTTTTTTCAAATAAGCTATAACATATTTGGTTTCTAAGCCATCTAGCTTTCCTACCTCTGGTCGCTTTGAGAAGTAATCTACTGTAAGTAAATAATTCTGTCCTTTTAACTCAAACAGAACAGCCCGTATCTTGGAAGATGATCTGTTTGGTAAAGGGCTAGGAATCATAGTCTCCTTATGATTTGCTATTTAATCATCCAGTTCACAATTTACACATTTTTCTTATATATGTGAAACCATACCTGGCGAATACATAAATTCTCTTGCACGAGCCTAGCATTTAACTACCCCTAAGTGAGACTTACGTGCAATATTTGTTCTCTTTTACTATAGGGAATAATTACTTTGTAGCCTTTAATCAAAATATTGTCTACACATTTTTAAATTCCTAATGTGGCCTTACTTAAAATGGTATTCTGTTTTTTGTTTTTGGCCAACCATTTTCACACAATGTTTTCAATATAGCCAATTCTTGGTCCTGTATTGACTCATTTTGTAATTCTTGATATTTTTTCGGTGACATAAGCAAGTGAGAATTGAAGAACACCTCGTTCATTGCTAACTCTGGTAAGACACTTTCATTGTATTATTCTGCCACAGCCTCGATAATGCATCAGAAATATACATTGATTTCCCTGGTTTGTGAATAACCTCATAATCATAATTTTGCAGGGTCATCCCAAACCTTTGAATTTGGGGGGTGGGCTGGGTCAACTACACTTTTCTTAAAAAATGTTCTAATGGCTTATGATCTGTTTCTACTAGAAAACTTCTGCCATAGATATAATTGTGAAACTTTACACAGCCCAAAAAATTGCTAAGGTTTCTTTTCCCAACTGACTATACTTCTTCTGAGTAACAGCTAACGATCTAGGAACAAAAGCAACTGGCTGGTTTTCTTGAAACATAACAGCTCCCAAAGCCACTGAACTTGAATCACTATTAAAACAACATCTTTTTGGGGATCACAATACCTAAGAACTGGTGTATTGGTGGCGATCTCTTTTTAATTTGTCAAAAGCAATTTTCTGCTCCTTCTCTCAGTGCCAACCTATATTTATTTTAGTAACAATCTCAACGGATGACTAATTTCAGACATATTTGGCATAAACTTTTGAAGATAAGTGACAAGACCTAAAAATGTGTGTTTGTTTGTTTGATTTTTTTGTTTGCTTGGGTTTTATTTTTGGGGGGGTCTAGGCTCTGTCATATCTAGTACGGACTGAACTTTGGAAGGATCGACATTTAAGCCATCTTTAGTTAATTTATGACAACAATAATCCACTCTTCTTCTTTTCTGAATTCTCGGTCTAAAATCTGATTTAATCTAAGATATTGTTCTTTCATGTCCGATCCCCGAACCAGGTTATCATCAACTATTACCTCGCAACCCTCGACACCTTCTATCATCTCAGTCATTGTTCTTCTTCAATATTCCTGGGATACTACGGATCCCAAATGGACCTTGACACTTACATTGACAATGTAGAATATATTATCAAACAACTGGCCTTTACATTTTAGATTTAAGGACATCAATCCTTCTGGTACTATCCTATGCCTGGAAAATGACCTAAGAGCCACGTCAGCCTTTCGTAATTTCTTTTTGCAATGTAGCTTGTTATAGTCTTCTCTGGACAAATCATTACATTTTGCACCCGTGTCTAACTGAAAATTAACTGGTAACCTTTAGACTTCCAATACTTCAGAAAGATTGCCACCTTGCTTCTTCTTTTTCTTAGGAATTATCTTAAGGGAACCAACATATAACACACACAAAAGTAATAGTTTTCCTCAACTTCATGTACCCTTCAATCCTGATTCGACAAACACATTTTGGCGGAATGATTCTTCTTTTTACAGTCTTTGCATGTTTTACCCCATGCTGGACAGTTTTTACGTCCATTGACATAACCACACCATGGACTTTCTTTCCTTTTCTGGTTTGGTCCTTTTTGTGATTTTTTGACAGACAGGAAAGGTTTGCCCGATTTTGAACCAGAGGGCCTCACAATGTTTATGTTTTGATCTTCTACTTCACACATTGTTTTCATTTGTTTCTGTGATAATTCAAATGATCTTGTATTATCAATTGCTTTCTCAAGAGTCAATGTTGACCCCTCACTGATCAATTTCTCACGAATTTTATCACTCCGAACCCAAATACTATTCTATCTCTTTTCAAGTTATTCTCCTGGTTTTCACAATCACAATCTTTAGCGAGAATGTTGAGATTAGTGACCAAACTATCAATTAACTCCGATTCTTGTTTGACCCTTAGTTGAAATTTGTACCCGTTAAATACAGAGTTTGATTTTGGATTAACATAGTCCTCAAATTGTTTAGTCAAATGGGCCAAGATCTCTTTTGGTCCGCCGTCAGGGCCCATGTGCCATACACTTCACGGCCTTGCTCACCTACACATATCATGAGATAGGCATATTTTCCTCCTCATCCTTCTCCTTCAGAGGGTCTTTGAACATGAATTCCATGTGTGTCGAGACCGTTTTCCATGTTCCCGTTAAGTCATTGGATTCCCAATTCATTAAGGGAATGCTGCCATGCAAACCTCCCATTTTAAATAGTAAATGTCTGTTTCCCGATTCTACTAGTTTCGTTTCTGATACCATGTTAAGTTTATTATGGGAAAAATTGACTAAGACACGTGACAGGTTCCATTGTAATTGCGCGGCGTACCAACGCAGCGCTACTTGTGGTTAGATTGGGACGAGGTCATGTATGACAGTGTTTGCATTTTTCAATGATATAAGTATTTTACAAAAACACAAATCAATTTTGTATCTAAACAAAACGTGATTTTGTTTTGATGATTTTTTCTTATAAATCGATGTAAACTAGTTTGGTAACAATTAAAACTCTATTTTAACTGTGTTTTTATGATGAACTCGGAAGTATTTAGTTGTTGAAAGGACAGTCAGATTCGAATTGATATTTTCAATTCAGAACTTATATTGGTTAATTTACGATTTCAGTTTTTTTAAATCAGAAGTGTTTATGTCTAAGTATTACAAAAATATGGTTTACTGTATGGGATAGTGATTAAATTATCGGATTTGAGCTATATCTGTGTACCGTAGGACCATTCGGAAATCTCTCGACCGCTTTCGGGAATTACCGATCGTGTTCCGATTGGTTAATCGACAAGCATTTCGTACCTTAACCATTTCATACTATAAATTGGGTGGTTATTTCGTACCATGATAAACTGGCCGGAAACGTGTGAGACATGGGGAATGAATCAGGTAAGATTGATAAACTGTAATTTGTATTTTAGCCCCAAATATCTGAAAACCTGCGAGCTATTGGAGTGGCTTTGTGTCCGCTCCGTCAGTAAACTTTTACTTTTGAAATCTCCTCCACAGAAAGTGTCTGACAGATTTCAATAAAATTTCACCGGTACGATCTCTTTATGAAGAATTTTGATCGGAAAAAACATTTTTGTATGACTTTAATCGGTGGGACCTCATTTATTTATTTTGTGTGTGTGTGTGTGAAAACTTTGAATTTATTATCATCAGAAGCCAGTGGATAGGTTTCAACCAAAGTTTACACGAATGATCCTTGGAGGCCCTTTAACCGAATTCGTTGAAAGAATTTTGATCAGATGAAACAAAACATGGCTTTAATGGGTGAAGCTAGTTTTATATATGGCTAAAATTGTGAAAATCTCAAAACTATAAGACGGATTCCAACCAAATTTCTCAGGAATGAGCCCTGAGTGACCCTTTGTCAGATTCCTTTAGAATTTGGAATGGTAGAAAATATAGTTATCCTTTGGTCAGAGCTAGATTCCATTTAATGTATATAGTGAAAACTTTGAAAGTCTTATTCTCAGATACCACTGGAATGAATGAAATATCACTGCCTTGATGGCCGAGTGGTTTAGGTGCTTGACTCGTGAACTGAAGGTCACGAGTTCGAGCCCCAACGTCACCGGGGTGTGTTCACGGGCAAGACACTTAATAGCCAGCCCAAGTCTACCCAGCTGTGAGTCAGCCGGATTAGCTCAGTTGGTAGAGCACTTGACTTCAAACCTCAAGATCACGGGTTCGAGCCCTGGGCTGACCATATCTACAAACAAACTACATGTAATTGTGTTTCGGATGAGACGTTAAACCGAGGCCCCGTGTGACGGTGCTATCCACCGAGCACGTTAAAGAACCAGGCGGAGCTCTCAGCAGTTTCGTCCTGTATCCTCGCACTATCCCCCGTAACAACTCACCGTCTTCTGGGGGCGTCGCTCATATGGGCATGTGCTACGGTAGCGACGATAAATAAACGGAAATTATCAATTAACCCAGCTGTGAAAGTGGGTAGCAGTGGGATTCAGCCACTGCCTCCCTTTCAGGGACGTGAAAGCATCTGGATTGTGTCACCTGCCAGTAATACCCGAAAGGGGGGTTAGGCAGTATAAATAGATAGATAGATATCACAGACATTTACCTTTTTTGATTTTTAACATATTCATGTTAACAGATTTGATCAGAATAAGAACATGGCATGGATGGGGCTAAATTTCATATGTATGGTCTATAGTGAAAATGTTTTAAGATCCTCTTCCTAGAGATCATTTGATGAATTTCAGTTAACTTTAACAGGAATTCCCCTTTGGTGACTCTTTATTGGATTCCTTCAAAAAATTGTTGGTACAAAGAACACGAATTTGACACATTCCCACTCAATGACCCTTTTAGATACCCACAAGAGAAAAAGCTTTTGAAAACATTATGGAAAAGGAAAACATTCATGATTATCCTCAATGTTTTCTACCCCAAAAGTATAAAGAGTCCAAATTTTCATAAGCTTTAAATTTGTCATCAGCAACTCCTTTCAATTTGAACCAGTCTAAACTTTTGCCATCTGGTAAAAGGTGAATGGGTTGGGTTAATGTCCATATATGGCATATAGTGAAAACTTTGAAAGTAATCATCTCATATTCAACTAAATTTCACAGAATTGATCTTTTGATGACCCATGATGTCAGTTCTTTTAAGAATTCATTGGCTTGATATAAATTTACCAAATTTCAATAGAGAGCACATAGTGTTATGCTATGAAAACTATTGGAACTGCACCACTGATGATATTTGTTGAATGAAAGAAAGATGCCTCCCATCAAGTGAATTGAAAAAAAGTGTTTTTTTCCCCAAAATGCCTCCTTTGTAAATGAATACCAAGTTACCTGTATCTTAATCCATTCCTACACAACAAAATTCTAGACTGGAAGCTGCAAATGACAATTTTTAGTTTTGAACTGTTTAATCTTTTTGGGTATAAACATTGTGGATAATGAAGATATTGCTTGATACAAGCAGTTTCTTCATTTTCCGCTATGTTTTCAAAGCCCTTTTCTTGAAGGGCGTAAAAAGGAGGAATAGTTCGAGAAAGTGTTAAGTATATTGTACATTTGTATATCAGGATAATGGAGCAAATCAGATGCTCAAGCGCCTATAGTTTCACTGTTCTTGAACTTACTTTGTGACTAGTAATTTAGTTGAGGGAAGTATTTTAACTTTCATTGTAAGTTGTTAGTGCTTATACATGTATATACCAAATTTACATTGAATTGTTATCTGAATTTGTATTTGTCCTCTCCACAAATAACCATTGCATGGTGGGCTTTCCACTTTCATTAATAAACATTTTTAATATAGAAAGATGACAAGAGCAGATCACACCTTGCTATTATAAAATGAAAGATTAAGATTTTAGCTCCAATAAGCAGTAGTGTTTTATAATTGATGGAAATTAAATCAATGAAGATTAAGGTACTTCCCATCAAAGGCATGTTTCAAAGACCATTGCCACTTACAAGGGCAAAATGTCATAATTTGACAGCATATAGTATCTTCTCAATTCCTTTCTTGAGTGTTCTTTTATTGTTTTACAGCCTGTTGGGAAAAGAAGTTGATAAAAACAACTGTGTCAGCCCTATTAGCTCAGTTGGTAGAGCAGCTGACTTCAAACCTCAAGATAACTTGTTCGAGCCCTAGGCTGACCATATCAACTAGCACAAACAATTGACTTTCGGATAAGATTTGTGACAAGTTTGATGATGCTATTCGTCAAGCATGTTAAAGAACTCGTTACAGTTTCGTCCTGTATCCTTGCACTATCCCCTGTAACAACTAACCGTCTTCTAGGGTGTCGCTCATAGTGGCATGTGCTGCTGTAGTGACCATAAATCAACGGAAATACATACACACAAAGCCATTTGTTTGACAAAACAATCCACTGCTGATGTACTTAGTTGAGCTGTAAGTTGAGGATATGAGATGAGAAGACACTCTATTCTACTCAGAAGTAAGGAAGCTGCTTATAGATATGTAAGCATTATCTGTTAAATAGACAAATTTCCTGCACTTAAGGCAGAAATCAAGTGGGCTCTCAATACATGGCAAAGGAACATTTCCAGATGGAAATTCAAACAAACTTAAAAACTGTTTCCTGAAAGAAGGCATCAACTTATATAGAAGTTAGACTCAGTGTAAATGACAGTGATGAAATGTACTTTGTAAAATATTAAAAGTTGCTCCATTTGTTGAAAGCAATACATTTTTGGTAAATAGGACCTATTCCAAAATCAACTATTTTCTCCTTTCATCAACATTTTCCTTTTTTGATAATGAAATATCAGTGATTGTATAAAAAGGGTTAAAATTTGAATGAGTTGTCTTTTTCAGTCAACAATAAACTTGGTTTAAAATTGGCATTTTGAATGGTCTGAGTCAAATTGTATTTACCCATTCCAACACAACCACACTTTTTTTGCCCCTCAAGAAAAAGGATTAAGAAACATTGTGGAAAATGAAGAAATTGCTTGCTACAAGCATTGTCTTCATTATCCACAATGTTGTCTAACCTTAAAACAAAAGGCTGTAGAATCCTATCAACTGTAAATTGTCATGTACAACTTTTTTGGGTTTGGACCTGTCTGAAACACCGCCATTTTATGCCCCTCAAGAATAAGGATTTAGAAACATTGTGGAAAATGAAGAAATTGCTTGCTACAAGCATTGTCTTCATTATCCACGATGTTGTCTAACCTTAAAACCAAAGGCTTTAGAATCCTATCAATTGTACATTGTCATCTAGAACTTTTTTGGATTTGGAAATTTTGGACCAGTCAGGAATTTTGTTGGGTGGGAAAGGGTTAACTTGGTAATATAAAAGGCATTTAAAACTTGGAATATTATATTGTTTTGAGTATCTCTCTAGACTGTAACCACTGCCCTTTTGGTACTAAACATAAAATGTTCCGTGTTGCAAATCAGATAGTCTCTAATGTATTTTGTAGGAATCACTCCTTATTCTAGATTCTTTATAATTGTCCTATTAATCACAAGACAGCAAAGGGTCAGACATGAGTTTAACCCTTCTTTTTTTCAGAAATTTAGACTGGTCCAATTTGGAAGAAGTTGTAAATGGCAATCAAAAGTTATTGCAATTTGAAAAGGAACCAACCTGAAGGGTAGAAAACATTGTGGGAAATGAAGAAATTGTTTGTTGAAATCATGATGTTTTTTCAAGTATAAGATCACAGGCACATAAAATCATAGGATTGTACAGAAAGAGTTAAGGTCAATCTGGAATGTGTGAAAAGCATCCTTTCAGACTCATCTTTGTAAACTGTGCATTCTGATCAGGGCTGAACACTTTTCTCAAAGCATTTTCTATGTGCGGAATGCTTATTATGACTACAATACTTTCTTTGCTTCATGTCCTCTGGTCTGTATAAGATTCATCTTTAGCTCTACTGGCCAAAGCCCAGGAAGCTATTCTTATAGCATTGTGTCCATTGTGCATATGTCTATTAGTGATTAACTTTTCTTAAAAAATATTTTCCCTAGGAACTGCTGGTCAGATCTGAACCAAATTTCACAGGATTGTTCTATAGATGATCTTCTTTCAGATCATTTCAAACAATTATCTTCCAAAATAACTTTGGTTGCCACGGCAACAAAGTAGATATCCTTTAAAAATCATTTTAGTCAAACTGTCTATTTGATTTCATAATTCCTTTGCAAAAATGTTCCTTGCACCAAGACAAAGCTAATTACATAGCATTCTTTGGATTTGTCAAAAAAGTGAAACCCCTGCTTTTATAGGTGGGGCTTTTTGTCATTGTATAGCATAAGTATGTAGGTGATATATTGCATTTGATAAATGGTCAAAGGGAGATAATGCATGGATTTTATTATTTAGGAAAACAGTCCAATTAGTAAAATATCTCCTCTGTATGCTACATCTTGGTAGGAAATAAAGATTTTTTGACTTGCAGAGTTAGTTGATAATAAAAAAGTCCAAATGAAAAAATGTTGAAGATGTTGAGACTTTGAAAACTTCCTTTTGAAAATTGTTGGATTATATTTGATTAATGATGGAAGAGAGACAGCTTACTATTTGATAAAACTGTTATACAAATGGATAAAGTTCTTTTTACCTTAGATCTAAGTTGGATATAACACTACTGCTCATATCAAATGTACAGCAGGTTGATTACAAGAAGTAAAGAAAAATTTGTCCATAGAAGAAAAAGGGGAGAGCTCATTCAACCCATCAATAAATAACGTGAATACAATCTTGAAATTGAAAGATGTTTCAGAAAATTATGAAATTTGAGTCAGGGTTATTTGTGCCATGACAAGGGTAGCCAATTGTAGTTCACACAGATCTTAGATTGTCTCTTTGAGCATGACTTATCATTTATTTTTGTTTATTAGCATAATGGGTTTCATTCTTTGAATAATAAACGACCCATTCCTTGTTCACACAATCACAAACAATTTGTTGCCAATGGTATTTCAGTTTCTAGTTAACCTTTAAATTTTTTACATCCATCTTTTTTATACATGTACCAGTTTATTGTTTGAGATGTTTATTTTTTATGAAATATTAAATTACTTCTTCAAAGAAAATAATCTTTACTCTTGCCAATACTACACTGGGTGAAAAACAACAAAGTATTATTTCCTATAGCTTTATCATTGACTGTAGACTTTTGTTTTTTCTTCAGATCTCTTAACACTTTCATTGACAAATCGAAATATGTGCATACCTCTCTGAACTTAAACCATTGTCCCGTTCAAATCTGACAGTTTACACCGTATGATGATATAGATGTCATCAAATTCTTTAAAATTAAAAAATCTAAAAAAATTATGTTATTTGGATATGCATTAATGAATTTGTTTACTTATTAAGTCTACATCTGTATCAAGAATTCTAAACAAGTTTTTTTCCGCCGCGATAAATCCTTTGCTCCACCATGGAGCAAGTTTATACTTGTATTTGTGTAGACATATATTTATCAAAAAACAAGGGAGACTAATCTTACAAGACCAAGTTTTTAATTCAAAGTACTCAAGGTACTTAATTATATTATATTAAGTTGTCCCCTGTCATTTGTATTATCGATCAACCAATTTCTAACGCAATGCTTTCCTTTTACGCTCTTCAAGCAATAGGATTTTGGAAAAAGATGGTTAAGAATAATTGCTTGTTACAAGCAATTTCTTCATTAACAACAATTTGTTTTTTAGTCTTAAAGACAAGGATCTTTAAGATATTGTCAACTTAAAATTGTTTTTTGAAATTTGATCAGTCCAAAATTTAGGCATGTGTGAATGGGTTAAGAAGATGAAAAGTGAGTAATTGACTGAAAGGAACGGTTCCTCCTCTCCCTAAAATATTAGCCAGAGTTCGATTTTTTCACATGTGTGCAAAGTACAGACACATAACAACCTTTAGATCAAACTAATCACATTGGGGTCTTCACTATACGTCCTGAAGATGAGTAATATTCACTTTGTTTAAACTCTGACGTCATAAATGGTGGATGCTTCCAAGATGGCGGACGTTTTAGGATCATGAGTTCGTTTCATCGAATAGCAGGTTAGTTTCGATTTACACTGAACAGTAATTCGAAGTATAATTACAACAAAAGTATAGTATAGACACGAACTATTTATATATCGTTATTATCTTTTTTTTTTTAGTTTCGTCTACTGAAAGAGTGCGTTCTGAATGGTCGGGAAAAAAGTTCATGTCTCCACGAACAAAATTTTGAGCACGCAGCCATTTTGTTTGCTTCCGCACAAATCAGTCCCATACAAAAAAGTATCAACATTTGTAAAGTTTTTCCTTCTTTCGCACGATGCTATTAAATTATAAGAAATGGAGAGAATATTTTTGTTTTCATGGAGATATGAGCCGAGAAACCTAATTACATTGTGTATGAATCCGCTTCGCTCTCAATTAAACATCTACTGACCAATCAAATTGTTTATTTTTTCCAACAGCTCGTTCAAATAATTCTCAGCAATTCTATTCATATACTGATTCTCTCGACAACTGCGAAAACTCCTGTCTTTTCAACCCTTTTGACACTAACGGGATTGGTACCTACGCGGATATGGTAACGCTAGGCGGCGTTTTCGTATCCGAGTAGGTTCAAATCCAATAGGAGGAAGCGTTGCCGTATCCGCCCAGGTTCCAACACCATAAGCGACCGCCTTGCCGTGTTCGCGTAGGTTCCAATCCCATAAGCGGCGGCGTTGTCGTGTTCGCGTAGGTTTCAATCCAATAAGCGGCGGCGTTTCCGTGTGCATAGCTTCCAATCCCCGGCGTGAGAGAATGCGTTGCCTATCTGGGTAGCCTCCCATTCCGTAATAAGTGGCGTTGCTGTGTACGTCTAGGTTCCAATCACTTCAGAATCGGACATAATTTTCGTTTGTTGGCAACAAAAAAGTTGAGGGCGCCATCAATAGATTTGTTTTTTGTTTTATCGAACTTAAAGTATGTAAATAAACGTTCTTGCCATCACAAACGAACAGCCATGGTAGAAATCCGAGGTCGTGGCTAGCGATCCGTTAGTTTGAGCCAGTCTCGTATATTGTCGTCCGTAATGGACCAATCGCTGGTCCCGCCCGACGAGTCCGACAGGAAGTCCTGCTTCGATTTTTAAACAACGTTATTTTGCAAAATTTATGGCAAGTGGCATGCAACAAAAAAGTAGCATTGTTGGTTTTGGACATAAACGTCTTATCTGCAACTTGAATAAACTGTAGTTACAACGTTTATGTCGCTAAACTGACAAAAATAGTTAACAAAAATGGGCGGCCAATGTTTGAGTTTTAATCTCAGGTCCGGACTGATTAGTTTGATTTGATTTGTCGGTTTAGTCCTTGATTGGTCAATGACCGTTAGCCGTTAACCGCCCGCGCTACGTCTTTATGGTCGACATTTTGATCACTCAATAATGAACCGAGTCTTCTAAACTTTGATTAGTTGTTAGTCTAAGGTTTCTCCGAAGCAAGTCTAATGTTTCTAATCCTCTTTACACTGTCATCCCTAATGCTTTATTGATATCAAAACAATCGCATTATCCTCTTAAATGTAATGAAATATTCATTTCTCCCTAATTGTTTATTTATAAAGGAGATTTATAAAGGAGACCGTTTCAGCCACACGATTGATACCTTTGTCATTATTTGGCATATCTGGACAAGAAGATATCTCGTGAACTCCACCGAGTTCATGTGGTTATATTCCTGTCCGTTTTTTGTCTGATAAATAATTTGGAGATGTGTTGCTTTTTTATATGTTCCGTCACGGTTTAAAACTTTCACCGTTTTCATACTAGGAAAATGACATCATCTTTGATAAATTTTTCGACATATTTATGTTGAATACAACAACAAAAACCTCTGTCTTTCATTCGGGCAGTCTTACCGCTGTCTGGGGGAAGAGGTGTGTGTGTGGGTGGGGGGGTAGTTTGTGCTTATTCAAAAATTAGGAACGATGACTGGGTCGACAACCGACAAATTTACTTTTTTGTTGCAAGATATTGCCCATAAATATTTCATCTTAGTCGACTTGAACGGGGGGGGGCTGTGTTTCGTAAATTACTCACTGGTACTTAAGCCTTTCCTGTTTAGCAAAATTTTAGACCTGTCCAAATTCAAAGGTTTTGCAGACGAAAATTAAAAGTTAATATAATTTGACAAATAAGTATTCAGTAGGCTAGAAAATACTGTAGAAAAAGAAGAAATTGCTCGTTACAAGCAATCTCTTCTTTTTCTACAATGTTTTCTCAGTTCTAAAATTACAGGGACGTAAAAACAAGGGATTGAACAGGAAAGGGTAACTAACTGTAAGTTAGCACGTGCTATCTCGCAAGCCACGTAAAAATAGTCGCTGTAAGTCTAACTGAAACGTTAGGAATGGCTGCATACTTTCTAAAGACTATTACCGGACTGATCGATTCTCCATTTTTACAATGTGCATTTGTCGTACGTCGCAAGCTATTTAGCGCGTTCGTGAAGCGTCAACTCAACGTTGGATACGTAAGACGTGTTACGCCTTAACTCATTTCCACGTGGCAAAATTTTGAACTGATTCAAATTCAAAGAAGTTGCAGACGACAATTTCAAGTTAAACTAATTTTGAATATCTCTGTCCTTCTTTTGATAGAAAACATGGCTGAAAATGAAAATTTGCTTTTTACAAGCAATTTCTTCATTTTCAACCATGTTTTTCTTTGGTATTTTATATAGGGACGTAGATTCCTATATCAGAAGGATTCTGTGGGAATGGATTAAACCCTTTATGCCAATTTCTTTTTTTCAAAAAGTTACATGAAATGGTGATTCAAAGTGCCTTGTAATTTTATAATTGAATTATTAAAACACCAATTGTGGACTTTGTGAAACCTTGATTTTTTACTAGGTGTAAATATGTGGAATTATTTAAGGCAAAAATAATTGACCAATCACGGCTGTCAATCAAGGAATCAACCGACCAATCAAATCATTAATTTAAGCCCGGACCTGATCTTTCAACTCCAACATTGGTCGCCATTTTTGTTATTTTTTTGTTGGTTTGGCGACTTATTAGGCGTAACTACAGCTTATTCACGTTGTAGTTACGACTTTTATGTCGCCAAACAACCATTTTTACTTTTTTGATACATACTACAGACCACAGTTTTTTTCAAAACAACAACGTTTGAAATCGAAGCTGGACATCCTATTGGAGTCAATGTGTGTGACCAAAGGAGTAAATGGGCGGGGTCAGCGATTTGTCATTTGCCTCGAGTTCCCGATTGTATACGTAACTGTTGTCTTGAATCGGTTGTAAAAGGTCTTGCAGACGACCATACAAAGACGATTTTTATTTGAAACATAATCATTCAGAAGGGTAGAAAAATTGTGGAAAAAGAAAAAAATGCATACCTCAAGCAATTTCTTCTTTTTCCACTATGTATAACAACACAGGGTCGTAAAAATCAGGGATTGAACAGGAAATGGTAGGGAAATTAAAGAAAGAAAGTCTGTGCCGAGCGTGTATTACGATCAATTTTATGCGTGAACATTTTAGTCCATTTTCCAGATTAAACGTCCCTTGGCTGACAAATAACAATAATAATAACAACAACATACATTCATACATTTCCATTTCTTTTTCTTCGTAATCGTAAAATTTCTAAATAAAGCCAGATTTGCGTTTGATAACGTTAATTATTTTAACTTTTAGTTTCGTTTGTCAAAAAACGGCGTTCTGATTGGTCGAAAAAATATTCAAACCTCCATGAACAAAATTTGAGTACGCAGCCATTTTGTTTGCTTCCACTCAAAATACTTCCATACCAAAACATGAACAAAATTTGTAAAGTTTTTGCTTATGTCGCTATTTACTATCAAATTATAAGAAATGAAGGGAAATATCAGATTATAAGAAATGAAGGGAATATCAAATTATAAGAAATAAAGGGAATATCAAATTGTAAGAAATGAAGGGAATATCAAATTATAAGAAATGAAGGGAATATCAAATTGTAAGAAATGAAGGGAATATCAAATTATAAGAAATGAAGGGAATATCAGATTATAAGAAACGAAGGGAATATCAGATTATAAGAAATGAAGGGAATATCAAATTATGAGAAATGAAGGGAATATCAAATTATAAGAAATGAAGGGAATATCAGATTATAAGAAATGAAGGGAATATCAAATTATAAGAAAGAAGGGAATATCAAATTATAAGAAATGAAGGGAATATCAGATTATAAGAAATGAAGGGAATATCAAATTATAAGAAACGAAGGGAATATCAAATTGTAAGAAATGAAGGGAATATCAAATTGTAAGAAATGAAGGGAATATCAGATTATAAGAAATGAAGGGAATATCAAATTATAAGAAAGAAGGGAATATCAAATTATAAGAAATGAAGGGAATATCAGATTATAAGAAATGAAGGGAATATCAAATTATAAGAAACGAAGGAAATATCAAATTGTAAGAAATGAAGGGAATATCAAATTGTAAGAAATGAAGGGAATATCAAATTGTAAGAAAGGAATATCAAATAACATGTATAAGAAATAAAGGGATATCAAATTATAAGAAATGAGGGGAATATTTAACGTATTTAAGAGACATCGTTGTATGGGTAATTGGTGATTTAGTGATATTTGATTTAGTGATATTAATAGTAATCGTTAGTATCGATGGGTGAGAAAATGCTTAACCCTTAATTTTTCATTAGCTTTTTATGACTCAGTCGACGGTATTGTCGATTCTGACGTAATCGACCACTCATCAAAAATGGTCGCTTAAGAGAATTGTCGCTTGAAACACATTTTGTGAAATATATGTATGTGGAGAATTGGTTCGTGTTCATAAACTATTACAAAATGCTATCTAAATCCTATGTTGTTCATTGGAATCATCTAACTTAGACGATTCTATCGAGTTCTAACAATAGTTAACCCTTGTCATGCCGAACCCGGAATATTCCGGTTTTGGCAAGAGGTGTAGACTAAAATCAGACTGCACTTATGTGCAGGCTGATCTTAGTCTACACCTCCTGCTTGTACTTTTCCTGCCAAAGTTGTTTATGAAGTTTATTTTTAAAAGAAATATTGATTTTTGAACAACAAGTTCTATCAGTGCTTTCAGACCTTTGATTTGACAGCAATTCAGTAAGGTAATTTATACAGCATGACAAGGGTTAATAAGATTACTTCTTTGTGTTGGCTTTTGATTTTGAAAATGGAATTTTGATTGTAGTCGATAAAATGGAAGTGGTTGCTTAAAAGAGGTGGTCGGTCTAGTAAGATCGACTGTACTCGGTGCAATATAAAATAGCTCTTGGAATAAATATTTGATATGATTATATCGTCGTAAGCACGAGTAAAATGTCGTACCTACAGATTTAGTAAAGCTGTAGTTATGACATTTTGCTCACACATAGACAATATTGTCAATATATAGTCAAATATACTTTTATTAAGAACAGTAACAATATCACTTCTGTAAATTTTGTGTTCGAAGTTTCTGAAATATGAAAATGGCCAAATCTTTAAACGACTGCAGTCTAATCGTTGATAGCAAAACATAGAAAAGACTTAGCCCATTCTAATACAACACTATTTTAGCTTATTCCAAATTGAAAGGATTTGCAGACGACTATTTCAAGTTGATAGCATTTTTTCGCCTTTTGGAATAGAAAACATTGTGGATGATGTAGAAATTGCTAGATACAAGAAATTTTTTTTTGTTTCCTCAATTTTTTCCAAAGCTTTTTTTCTTGAGGTGATTGGATGGATTGTGTGGGAATGGGTTAAGCTATTTTACACTAATAACATTTATGTTTTCAAATATAGATTTTTATATATAGAAATTAAATGAGTTGGGTCTAGCAAGCATATATTTCATTATTGTAAAATACACATTGTAGTCTTTTACGATCTAGCTTGAAAAGCTAGCAAATTTAGTTTCGATGAAGATACCTGAAAGTTTCGAATTAACCTTAAACTTGTCGGAAGATTGTTTTTCATCTAATTGTTATTTTGATTTTATATAGACTGACCGTTCCCCATCTGAATAATTCTATTCAAATTTCGTCCATCAAGATTCAAGTCATAAAATATACATGTCAATAGCTAAAATACCTATCTTAGTCTAAAAGTACATGGTCATTCATAATTAGAATAATAAGAGACTGTTCAATGAGTAAAATCTTGGACAATACTTATCATTTTTACTAAACGAATGTTTCTTGTAAATTTTATATAAAAGAAGGAGAAGGAAAAGAACTAAACACTCCCATGCCCCCATCAGAATGTTATTTAGTTTTAAACAATTTGAGTGACTGCTTGTTAATTATTGGTCTCTTAAAATATTTTACAAGTTGTAAGAAGGTAAGATATTAAAACAAATAAAAAGAGCAAAGGATTACATATTGCTTTTTAAAACTAAACTAACACATATCAATACTCTACATTAGGGGCGATAACATAGAATATTCAAGTACTAGAGCCCTAATGTTGATTTAACCCTTGTCATGCTGAACCCGGAATATTCCGGTTTTGGCAGGAGGTATAGACCAAGATCAGCCTGCACATAAGTGCAGTCTGATCTTGGTCCACACCTCCTGCTTGTACTTATCCTGCCAGAGTTGTTTATGAAATCGATTACCGAAAGAAATATTGCTTATTGAACAATAAGATCTATCAGTGCTTTCAGCCCATTGATTTTACGGCAATTCAGTAAGGTAATTAATACAGCATGACAAGGGTTAGAAGGGCATTAGTGAAACAAATAGTTGTTATAGCTTTGTAGATCCCAGATGCTTTAGTACATGTTATGTTACTAAGATTTAGATTTTTCTACTTCCACGATCAAACTTCTGGGTATTTTGTATGCTGTAGCACAGAGTAGATCCATAACAACTAGTAAAATATTTCATGTGCTTTGCTTGTTAGCGTTAAATTACAAGAAATGAAGAGACCTTTTTTTGTTTGTTTTCATTGAGGTATGAACCTAAAAGCTTATTCACTGTAAGAAATGAATCTGCTTCGCGTATTCATTGTAGGTTTATACCTGAATGAAACAAAAAGATCCACTTCATTTCTAGATGGCAAAATTTTTTACTGGTCCAAATTGGAAAAAAAGTTGCAGACAACCACGAGAAGTGTTCATACATTTATACATTTAGATTTTTTCAACCATGTTTTCCATGTGCGTAAATCCTTTTATCTTTTTTAAAATCGCGGTCGTCATAGCACAGTCGGTTGCGCATCAGACTCCCCATTTTCAAAATAGGGGTGTTACGGGTTCAATCTCCGGCGGTGGCACAAATCCTTTCCGACAATTGTCTCTCACCAATGGGTGGATAATCGTACACCTAAGTGGGATAGCAGCTGGAGGCTAGGAAAGGATGTAGTGGTAGTACTGGTATGAGAAATACAGAATCCATTGTTAGGTACTCCGGCCGCCGCGATATGAATGAAACACTTTTAAAAGTGGTGTTAATCAAGAACCCAAAACGTATTTTGTGTAAAATGAAGAAATAGCTTACAACAAACAATTTCTTTATTTAACACGATGTTTTCCACACAGAAAGTTTAAAAACTCTACAACTTCATGAACTTAAATTGTCGTCTGCAGCTCCTTTCAATTTGGGTTAGTCTAAAATCTAGTTGTATAGTAATGGATTAATACTCAATAACTGCTCTTGGGTTTAGCATGCCACCTCTAGGGCTGATGAGATGGTTTCTGTCTGGCCACGTTTGCGTAATCTTACTTGTCAGATCCCCTTAGCCTTCTGTGATGCTTCGTTTGCTTTTGTATGATGTTGCTTATCAAATACATTTACCTATTTCATTTACTTATATAACAATTGACCAATCGCGGCTGTCAAACAAGGACTCAACCGACCAATCAAATGATTTATTCAGCCCGGACCTGAGCTTGCCGCCTTTTTTCTAAACCCTTTTTGTTTGTTCGGCGACTTAAACGTCGTAACTACAGCTTATTCAAGCTGTAGCTACGACGTTTAGGTTGCCGACCAACCATTTTACTTGTTTGTGACATGGAAAACGGCGCCGTTAAAAGTCGAATCGGGACTTCCTGTTGGAGTCAATGAGCGGGGCCAAAGGAGAATGTGGACTGGGCCGGCGATAGGTCAATTAGCAGGCCTGAGAATAATCTCTATAATGTTTACCATTGCACCAGTCAGTCCTCTGCACTGGTTAGTAATGCAGAATAAGTGCATTTTTTTTCGTGTAAAAAAACCCACTCTAATTCTTACTTTCAACTGTTTGATAATTCAACATAATGATAATATCTCTAATATTTTTATTGTGATTTTGTCGTAAATTCTTAAAATTATTATAATATTTGTATCAAACTGCAATCCTCCAAGAAATAATCAGGCGAGGTAGACTCTACTAGACTGATGAAATATCAGTTTAGTGGTTGCCTCCCTTGTATCATCAAATGTGGTTGGCTGGTCACCTAAACGTCGTTACTACATCGCTGTAGTTACGATGCTAAAGTCGCCCAACAAACACAAATGCTTAACATAAATAAATTTCAATTGCTAGCAATTGAATAAAAATTAGGACAAGAAAAGCTTAGTTTTTAGTGCTATTGAACTGATCTCAATATAATTGCTAAGAATTGAATCGATATTAGGACAAGAAAAGGTTTGTTTTTAGTGCTATTGAACTGATCTCAATATAATTGCTAAGAATTGAATCGATATTAGGACAAGAAAAGGTTTGTTTTTAGTGCTATTGAACTGATCTCAATATAATTGCTAAGAATTGAATCGATATTAGGACAAGAAAAGGTTTGTTTTTAGTGCTATTGAACTGATCTCAATATAATTGACTAATCTCTTAAGTCTATCAAAGAGTCTATCAACCTATCAATTATTCTTTTAAACCGAAAATGAACTTTGGACTCCGACTTGTGAACCATTTTTGTTGATTTGGTGACTTAACTTCAGCTTATTTAACAAGAGATTTAAAAAATAGCTTTAATTCAAAGGATCATAAATTGGTCGCTATATGTGAAGGAAAATAGTTCATATCCGAAACAAATCGACATAACGCGGGAATTTCTTGTCTGTAGAAAGTTACAATTTCTCTCTGTCTAGTCTTATCTGTCGACAAAGTGGTTTACTTTGAATTGTTTAGTTTCGTCTACAAAGGTTCAAGCGTTTTTGATTCGCTGGTGTTCTCCATAATTTCATAAACAAATGTTTGAGCGCGCAACTATTTCATATGTTTGCGCATTAAGTAGATCTATAAAATTTTACTCAAAACTAGTAAAAAGATTCATGATTTTCCCCCAACATCATTTTTTTATGTTTGTTTGTTCACAATTACTTATTTCGATTCTTTTCGCGGCAAATATCCTTTCTGGCAACTGGCACGTGTGGATAATCGTAAACCTAGGCGGAATGAGCAGCTGGAGGCCAACATTGGTGGGAATATTTTTGATGGGTTCTTGACTTAAACTTCGAAAGTACAGATCCTTAAAGCATTAATTACGACGTTAAAGTCGCCAACCAACCATTCTACTTTTTTTGCATGATACTAGCTACAAAACTTGCAAAATAACCTCATTTTATACCAAAGTCAAACTTCTTCTCAGAGACAGTAGGCGGGACGTGGCCAGAGGAGCCAGTGGGCGGGGCCTGAATCCCGTCAATTTAATTTTCGAACGAAGAATAATAATCGCGCAATCACGAAGAATACGCGTTGAAGATTTGAAGAACCACTGCAGTAATATAAAACAGGTGATAATATCAATTCATTTCGTCCCTATGTTGATTGGTTGAATAGGGTTTTACGCCACTTTTAACAGTATATCAGTCATATCGTTGCAGCTGGAGCACCTAATAATGGATTCCTGGTATTTCTCACACCAGTACTACCAATACATTCTTTCCTAGACTCCAGCTGCTATCCCACTTATATTTACGATTATCCACCCATTGGTGAGAGACAAATGTCGAAAAGGATATGTGCCGCGATCGAAGCCATGACATCACATCGCATCTACTTAACTGCTCATTTGAATAAGGGAGCAGAAATAACAGCGTGAAATGGTCCTGGCATCTTTGCAAATCGCTTGCCCCGCTCACCTACTCCATTGGCCCCGCTCATTGACTTCGACAAGAAGTTCAGCTTCGATTTTTAACGTCGTTATTTAAAAAAAATAATTGCCAGTAATTTGCAACAAAAAGGTAGAATGGTTCGTCGGCGATCTAAGCGTCGTAACCATAGGTTTAATAAACTGTCGGTACGACCTTTAAGTCACCAAACGAACAAAAATAGTCAACATAAATGGATGTTCGAGTTCAAAGTTCCCTTTCGATCTAAATGAATGATTTGTTTGGTCGATTATTTCTGTGATTGACAGCCACGATTGGTCAACTGACTCCTTAATTTAATTTAGAATTAGAGTTCTCAATTCTTTAGGTATCAGGAATGTTGTTAGTTATTTCTGTTGTTGTTTATAGGTTTTGATTACAGAAGGCCTCATTGAAAGTAAGTTTTTCATTCATTCATCTGTTTGATTAATGTATGATGTTAGCTTAATGTGCTACCTTCTCTAAATAAAGAATTTATTATTATTATTAATTTGAAAAAAACTACTGTCGAACAGGTGAGGGTATCAATTCATTTCTTCCCTAGGCCCATCGCATCTACTTCTTTGCTCATCTGAATAAGGGAGCAGAAATAACAGCACGAAATGGTCATGGCATCTTTGCAAATTGAGCCCTAAAGGAAATAAAAAATCAACATATTGTTCTAAATTCATTATGTAAAAGGATTGTTGTTAGTTGTTCTTTTTGTTGTTGTTGTTGTTGTATTTATGTTTGAAAGGCTCACGGGCAAGATCGCTCACCAGAGTTCTTAACCCATTCCAACACAATCCCTCCTTATCATGCCACTTAAGATAATAGCTTTGGAAAACATTGCGAAAAAAGAAGAAATTGCTTTTGATAAGCAATTCCTTCTTTTCCCACAATGTTCTCCAAGCTTGGAGGTGTCTAAACCGGTCATTGAAAGGGAATGTGTTAAGGCCCAGTTTCCCCAATTCCCGGGGTTTTTTTTATGCATTTTTGTACTCTTCAATAGAATTCATCCTTTAGACCAAATAGTTATTCTGACCAAGTTTCACAAGATAGATTTTGCCAAAAACATTTTTATTTGAACAAATCCAAAAAACTGCCTGGTAATGAGATAAATCGATAATAATATTATTGTAATGTTTTAGAAGTAGGCGCGAATGTATTCCCTCGCAGGTACTTTTGACTCGTTCCTAGGTGATCTAAAAAGGCTCATCACACATATTTGAATCCGCAATTCGTCGTTGGACGTGCAAAATGTCGTAACTACAGCTTTAATGAAGCTGTAATTACGACATTTTGCACGCTCAACGGCGAAATGTGTTTCATATCAATTTTGTGGACTTAATTACGCTAAGGATAACATTTTCGTTCAATATTTTAATGCTAAAGACAAATGGAAATATATATCCCAAAAACGAGTCTCATTTTGTCCTGTGTTTTCACGTGCGTAGTTACATTTAGCGAATTTTCAACGAAGTTATCACAAAATTTAGATTGATTTCCATTTCAATACGAAATGAGGATTGTATAGTTGTATATATCATAGTCCCGGGTTCGATCCACGGTCGCGGAAAATATCCTTTACGACAACTGTCTCATACCAATAAGTGGATAATTGTAAACCTATGTTGGATGAGCAGATGAACGCGCTCCATTTAAGAAATGGTTTGTCGGTTGCTTTAATCTAATATCTTTCTTACGAGATTTTCGTTCTACAAACAATACGAATTTTTCCAGTTCAGCTTACGGTTTCTTACGTAATTGACCAATCGGGGCTGTCAATCTAATAGCCAATCACTATTTCATTTAGACCAGCCATAAGTTTTGAACTCAATTACTAGTCGTCATTTTTGTAAAACTTTTTGTTGGTTTGGCGACTTAACCGTTGTAACAACAAGTTATTCAAGCTGTAGTTACGATGTTTATGTTGCCAACCAACCATTCTACCTTTTTTACAAGCTACTGGCCATAAATTTTGCAGAATTACGTTTAAATTCAAAGCTGTACTTCCTGTGGGAGTCAGTGGGCGTGGTAAATTGAATAAGTGGGCGTGGCCAGCGATTGTTTAATTGGTATTTGCCTTCTAAAAGACCTCGTTCAAAACCTAGCCAAGAGCTCTTTTTGTCCTACAAATAACAAGAGGAATAATTTGTGAAACATAGTAAAAATTACCCTTATTCCTCCAAGCGTCCGCAACCTTGTTCTTATAGGCAAGGCGGCAATTCCAGGTAGGCAGCATGTTAGCCAGCAACTCTCTCCGATTTTAGACGAAACATCTGACAGAGCACATGATGGACAAAACCATACGAAGATAACTGTAATTGAAGAAAATAATCGTCTACAGTTACATTGATTTTATTCTATTATCATGCATAACTAGATACTAAGTTGATTGATTGAATTAGGTTTATCGCCATTTTAAACAGCATTTCAGTCATATCGTGGCGAATGGAAGACCTTCATGGACAGAATAATTCTTAGTAAAACTTTTGATCTGTCTAGATGTGCCAACACGTATGTAAATAAGTAAAAAAAAAAAAAACAATTCTTTCCTTTCTCTTTGTTGTCGGTCGCCTGGCAACCATTCATGTTACTAGCTAGCGGATCAGCTTTAACCTCATCAGGTCAGCCCGATTAGCTCAGCCGGTGAAGCACGTGACCCCAAACCCCAAGATCACGTGTTCGAGCTCTGGGCTGACCATATCAACTAACAAACTAATTGTCTTTCCGATGAGACATTAAACCGAGGCCCCGTGTGACTGTGTTATCCATCGAACACGTTAAAGAACCAGGCGAAGCTCTCAGCAGTTTCGTCCTGTATCCTTGGACTACCCCCCGTAACAATTAACCGTCTTCTGCTGGCGTCGCTCATATAGGCATGTGCTACGGTAGCGGCGATAAATAAACGGAAATAAAAACAAATCTCATCAGGTTTTACTCAGTGAGCAGGCTTCCACTTGGGTTCGGACCATTGACCTCCCGCTCCCCGAGTTTACGCCGTAACAACTCGTGCCACGGAAGTGGTAACAACCCATTCCCACACAGTGACCCCTTTTGTAAATAGCTTCAGAAAACATTGTGGAAAATGGAGAAATTGCTTGCAACAAGCAATTTCTTCATTTTACACAATTTTTCTATCGAGAAAGTTGACAAAATCTATAATTTCATAAACTTGAATTTGTCGTCTGCAACTCCTTTTTATTTGGACCAGTGTTTCCGTCTGGTAAGGTGTTATAATGGCTTATACTAATTCTTTTACCTCTCTTTATAATGATTACCAACCTGTCTCCCAGGCTATTGGTGATTGTTGGTTTGAAATTAACAAAGGAAAATCACCCATGCTTTACTTCTTATTTAAATGTGTTTTTGTTGTTGTTGGCTTGTAGAAGTTCTGTAGAAGTTGATTTTACGGCGACTATGCATTTCTCGCTTTCCAACATGCCCCTTTCACCATGGTTTGACGGAATAGCGAGTAAATTACTCCCTGTGATTGGTCAATAGCTTATTTTATTTTAGATGTAGCTTTGACAAATTAAGCCATGTATATCAACCAGGGCCCACCCGACCGTTATGGTAAAAGAATAGTTCCTGATTTTTGGAGAGAACGTTGATATTATCACTAGCGACGATATCAAAATTTATTATATACCTTGCTGTGATATCTTGGGGTTTCTCAGTGTAATAAATAGAGGATAATCAACTGGTTATTCAAGATATGAAAAAATATTTCACGAGGATGCGTTGTTAGGCGTTGAAAAAACGAGTGCGCAGCACGAGATTTTTAACGCCTAACAACGCATCCGAGTGAAATATTTTTTTCATATCTGGAATAACAAGTTGATTATTCTATTTATTATATACCTTATTATTTTATTTTTAATTAAAATATCGAAACCAATCTTTTTGATAGACTCTTTATAATGTCACTGGGTTGAAAAAAAAGAAGTTCCTAAATTATGGCAGCGGGTGAAACTGAAAAGTGTTAACGTCACTCCAGTGACGTTATCAAAATTTATTACACTGAGAAATCCAAAGATTTCACAGCAAGGTATATAATAAATTTTGATATCGTCCCTAGAGTGACGATAACACTTTTCAGGTTCACTCTGTGTAATACATCTTTAATCATGTATTCATCCGCACTTTTTTTCATTAGGCCTTCTCTCTATCAAAAAGATTGGTTTCAATATTTTAATAAAAAATAAAATAATAAGGCATATAATAAATAGAATAATCAACTTGTTATTCCAAATATGAAAAAAATATTTCACTCGGATGCGCACTCGTTTTTTCAACGCCTAACAATGTATGCTCGTGAAATATTTTTTCATTTCCGGAATAACTAGTTGATTATCCTCTATTTGTTATACTTAGAAAGTTTCATTGCAAGGAAAAACAGAGCGAATACAGCTAGAGAATAGGGGCTTTTCAACTTAAATTGCACAAATCGCAAAGGTTGGGTCGTATCATTAATAATTTCATTACAGGCGTTTTAATTGGCAGATTTGTTCATACCGCAGTGATCATTATTATCATTATTATTATATATATATATATATATATTTTGAGCTCGCAACTATTATGTATTCCTTTGCACACAGTAGATCTATGCAATAAAACTTGATGCTTTTAAAGTATTTGCTTTATGCGAACCAAATACATTACTAGATTTGATAGAATAGTCCCTTCATTTTTTTAGATAGAATATCTAATACTTGTTCATGACTTACTAAATTTACAACACTTGTCGTTGTTAATAGATAGGCAAAGCATTGCATTTTTTATAGACGACCCGTTTAATAAATTGAGTATTTCATGTTCACTCATTCTATATTATAAGACTGATCATTTTAGGACTATTCTTCGCAGTACCATAAAGAATACAAGAGGATCAGATTCACAATTCTTTCTAGACACTACTCATAATATACCATTTAAGAAACGAAGAGAATATATCTTTTGTTTTCATTGAAGTTTGAACGTTAAAACGTAATCACAATGTATGAATGCGAAAGCGGATTCATCCTTTGGCGCTAATAAGTTTTTAGGTTCACAACTCAATGAAAAGCATAAAAACGTTCTGTTCAATTATTATATTTCGATGCCATCAAACTAAACAATGCAGATATTTCCTTTTCTTATTTTGTAAAATTTGGAAGCTTCTTTGTGCACAAAACCTTGTTTATTGAAGGATGAAAAAATAGCCGATTCAAACGAATGAGTCTTGATAGACGAAACTAAAACTAATTACGTGTTTTAATGTCCCCGAACACATTACAAAGTCCTGAGCTCCATTCCCTGTGACCTTCAAGTGACCCGATCAACAAACGCTCTTCCTGCTTGATCTCCTGTGTACCAGGCTGCATGACCGTTGATTGATGAACTTGCATTTGTAAAGGTGCACCATGGGCGTAGCCAGGCTGGTTCATTGGATGGGGAGAGTGGCCAGGATAGTTGGTCGGTATTTGATAAGGTGGTGGTGTTGACGAAGGGACTAGGTCGTATTTCTGTTCATATGCCATTGCTCCTGAAACTAAGGCTTATCTCCTTTAGATGTTCAAATCTATCATAGGAACATTTCGCATCAATGAAAAACCATAAACACATACACACAAAGACACACAATCACACAGCAAACAAACAACATAAACAACACAAATACACACAGACTACCACATAGAGAGAAAAAGAAATTGACAGACATAAAGATAGAGAGAAGAGAGAGAGAGAGAGGGAGAGAGAGAGAGAGAGAGAGAGAGAGAGAGAGAAAGAGAGAGAGAAAGAGGCGAAAAACAGGTAAACGTAGAAAGAGAGAGAGAGACATGCAGACAGACAGAGACAGAGAAAGGAGGGACACAGGGATAGAGAGAAAGAGAGAGGGAAAGAGAGAGAAGGGAAAATAGGTCGGAAAAAGAGAGAGACAGAGAATGAGAGAGAGGGTAGACGAAGCAGATACAGACAGACAGACACAGAGACACAAAGAGGGGGAGAGATAGATAGACAGTCGGACAGATATACAGACAGAATCAGAAAGACAGTTATATATACGGATGGTATTGTAATCGTGGGACATTCAAAAGAATTAGACGAATCAGACTGTAAATTGTAAACGTTTGTAATCTTGAGGTCACCCCTTATCCATCATTTTAAAAAGAACATTTGACCATAGTTTTTCTTCCGCATACTTGAACGAAGTCTTTGATATTATTTACAAATTGATCAAGTGCTTTTTGCGGACCAACTTTTTACCCCAAATGGTAGATTTAAACATTTCCATATTTTTTAATTTTAGACTGGTCCAAATTGAAAGAGGTTGCAGACGACAAGAATAATGGATGAAATTTGAATTGAAAACATCCTAAATGGTAAAAAATGTTTTAGGGAAAGGAGAAATAGATTGTCACAAGCATTTCTTCATTTTCCACCATGTTTTCTCAATTACAAAACCACGGAGACGTAAAATCTCGGATTTGTACAGGAAAGGGTTAAAACACAAACGCACACAAATCAAAGGGCTCCATAAGCTTTTCATTTAAGAGATGAAGAGAATATTTTTTCGTTTTCATGGAGGTATGAACCGAAAAACCTAATCACACTGTATGAATACGCGAAGCGGATTCATACATGAGTGTGATTAGGTTTTTCGGTTCATACCTCCATGAAAACAAAAGATATTCTCTTCATTTCTTATAATTTAATAGCATCGAGCAAAAAATGCGACAACTTAACAAATTTTGATACCTTTTTGTAGTGAACTATTTTGTGCAGAAGCATTCAAAATGGCTGCGTACTCAAAATTTTGTTCATGGAGGTATGAATTAAATTTTTCGACCAATCATATCGCTCGTTTTGATAGACGAAACTAAATATTAAATTATAAGTAAATATAAAAAATTAATAATAAATATCATGATAAAGATCTAGTGATAAAATGAAAATTTGAAATAAGAAATAAATGTAGGTTAAGAAAGGAAAGAATAGATATGGAAAAATATCAGTAATAGTAGTAAATCTGTTCTTATAATAATAATCATCATAATAAACATAATAATAGAAAATGTATAAATATATCATTAATTAAGTAAATGAATAAGTAGTTAAATAGATAAATAATAATTATCATGATAACAGATCTGGTGATAAAATGAAATAATAATGTTTCAAGTTATTCAATACCAATAAAATATCTTATTAAAATTATAAATATATAATACTTGTATATAATCAGACAAACTTACTTGTTTGCGGGTGATACACTGTTTAGACTGTAAGGATGTTACATTGTGTAATAATTATATGAGGGACGATCCGGAAATTTGTGTAAACGTCATCAACCCATTCCAACACAAGTCCTCATTTTTACGCCCACCAAGAAAAAAAAACCCCCACAACTTTTGAAAACATTGTGAAAATGAAGAAATTGCTTGTAATAAGCAATCTCTCGACTAACCACAATATTTTCTTTCGAAAAAGACGAAGGCATTTAAAATTCCATCAACTTGAAATTGTGTGCAGCTTCTTACAATTTGGACCAGTCTAAAATTTTGTTGTCTATGAATTTGTTAAATCTAGGGAAATAATTCGGTTTGTTTGAGAAAGTGCTATTGGATAACTTAATATCGATACTATGCACAGAACATTGCAAACAAATAAATCTATTTTTCAAGTCAGTTACTTCAATTCAAATAAATGATATGATAACTGATAATTAAAAAAAATCAATCAACATGACTTTATATATTAAGGCTTATTGGCACAAATCTATTTATTAAAGCCATTAACTTCTATTTCAGTTGTTAATAAAAAATGATCATGAAGTGAATGAATTTATAAATAAATCCGAAAGTACGAATACATAAAAAACGAAATTAAATAAATAGATGACTAAACCACCTTCATTTTATTCGCATTTTCTTTCATCTCTGTTTTGAATAGGAGGATAGGGCCGATCTTGCTCAAGCGACCACCTCTGTTAAATGACCACTTCCGTTATGCGACCTCAATCGAAATCTCCTTTTCAGAAATCAAAAGCTCTCATAAAGAAGTTGTCGTTTTTGCTTTAACATATCATACCTAAATTCAATCAAATGTTGTAGTCACTCACTTGAATCGTCTCATTGAGAAGTTTCTAGTGAGTCCAAACAATATTTGTTTTAGCGAGAACTGTGAGATAATTTGTGTATGCATTCGAATCAATCCTTCATATATTTAACAAAATGTTTTTTAGCCCTTTCCTGTTCAATCACCAGTTTTTACGCCCCTGCGATTTTATAATTGCGAAATCATTGTAGAAAAAGAAGCAATTGCTTGTAACAGGCATTTCTTCTTTTCTGCAATATTTTCTACCATACCGATTGGTTATTTTCAAATCAAATTCACTCCAAATTTTCGTTTGAAAAACATTTGAATTCGGACGGGTCGAAAAGTTTGGAAAAATAGGAAAGGTTTAATTGACAATTCTCTTAACCCTTTCCTGTTCAATCCCTGGTTTTAATACTTGAGAAAACATTGTGGGAAAAGAAGAAATTGCTTGTGGCAAGCAATTTCTTCTTTTTCCACAATATTTTCTACCCAACTGAATGGTTATTTTTCAAATTCAATCAACTTTATATTTTCGTCAGCAAAACCTTTGAATTTGGACAAGTCTAAAATTTTGCAAAACAGGAAGGGTTAAGCGACTACTTTTTGATCGTCCCGCGAATGGTCTATTAATATAAAATTTAGTTGGTAATTGCGATTAACGTGGAGTTAAGAGCATAACGTCATATGAAACAAGCAATTTCTTCATTTTCATCAATGTTTTCAAAACCCTTTTCTTTCTCGGAGTGTGTGTGTGTGTGTGTGGAGGGGCGTCCAAAAGCGGGATCTCGCAATTTCGTACTACTCCACTTTTCAAAAGTGCATTTGCGATGGTAACCGTTTCAAAGCATTTGGTATGCTTAATATTTGAAACGTCTGTGTCATAATATTTTAAGCCCTTAGGATGCCGGGATTTTTCCTCTGCCTTTCTCTTAGGGTAGATCGTAAACGGCGACTAAATTTAGGAAAGCTCGATTGTTGACTTGTAACTCGAATAAACCGATTTTGTGATTTACATTGAGCTGTGACTCTGAGAACGTAATCACACTGTATTGAAGCCTCCAGGCAGTTGTTCAATGAAACTAATTTGTAAGCATACATATCTTTATTCCAGCTGTGGTTACGACATTTTGCACGCCCAACGTCGATATAATTTTCAAAAGCGTGTATATGCTTGTGCTTTTGCAACGCGACGCGATATGTCTGAATGGAGTGATTTGTCACGGGTAATACGTAAAAGGATGATAAGTCTTGACCCTGGTCGAAATTGGTGAATCTTTAGCCACGCCCGCTGACCCTTAATAAGGGGGTCAAAACGTCTTTGGTATGCTAGGAAATGTAATTTATATAATTCCCGTAGGTATCGCCAGTACTTAGCTTGGAACCCTAATGTCGTTAAATTGTGACAAGATGCCTCTTTATCTTTTCTCTTATCTCGGGTCGACCGCTTTTGAATAAAGCTTTAGTCATGAAATTTTCTTCACCCTACGGCAATTTGCTCTCGAAGGAAATGTGTGAAACCCCGGGATGTGGTGGTGGTGGGATTGGGGTTCGATGAGGATGAGACATCTCTCATTGGGAGGTAAGAAGGATGTAAGTGACCTTAGTTTATGACTTTAAACTCGTAAGCTGTAGCTACGATGCATTGGCCATCCAACGGCGATTACGATTTTAATGAAACATATCATTACGCATGTGCGTATCGTACGTAATGTAAATAGGATTTTCAACATTCAGAAAATCCCCTGAAAGCGAAAGTTTCGATTCTGGTCATTCGGCACAAGCCGTGGTGACTGTCAATGTTAACCCTTGTCATGCTAAACCTGGAATATTCCGGTTTTGGCAGGAGGTATAGACCAAGATCAGCCTGCACATAAGTGCTGTCTGATCTTGGTCTACTCCTCCTGCTTGTAATTTTCCTGCCAGAGTTGTTTATGAAAAAGATTTCCAAAAGAAATATTGATTTTTATAACAACAAATCCTATAAGTACTTTCAATCCTTTGTTTTTACAGCAATTCAGTAAGGTAATTTATACAGCATGACACGGGTTAATATTTCTTTACACCTTAGAAAGCCGCCATTGCCCAACGACATATCAATCTACCAATCACGACTGTCAATAGAAAATCCCTCGACCAACCATATCATTCATTTAGACTGGAAGTTAACTCCCTACTTGGCCGTCATTTATGTGACGCATTTTTTTTTCTTCATTTTGTTCGGCGACTTATATATCGAAACTACAGCTTATTCAAGCTGTAATTACGACGTTAAGGTCACCTACCAACCATTCCACTTTTTTGTCCCATACTACTGGCAATAAGATTTGCAAATTAACGCCGTTAGAAATCGAAGCAAAACTTTCCTTTAGAGTTAATGGGCGGTGCCAAAGGAGTAAGTGGGCGGGGCAAGCGTTTTGTCAGTTGACATCATACAGGCATTTGGCGCCTTTCTTGCAACGCGGAATTTCCGTCTAAATTACGATAAGTGAGAGTAAAGCACTAACACGATTTCATATCACAGGAAACAGTGGTCTAGTAATACTACTATTTCATATTTCTGTTTCCTTAAAGCACCCGAGCTTCTTAACCAATAACTTCACAAAATCGCCTTCCTTTGATAATTTACTTAGCAAAACATTGTGAGAAATGTTAACCTGCTATTAATACTTTCCGAAGACTAAATTAAAATCTTTGCCGTGTAACACGGAGGGGATGTTTGCATATGACAGTCTGTTACAGGAGCTCTTTTAAAAGAATTATTTGATTGGTCGATTGTTTTTTTTTTATTGACAGCGGCGATTGGTCCACTGAATATGTAATATCACAGAGACGTAAAAATCAGGAAGTGTACGAGGAATGGGTTTAACTGTGATACGGTGAAGATGGGTTAAGGAGCATGAAATAAAAGAATGTCTTTGAGGTCTTAAATTATTCTAATAACCTTTAATCTATATACATAACGATGTGTTTAAAAAGGTTGACCAATCAAATGATTCTTTAGGATCGGAAGAGAAATTAGACATTATATTAAGTCATTCTCACAAAATTATAGACTGGCCCAAATTGAAAGATGTTGAAGACGACAATTTAAAGTTTATGAATTATGGATTTTTTCATCTTTCTGGGTAGAAAACATTGTGGAAAATGAAGAAACTGCTTGTGACAAGCAGTTTCTTCATTTTCACCAATGTTTTCCAAAGCTTTTTTTCCTAGGAGGCGTTAAAAGCGTCACTGAGTGGACATGGGTTAATTAGAAAGATTTGCATAATGTGATTTTGATCATTTCGCTGGTTAGTCTCCGCAAATTATGGAGACTGACCGAGGCCAATACTTCTCACGTAACGAACTTCTTTCTCATGCGTAGTTTCAAACTTACGAATTTCCGGCGAATTGCGTCTTTAAAAGCGGAATTTCCGTTCAAAATTTGGTAAGCTATGCTAACGTACTTGTCTAATTTCATATCACAGGAAATGGTATTAAAACAAGGTCACTCTACTTTTCCTCAATTTTTCAAATACATGTACATTACTTGATTCTATCCGAATGTAAAATGGTCGGTACCTATCTCAGAGGTCTGCGTTAAGTCTCCGCCAATAGTGAAAATAAATATGCCGTTGTTAATTGGCCAATCGCGACTTTCTATCAAATAACTAGTCGACCAATGAAATCATTCATTAATACCAGCAACAAGTTTTGAACTCCAACATTGGTAGCCATTTTTGTTAACCTATTTTGTTGATTTGGCGACTTAAACGTCGTAACTACAGCTTAACCAAGCTGTAGTTACGACGTTCAGGTCGAGAGACAACTATTCTACGTTTTTCGTTACATGTTACTGGCCATCAATTTTGCTAAATAACACCGTTTAAAATCAAAGTGAGATTTCTTATCGGAGTCAGTAGTCGGAGTAAAAAGAGTTAGTAGGCGGGGCCAGCGATTGGTCAATTAATGAATACAAGTTGGTCTTATTCTGCAACCTTATATCCGCTACAAAACGACCAGTGAGCACCCAACAGCTTGATTTAAGAGATGAAGAGAATATTTTTTTGTTTTCATGGAGGTATGAACCGAAAAACCTAATCACACTTATGTATGAATCCGCTTATCGTATAGTGTGATTAGTTTTCGGTTCATACCTCCATGAAAACAAAAAATATTCTCTTCATCTCTTATAATTTAATAGCGTCGAGAAAAAACAAAAACAAAAAAAAAACAACTTTTCAAAATTTGATACCTTTTTGTATGAGACTATTTAGTGCGGAAGCATACAAAATAGCTGCGTGCTCAAAATTTTGTTCATGGAATATTTTTTTCGACCTATCAGAACGCTCGTTATTTATGGACAAAACTAAAAATTAAATTATTAAACTGTGGTAACAAAAAAAACAAAAACTCTTCACCCTTTCCTGTTCAATCTCTGGTTTTTAAGCTCCTGTGATAATATACTTGAGACAACATTGTTTGAAAACATTATATCCGTTACAAAACGCCAGTAAGCCCACCTCTTATCTAAGTCTTGAATAAACTCGAGTGAAAAACACTCTTAACCCTTTCCTGCCCAATCCCTGGTTTTTACGCCCCTGTTAATTTATACTTGAGAAAACATTGTGGGAAAAGAATAAATTGCTTGTAACAAGCAATTTCTTCTTTCCCCACAGTATTTTCTAGCCTGTAGGTTGGTCCCTTTTCAAATTACAATCACGTTCAGATTTACATCTAAAATTGGAAAACTATAGTTTGGATAAGCTATACTTATAAGTTCCTTTTTGTTATCTTCTTAGAGAAGACCGATAAGTATTTCTTCACTTCATGTAAGAAATTAAGAGACTATTTTTGTTTGTTTGTTTGTTTGTTTTACATTGAAATATGAACACAAAATTTTTATCACACAGATGTATGAATCTGCTTATGCTTTTATTGCTTTTCGTTGAAATGTGAACCTAAAATTAAATCACAATGTATGAATCAGCGAAAGGATTCACATATTAGTGTGATTATTTTTTAAGAGTTTATATCTAAATGAAAGCACAAATATTATTTGTTCAAAACTTTGTTCATATTAGCATAAAAGAACCCAGCTAATCTAAACGCCTGATTCTTGGAAGACGAAACTAACACTAAATTATACGTTTATTCCTGAAACAACTCGACACGCGAAAAGCGTTCTGTAAGACAAATCAATAAGTAAATGATCAAACCAATAAAATCAGGGGTCGCATTCTGAAAAAAATATAGAGAGACATGTAGATCTCTGGAAGAAGAAAACCCCAAAGGAAAGCCATTGATCTGTGCATGTCTGAACAGTCTTATTAGTCTATTCTTAGACTAGACAGACTGTGCAGACTGGCCAAGACCAATAAATAAGAACTAGAGCTTTTTTCGTGGTTCGAGAAGCGAAAAAGAGCCGTCTTGGAATTTATAAAAAATCTAAATATTTAAAAAAAATATATATAGATGAATAAAAATAAAAGTACTGAAAGTACTGTAAGCTAGCAAAGTATGGTTGAATTTAGAAAGTCTTTCCCTTGTTGGGTACAAAATATTGTGGACATTGAAGAAATTTCTTGCTACAAGCATTTTTTTCATTCTCCACAATGCTTTCCAAGCTTTTTTCTTGAGATGCTTAAAAAGCAGAATTGATTGGGGATGGGTTAAATAGCATAATTTTGACAGAGTTCTCTACAATTCAAATGGAGTTTGCAATATTCCTGAAGTACATAAGAACTATTTTAAATGACGTAGGCATCTAACGGATTTAGTGGTAAAGCCTCCACTTGCAGTTTGCACTCGTTGAACTTTGAGAAGATCTCAAAATTTCGTCTTTTAACTTTAGCTGTCAAAGCTTACGCTTTGCTAGCTAAAAACTGAGTTGTAAAGGTAAACAAGAGCCTAATGTTAAAAAATGAATAAACGTACTCTTTTTAAAACTCTCCGAAGACAAGACCTATTCTCTTCATATCTTAAATGTAGCATACATTTAAAACGGGATTAAATCGAATTCATCTCATTTAGAAGTTTTCGAGCACCAGTAAAGCAAAAATTTGATTGAAATCCCTCCACTTAAAAACATGAAATATGGGCGATAATCAAAAGAAGTACAGTGTAGGTCATAATAAGGTTATCCTTTCAAATTAGATTGATTTTCCATATTATCACGATCCTATATTTTAACACACTAAAGAAAAAAATAACAACTGTGAAACAGGTTGTGAGAAAATGAAAAAAAAAATCATCTATTTATTTGTTTGTTTTTTGCCTTTTCTCTCATAACATAGTTTTCTTTGCATAGTGCTTAAACTCTAGCTATCAATTGACCAATCGCAGCTGTCAATCAAAGAATCATTCGACCAATAAGATTATTTATTTAGACTCGAAGTGAGCTTCGAACTCCAACATTTGCAGACATTCATGTGAAATATTTTTATTGTTCTAGCGTCTTAAACGTCGTAACTACAGCTTATTCCAGCTGTAGTTACGAAATTTAGGTCGCCTAACATGCATTTTACTCTTTGGTTGCAAGTCACTGGCGATACATTTTTAAAATAACGCCGTTTGATAACGAAATGGAACTTCCTGCCGGCGTCAGTCGGCGGGGACAGGTGAATCTGTGGGATAGGCCAGCGGTCATCATCTTATATATAGATTATCCTTACACCTTCCTCATGTGTAAAATATCTATATTTGTCGTTGAAGCAATAATTGATTGACTGAATGGTGTTCAACGCCACTTTCAACAGTATTGCACTCCAGCGCCGGCTGGCGTACCTAACCATGGATTCGGGATATTTCTAACAACAGTACTACCACTACATCCTTTAGCCTCCAGGTGCTTATCCCACTTAGGTTTACGATTATCAATCTATTGGTGGGAGACAAATGTCGGAAAGGATATGTGCCGCGACCGAATGAAAATCGTAGTCTTTTCGTAATATATTTGCAGAAGCTGTTTCTGAAAAATTATAATATCTAACTGTGGCTTTGAGTTGCAAATTGTGGTGAAATTGTGCTTACACTTAATAAGCCGACGTATCAAAGTTCGTGGTGACAACGTAGCCGGAAGTTCCGGTTGCGCAGTGTACCAAAAATCGCAAACTTTTTTAATCGACTTGGAACGCCAAATCCACGCGTCACTTTGATTACCCCTAATTCAATACTTAAGGTAAACCACTTAGACTTATACAATGTTAATTTTCTAATTTGGTTTATACCAACCTTAATGCATTGCAAATTATATTACTTTCAGTCCTTTTATGATATTTATGATAAGCAGATATTTTCAGCTGTGCAAATTTAACCTCTTTCGTAATCGTAAAGTGCGTAATGGAAATATTTGAATTTCTCAACAAACTATGAGGATAGTACCCTATTCTTTCTAATATTTTGATAAATATATTTTAACTACAAAATAAAAGCTTAAAGAAAATACGAAAAAGTACTTGTTTGTGAATTCAATGAATTGTAATTTTACATTGATTATTACCCAAACTTTACGTTTTCACTTTAAAAAGTACAAATAAACACGATGCCCAAGCTAAAATATTGCCTTCATCCAGTAATTTTGTATCTCTTGAGATCCTGTATCTGTTGATTTAATACCATGTATTGTTATAATATTTTTCCGCCAAAATCATTGCCATTTTTTGACGTTGTTTCCCTTGACATCATGTGACGTTGATGTCATCATTATCTGTTTAAATTATCTGATTATTGATATGAAATTAGGCAAAGCCTAGAAAACGGGCGAAAAAACAAGCTCTTACAACAAGCAGCCTTGCTCAACAAAAGATTTGGATATCACATCATAATGATGATCTAGTTTTAAATTGTTTTACTTTATGTCTGTACAGCAAGTTCTCCATTACATTATCACTGTCCAGGTCCTGTGGCACTATGGCTCGTAATCTGAGAGAAATTGAGGGTTGCGGGTTGGAATCAATCTCATTAAAACCATCTCTACGATACCACTACCTTATCGCTAAATTATCCTATCTACCTATTCCTATTCTAACATCAGATTAAATCCCTTCTCAGCAGCCGTAAGCGGATGACAAAAAGAACAAGAACATTATTGAAATAATCACTTAGATGACATTAAAACAGACTCTTTACTTCATAATTATATGTCTGTTATTATAAGCAACGTAACAAGATATAATGTCTTAAACAATTAAAGACTCTATTTCTGATAAAGTTTCAAGTAGTTGCTCTTTTTTTTGTTTTTGTTTTAAGATGATTAGAGGTTCAGAGACACACAGTACATATTTGAAAAAAAACCCAAAAAACAAAAAAACGCAGAGAACAAATTGATTAAACTCGTATATCAATAAAGGAGATAGATAATAATATTCAAATATTGTTTTTATACTTTGTTTTTATAGTTTTAATTTTAACTTTGAACAACCTGCCAGTTCCTAGTCTATCACTTCAAGGTTCATTTTTGTCCATATGTTTCCTGTCCATAAGCCAGTGTTCTGCTAAATAACTGAAATGTTTTGTCAAATGAAAAATAATTAAGAATAGCAGCATAGCATGAATTTAAACCCATGGTCACAGCTGATATTAGAGGAGGACTAGAGATGGATATTTTGGTTAAGTAGTTTTCAAATAGCTTTACCCAGTTAAAGACAACAAAAGAAATTGAAATATATGTGTGGTTGTCTTTATAAGTGCATTTTGAATTTATAAGTGCATTTTGAATAAAATGAAATAAATATCATATAGAGTAAAAAAAACTGTATAACAAACGGTGAAATTACTTCTAAAAAGCCTTATAACACAATGCTTTTCGTACATTTTTTTTTTCATACGGATAGCACTTTTTCATAAGGATATTACATATTTAAGATGGATAGTACCAATATAAGTAACACTTCATCTATTGATATGTGTTTTGATATTCAAATCAAACTATTGGTAGGCAAAAAGAAAAGTCTATTGAATGTGGGTTCAGAGTAATCATGGTTTATTTTAATTCTGGCCATTAGCACCCCCTCCCTCCAATAGTTGCGGATAACATCTACATTTTAATAGTTGGTATATCACTATCCAATCATTCCTTATCTAATTTCTTTCTAATGTTTTTTTCAAGCAAGTCCTTTTTTTAAAATACAAAAGACGGTCATTCAGAATAAAGAAGTGCTGGGATGCAACCGTATCAGTTGGTATCAGTTATGCTAATGCTAGATCTTTCTTTGAAATTGTTTATCTGTCTTTCTTTTTTAATTACAAGAATCCCAAGAATCCCTTGTAAAAACATTACGGTTGTACATTTTTTTGAGAATCTTACGACCACCATGGAGTTAGGTAGGTATTCTAGTCTAACACTCGTCGAACCGGAAGTCACTGAAATACGATGGACTGCCTCCATAGCAGCGCGTGACTCCATGACGTCACGATATTGACTGCAAAAGTTTTATGGTGACGTTTTTTTAACTCGAATTTTCTGTCGTCTGAATAACAAAAGAATTTACTTCATGTGCATGTATAACGAAAAGATAACTACGGAATTCTGTTTCTTATCGTTTGTCATCTGGGTAAGTTGACTGTTTCCTTAAATTGAGTTTTCATGCGTATTTTAGCTTTAGAGGAACTAGCTGTTCGGTACCCGTCTAAAGTTGACCATCGGCCCCAAAAAAATGACCACCAAAAAGTTATACGTGTAACCTATAGGAGTCTCCAGACCGTATTATTGTTGACATGGTGTACCTTGAATAGAGGATTGATGATAATCAACTGGTTATTTTTTATATGAAAAATCTCTCACGAGAATCCGTTGTTAGGCATTGAAAAACGAGTCCGAATAACGTATTCGAGTACTTTTCCATATCAAAAATAACTAGTTGGTTATTCTATTTATATTAAGACAGCTTCATTTTTCAAGGGTTTTACATTTATTTCTATCAAATTCGTCATTGTCGGCCCTCGGGAACCATGCGCATATCAACGTATTTCTAATAATTTAAACTTCGCCATATTGGATTGCTTTCCAAGTAGACGAGGGTTTATAAGGAATTTTTGAGGGAAAATCCGTATTTTAAGATCCTTAGAGATTTGCAGTGTGCGGCACGGAAATAATTTGGACGAAACAGCGTCCTTATCGTAGATTTAAAAGCACCGGGATATTTTGAACATCGATCGACCATTTTAGACTTAAACTTGGACAGAATCATAGGATAGGTATTCTATAATCACTTAGTTTCCTGATTTGAGCATACAAAACAGGCTCTTGAGGGTTAGGTTTGAGTGTCTGAACTTTAATTGCAATATCATCAGTATTCGAGGTATGGTATGATTTTGGACGTTACTGAAAATGAATCATTTGTCAATCAGTGATAACAAAGATTTCAGGTTCGTAGTTTTTTGAAACCAATTGTTAACAAAACGGGTATTTTGCTCTTGTATTTGTAATCGTTAATTTCTTCTCATTTTCTTGTTTTTGAATTGATCTGTAGCATTAAGAAGTTGAATGTTTGGTCATCGTAGTACATTTCTCGGTCTCCCCCATACATCGTTCGCCATTATTTCAACGGGAAAATTTGTAAAATATGTAACTAATTCTTTAAAAAAAAACTATTACGGTTATACCTTTATGAAGAGTATTTCGTCAAAATATTTATTTTAGATGTAAAGCTATGAATATCAATCACGGGCGACCCTGCCCTTTTAAAATGGGAGTAGTTCCCAGTTTTGGGACCTAAATTTGATATCATTAATAGTGATGATATCAAAATCTATTAAACTAGGAAATCACAAGACTTCACAGGAATATAAGTAATAGAGAATAATCTACTGGTTATTTTTTAAATGAAAAATCTCTCACGAGCATGCGCTGTTAGGCATCAAAAAACAAGTCCGAAGGACGAGTTTTTTTAATGCATAACAACGTAATCGAGTAAGAGATATTTTATATAAAAATAACCAGTTTATCCTTTTTATTTCGGCCCTGGGAACCGTGTGCATTAATATCAACGAATTTTGTTTTCAGTAGCTTCTGTTTTCCATCTTGGATTGCCTTTCCAAGTAGGCGAGGGTTTAAAGGAATAAGTTAGGGAAAATCCATATTTTAAGACCCTTAGAGATTTGCAGTGTTAGACACGAAAATGATTTGGGCGAAACATATATTGTATCTAAGGTCTAAGGGAAGTAAATAATTTTCCATATACGACCATTATAACATATTCGCTTACAGCTCAGTCCAAGAGTTTGCGAGAATGACCAGACCTACTTTAAATTGAAGAATATCCATTCATACATCCAAAAAAATAAATTTCATTACGGCATGATCCCTTTTCTCTATGACTTTTGACCCCATTTTTGAGATGACCCTCCCTGTACAGCTGTTTCTACGGCCAATTCAAAAAAACGATCGCACATTTAAAACCCGCTAGTAAATTGCCAAAATGATTCAAAACCGTCACTTTTGACTTCGTATTTTTTCAACGGAACATAAAAGGTCTTGAAAAAATCATTGATTTTGAATTTCAATATTATTGACCAATCAGAGGCCAAATTGATCTTGTGTTGATATGAGCCGGAATCATTGATTTTGAATTTCAATATTATTGACCAATCAGAGGCCACATTGATCTTGTGTTGATATGAGCCGGAGTTTCCCTATACTTACCTGACAGATGACAGGAAAATGATTTACTTCCCTTAGACCTGAGGTCGAAAAGCTAATCGTTGGTCTAAAGGCCCCAAGATCTACGTACATCGATCGACCATTCAACACTTGGATTAAAACAGAATCATAGTATAGGCAGTCTGTGATCACTCAGTCTCCTGGCTTGAGGGTACAAAACAAGCTCATGCGGGTTTGGGTTGAGTGTCTATCATTTTAACTGCAATATCATCAGTATTCGAGGTCTGGAATAATTTTGGACGTAACGGAAAATTATACATTTGTTTGAGTCAATCAGTGAAAACGCAAACATTCAGCTGCGTTATTGTTTTAAACGAGTTGATAACAAAACGGGTATTTTGATGTTGTAGTTCTGAACATTTACTGTTTTTGTTGTTGTTTTTATATATAAGATTGGCAATTTTAGCTATGCATTACAGACCATTTGGGCCGTTTGGAAATAAAAATAGTTCCCGATTTTTGGAGTGAAAGTTGATGTCATCACTAGTGATGATATCAAAATTTATTACACTTGAAAATTCCAAGATGTCACAGCCAGGAATATAACAAAAAGGCATTTTATACCGAAACTAGTCGAGAATTATAATTTAAGCAATTAAACTTGAAATTTGATCTCTATTTTTCATTGTTGTTTTAAAATCCGACGTATTTCGCCTTTTCAAAACACATGAAGCTTTTCCATGTTATTCCTGATCTTATACGCGTATAAGTTCAATGATGAATTTATTTGAAAGCTAAAGCACTTTAAATCACAAAAAAATATCATGAGTAAATCACACAAATAGGTGTGACTAGTTAATTAGATAATCGAACCACTTTCCTAGCTTTTACAACGCAGATAAGTTTATTTCAACACATTTTTCGTCAACTTGTATACTCTACCTAGATGGCTTTTGGAAGAGGGTAATTAAGCTGATTTTGTAAGAAAACGACTGTGCATAACTTAAAAAAAAAAAGAGAGAAAGAGAATAAGCAAGAATATTTGGCGTCACGAGATGCCAAATAATTCCGAAAAATACAACCCGAATTGAACTGGAATTCATCGTGTAAATACGCTATCTGTCGAACCGAACGTTACCTAATTTGGGTTTCCATGGCGTCTCAGTTACATAATTGGTTTCGCTAGCAATGCAGTCGTTATCGATATCATCCTCATCCGACAAATTCTGATGTTACAATTAAATATAGACTGAATTTGGTAAATTTATCGTAAAGAAAGAATAGTTATCGTGAAAATATCATTAATAACTATTGGAAAAGCAGGTAATTTTCGTGTATCTATTTTCATGAAAATCTGTTCAAGTGTCACTTTAATGTCGCACGACATTTCTACTGTGTTTATCTCTTGAATTCGCTAGACCTCTAGAAAATAGTGTACTAAATGATCTACGTGTTAGATCAACTATTAGACCTAGAATTAGATTATTTTAGACGTTAACAATTAAAGAAATCACGGGTTCGAGCCCTGAGCTGACAATATCAACTAACAAACTTATTGTCTTTAGGATGAGGCGTTAAACCGAGACCCTGTGTGACGGTGCTATCCACCGATCACATTGAAGAACCAGGCGGAGCTCTAAGCAGTTTCGTCCTGTACCCTTGCAATATCCCCTGTAACAACTAACCATCTTCTGGAGGCGTCGCTCATATGGGTGTGTGCTACGGTAGCGACGATAAATAAACGGAAATACACACACAGAAATGTATTTTTTTCATCCGAGTTCTTTTTCGTATGTACAAACCACATCCATTTGCCTAAATTGCGCATGGGCCATTTAACAGAGTGAAATATGATTTCACAATTGTGAAATATGATTTCACAATTAAAATGAATTTCATGACCTAAGAAATGTAAATCTGATAGAATAATTGCTACTTTTCCTACAGCTTTCAAATGCATATCACTGTACAAAAAGAAGTGTATAGAAATTCAGGTCGCACTGCTGTTTACGCATATTGACGACCCCAACATTTTTCCCTTCCATTTTTTTTCTAGTACAAACTTTTTAATCCTTGCTCTGAACACTCCAAATACATCATAACCTATCCAACTGTTGGTCAATGACAAGAAGACTTTTTAGAGCTTTTAACCTTTTCGTTTCGCAGAATAGAAGATTTTTTATATGTATATCATCTTTCATTTTTTAAGTTTCACTAAATAAGCCCTATGTAAAAATCCGAAACCCAGGGATGAGCCAATTTTAACATGGTATAAAAATGTAACATTTCATGTAATGAGTTCTGTTAAAGGCCTAGTTTAATCCTTCTTTATTTGACCCCCCCCCCCAAATGAGATATACAATTAACCACCCGCTGAGAATTTAACGACCTTATCTGATAAGGAAGCTATAGACAGTATACAAGGGATTAAATATGCTGCATTACCATAGATAAGTGTGGCATATATTTGCACTTTCTTTGTAGCTAATTTGTCTCTTGGAATGAATTTTGAATTTCATTTGGTTATAATTGTTAATCAATAAGAAGTCCTCATTTTTAAGACTTTTACAGTATATACAAATTATTAATTATTGATTATAACAGATCATGAATAGTAACAGAAATTACTTCGATAGACAACATTGAGAAAAAAGGGAGAATAGATTAATATTTCTGATTTCCCCTTTCGTCTCAATATTTCAACAATTTTTCTCTTTTACTAAATCGAACTTTTTTAGTTTGTAAAACTGCGATAATATTCAGGAAATACTTCAATATTCTAGGCCAGGAGATTTTAGTTTGTAAAACTGTGATAATATTCAGGAAATACTTCAATATTCTAGACCAGGAGATAAATCAAAAGGGGAAAAATATTTTTACCAGAATTCCTACTTTACCACAACGTTTGAAGAAACTGTTTAACGGCTTAAATTTAAAAAAAAAAAGGTATTGCAGGTCAATTTCTTCCAATTACATTCAATCCAACAATCTGCACCTTAGTTACTTTTCATTTAGTAATTTGACATTGATTTGAAATCTTACAGGCATAAAAAATGGTTAGATAAAATTTCAAAAGATAACTTTACTTTTTTTTTTTTTCAAATTCTCATCAGCATAAAGCTAAGGTGCAGCTATTGCATAATATTGACAAATTTTGACCATGGTCATCAATGGAATATACACGATGATTACCCCCCTGGTGTGATTTACAGATAAGGCAATTAACTTACCAGTAGGGGTTCAACATACACAACATTCCTTAAACTAGGTCTTTAACTTTTATTATCTGCATCTAAGATGATGATCCTTTGCATAAATCTATTTACTTCCTGGTCTCAATGAGGGATTTTATTGATAGAGTGGTTAATTCATTGATAGCCGCGATTGGTCAAATAACATGTACAGCTGAAAGTAAAGGGGGATCACGCGTTGACGTTCGATATTTCCGGCATTCTGTTACATAGAGATTACGTTTCCTGTAGAAAAAAGGAGCTGCAGTGCATAGAATTACCTTTCTCGTCAAATGTCAGCCACTTTTCGCGATGCGAGTCAGACAAGCCGTTTTTAAAATAATCGTTGATTTTCTTGCGTCACATATACTCGAGGATTCTAAGGACCTGTCTTTGGCACAATTTCTCAGCCGGTAAGGGTTGCCTAGAATCCTCTATATAGTCATAAATTAGTTTTATTTTCTTAAAGTAACAATCTAATGTTAGTATTAACGAAAATGAGTTTATCATCGGAACGTACTAAATACGGTTGGGATTCCTGTGTACTACCCGGGCCCGCGATACAATATCTATTTCTTCCATAACGATTTTAGGAGGCCTATGGCTCATTCTAGAATGAACACTGGAGCTCTAGGCCTTTCTCTTACAGAGCAGAGGATTTTTATTTATTTGTTTATTTATTAATATATAAGCCTATGTTAAACTCGTGACTCTTGCAGATAGGAATATTTTGACTCTGAGACCATAATTTGAACAATCTTGATAGAGGTCAACTAGATGATGCTTCATACCAAATATCAAGGCTCTAGGCCTTTTTGGGGAAGTAAGAGGGTTTTTTTTAAATTCTCACTATATAAGCCTATGTAAACTTGTGACCCTCGGGGACGGGCCAATAATTTTGACAATTTTGATGGAGTTATACTAGATGATGCTGTATAGCAAATGTCAAAGCTGTAAGCCTTTCTGTTTAGGAGAAGAAGATTTTTAAAGCTTTCACTATACACTCCCTATTGAAAGCTTGATACCTCCGAGGACGTGTCGATTTTGACCCAGCGAGCTCAATTTGAACAATTTCCGTCCGAAACAAGGAAAAGTGGCCTTAAGAAAATGTAATTTAAAATCAAAGTTAATGCAAGTATGTCCACAGATTCCATCAGATTCACCTCAAACTTTCACAGAATGATTGTACAATCATAAGGATTGTTCTTTTCAGAAGTTGGTACAATCTAACAAGTATCATGTAAAAAAGGGACCATAATGTTATGACAATTTTATTTAAATATTCTAGTTGATAAAACGAAGTCCACATATTTCATCGGATTCATTTTACATGTTTACAGGTCTACTTGAAAATGCCATGAAGTATTTGAGATGTATGTCTTTTGCTTTGGAATAAAAATTTGTCAAAAGTTGTCACTATGTAAGCTTATACCCCCCCTTAAAAACAACAACAACAACAACAAAAAACCAGCATATGCCCCGACCCTAGCGCGGCGATTTCTATTCAGATTTTTTTTCTTGATCAAACCTTGCAGTCCTTACTCTAAAGACACCTAATACAAAACGTAAATCAAATCAAACTGCTGGTTCAAGAGAAGAAGATTTTTAAGAAATACCTAATTTTGCCCCTTTTTAGGACACGTGTAGACAACAAGAGGAGATAACTCCATTACGTGATCAAATCTGCAGCGCCTTATCCTGGGATTGCTTTCTGCCAAGCTTGGTTGAATAAAGAAGAAGTCGAAAATGTGAAAAGTTAACGCACAACGGGCGACGGACGATATACTATCCTAATAGGTCACCATGACCACAGGTCTGATGATCTAAAAAAGCTGTATAAGTGACAGATACAAGCTGAATTTACCAATCGCTGGCCCCGTCCTCTTACTCCATTTGCCACGCCCATCGAATACGACAGGAAGTCCGATTTCGATTTTAAACGGCTTTATTTTGCAAAATTTATGTCAAGTAGCATGTAACAAAAATGTAGAATAGTTGGTTGGCGACCTAAACGTCGTAACTGCAGCTTGAAAATCTTTAGGTAAGACCTTTAAGTCGCCAAATCAACAAAAAGGTTAACACAAATGGCGGCCATTATCGGAGATCAAAACTCATTTCTTCTCCCAATGACTGATTTCGTTGGTTATTAGGGTAAGATATCCACAAATATAAGCAAGTGAAATGTTACTCCAAATAGTTGCTATATTGATTTAACAAATTGGTGAATATGGACTGTTTATTATTTTCGCCAAATTTATGCTTTTAAGCCAATTTTACCTGCATTAGGTGGGGTAGACAAAATGGGATATCAATTGGCATATTACCGCCTTCGGTTTATAGACTTACCAAAATGTCTCGTTAATTTTTATAACTTCCTAATTCCGAAGTTTTAAATCTTGTTTTTTCGAACGGCGTTATATGGACGTCGATGGTTATCAACCTTTTCTTGACACTTGATCGTATTTTATTAGGTGTTACGTTATAGTAATGCTAAATGTTTATATTGTCTCTGTCTGTCTCTGTCTCTGTCTCTCTCTCTCTGTCTGTCTGTCTGTCTCTCTCTCTCTCTCTCTCTCTTTTATCTTCGTTACTGACCCTAAAATGTAATTCTTGAGTGCTCATCTTAAAAGAAATGTAGGAGAAATTTCAAAGTTAATACATTTCATGAAATCCCACGGTCACTGTGTAGTAGGATTATGAATTCTAATCTAACGACCGTCGATCAAGTAGTCGTCGGAATACGGAAGTCTGCCTCCATGATAGTCTGGTACCACTGTTGACTGTTGATTTGTTAGTTCAGCCGACAGGTACTCGCCGATTTAAACCCATTACCAGACGGCAAATGTAAGACTGTTCCAAATTGGAAGGAGTAGCAGAAGCCATTTTAAAGTTTATGAAATTTTAGATTTTTTTCTACTTTCTTGGTAGAAAAATTGTTCAAAATGATGTAATTGCTTGTGACGAGTAATTGCTTCATTTTACGCAATGTTTTCACATTTGCTTGTCTTGGGGGACGTCAAAAAGGGTCTCTGTGTGGGAATGGGTTAAGGTTATATACACGGGAAGCCGGATCATAAGCATATTTTACATCACAAATTAAATTTCTGTGCAAGCCAAGTCTTGGCATATTATTGTTTAAATGTTTTACAGGACAATCGACCATCTAATGAGAATTTTATGTATACGTTACTGAATGACCACCACCTAATCTCGTTATATAGCAGTTTGGTTATTGACCATTCAGTGGCCCCCATCCACTTACTCCGTTAGCTCCGCCCATTGGCATCCATGAGGAAGTTCCGAACAGATATTTAACAGCGTTATTTTGCAAGCTTTATAGCCAGTAACGTTAATTATTTGGTTGTCGAAATAAACGTCGAAACTACAGCTTGAATAAGCTTAAGTTACGACGTTTAGGTCGCCAAACCACCTAAAAAGGTAAACAAAAATGACCACCAATGCTATAGTTCAAAACCGATTTATGATCTAAATGAATGATTTTATTGGTTGACTGGTTATTTGATTGACAGCCACGATAGGTCAATTACCAGTCTACCTCAATAGAAGCTCGTTTACTCCATAACGTCACAGTGTGACGAAAAACGCTTTTTGATGATATTTTTAACTCGAATTTTCAGCCGTATAAAAGAAATAGATACAACAATAATTTGTAAAAATACAGAAGTGTATTCGTTTATCTTTTATAGTAAATTGACTGTTTTAATCTTCGGCGGAAGTAGAAGTCAAGAATTTTGTAGTGGGCTGAAAGCAAAATTGCCGCCGAAAAGTCAGTCTGTGATACGTGTAATCTATAGTCGGTCTTTTGCCCGTATTACTCTTTCCAAATGGCCGACGATCATTGTATTCATTGTAACATCCGTCGATTTCAATCTGAAATAAAACCATTGCCATAAACGACAAATCTGTCGTTCTTCTAAAGACAACGGGATAAATCGTATATCGATTGACCATTAAAGACATCTACTCTGACAGAATCAAAGGGTCTTTGATCACCCAGTCTCCTGACTTGACGTTCAAAACCAGCTCATGCAAGTTTGATTTGAGTATTTGTAACTGCAATATCATAAGTATTGCAGTCCTGGTATACTTTTGTAGGTTACGGTACATAATAGTTGCATAAAAGTCAGTCAGTGATTATAAAGACACCCAGGGTGGTTATTATAGAAAACTAGTTGTTAAGGGATTGTTTCTTTTCTTTTTTTCATATGATTATGAACATTTATTTCTCCGATTTTCACACCTTTTGATACTTTATTTTCCACATTCATGGTTGTGTTAGAATACCTTACGATGTTGAATTAGTACGGTTCTGTAAGTAACATATATGTACATCACGAAATACAACACCATTTCATAATTGATCAACACATCAGTATAAAAAACGATGACATTTTATCAAGAAATAATCATATGTTGGAGACAATCTTCTTTCCGGTAGGCTACAAAAGAGACACAAACGCACGCTGTTCAAACTGAATTGCGAAGATCTTGTCGCCCAAAGACGGAGAGTTTGAATACATATGGTCCCCAATTTCGTCTCCCTGTATTAGATACGTTCGTGTTGCCTATATATACGTGATGAGTCAAAGAGCAGTTATTTTCCTGTTTTATGATAAGTCAAACTCAGTTTATCGTTAGAATTCCTCAGACATAGCCCTTGGTTAAAACTGTGGCTGAGAGGTATTGAAAACAAACGGTAGTAGTAGAAATGAATCAAAACCTTATTTCTTTAAGAAAGTTCCAGAGAAAAGACTACTATATGAAAGAGATATGAATTATACACTGACTTGCACGTAAAACTTTAGACAGAAAATGTGTTTATAACGTGTAAAAATGCCACAAAAATAAATTTAAGAGTTGGCGACCTTTGCCTAGAGAAAATAATAATAGCCTTTATCACATATACAAAGTCCCAAAGCAAAAGCTTAAATAGTTACAGACAAATAACAAGTTAAATATGATCGTAAGTAAAACTTTCTCCCATTCCCACACAATGACGCCTTTTGACGCCCCTCAAGAAAAGCGATTCGGAAAACATTGTGTAAAATGAAGAAATTGCTTGTGACAAGCAATTTCTTCACTTTACACAATGTTTTTTTTTACCCAGACAGTTGAAAAAAATCTAGAATTTTATCAACTTTAAATTGTCATCTGTAACTCCTTTCATCTTCTACCAGTCTAAAATTTCGTCATCTGCTAATGAGGTAATTACACAAATGTCTAAATCTAAAAAGGGTTATTTTCTCTTCATTTCTTTAAAATTAATGACATCAAGCGGAAAAAATTACAAATTTTGAGGCATTTTTAATGGAGCTATTTTGTGCGAAAGTGTACAAATTAGCTGCGTGCTCAAAAAACTGTTCATGGAGGTCTGAATATTTCTTTCGGCCAATCAGAACGCTCGTTTTTGATAGACGATACTAACAATTGAATTATTAAATTCGCAAACCATGCATGTATGAAGCTTACTTATATAGCTCGCATAGTCTACTTTCTGACAGAATAGCTGCACATGTTTACGGATTCATTTCCTCTGGATTTTTCATAGTCTTGCAGGTATACTATCACTAAAATGTTTTTAATTTCTCTAAACTGTTAACAGACTTGAGGGAAAAGAAAAACGTCTAAGCCTTTATTTTTTAAAAATTATCGATGATACTTACTATTTACGATATACGGACATGAGAAGAACCGCGACCCGATCTGTATTTATTTCATGGACTGAACTACTGCACGCATTAGTCGAACTAGACTTAGTCTAAGCAAGATTCGTCTTTCCTAGTCAATTTTATGGCTGTGGAAGGCAAATAGGAAAAATATATCATTTCCCATAACATCAATACCAAGCTAGAAGGATTACCTATCTATTGGTGAAAAGTGGATTAATTTAGTCAATATCTATCGCGAAAACGGCGTTTACGTATATAATAGTTTCGTCTGAAGTAACGGATCACAGGCCTTGCAAACTGAGCACGAACAGGAAGAATTGATATTAAACATCGTTATTCTATAAACTAAGGCATTGCCCGACATTTATGATAAGCATCTTGTTACTTTGTCGACTTGAATGTAGAAACTACATCTTATTCAAATTGTAGTTACATCGGTTTTGTCGCGAACCATAAATTTTGCAATTTTACGTCATTTGATATTTCAGACGAAATTCCTGTCTGAGGAAAATGACAGGACGATCGATCGGTCAATTGTTGAGATGTGCTTTTCTTATTTGTTAATCCTTGTCATGCTGAAAAAAGTTTTTTCCAAATTTACATAACAATCAAAGGGCTGTAAACTCTGAAAGAAATAATTTTATCTTTTGAAAGTATTCTTTAAACAACTTTGACTGAAAAGGAACAAACAGGTGGTGTAGACTAAGATCAGCCTGCACATATGTGCAGGCTGATCTTTGTCTATACCTCCTGCCAAAACAGGAATGTCCCAGATTCACCATGACAAGGGTTACAAATAAACTGTGAAGGTTTTTGAATATACTCTCCGTTGTATTTACTGCCTTGGTTTCAACCAGAAATCGTTGTTATGGGGCCCTGCATCTGTAAGTAGTTTGATCGTCTAAAAAAACAGGGATTTTTTTTATTTTGGCTGATTTTAATGTATAGACGGAATACTTTTATATTATCTCCTCATATGTTACGCTCTGAACTTCAAACAAATTTGAAAGAATGTTCATTGGATGAACATTTATCAGAGTCATCGATTGACTTTACATCCGATCGAAAACATGTTCTTTTAGGAATTGTTAATATCTATAAATGGGGGCACTGACAACTTTTAAAGTATTCTCAAAAACAAACATTTGGAAAAAAAAACACCACATTAATTTCAACCATATTTAACAGAAAAGATATTTAGATGAGCCAGGCCAGTCTCTTTATCAGGTTTTCAAAATAAATAATCCGTTTAACCGATTTCCACACAATAACGCTTTTTGACAGCACAATAAAAATGTTTGGGAAAAGATTGTTTGAAATAAAGAAATTGCAATATCTTCGTTTTCCAGAATGTATTATATTCAGAAACTTGAAAACATAAAATTTCATGAAGATTTGTCGTCTGCAATTTCTTTCAATATGGACCAGTCTAAAATTTACTCGTTTGTCAATGAGCTTAAACATGGCTTTTCTGGCAGGATCAGTTTCCACTTGTTTCATATAGTGATAACATTGAAAACTGTCTCATTAGAAACTACCGTGTTGATCTAAACACTGTACATAGAGTGATAACAAACATTTTGAATAGTTGAACAAATGGCTTTAGTAGGAAATTCTTCTTCCATTGTACGATATATATTGAAACGTTACCCTGTACAAACCCTGGATGGATGTGCGTCACTGTGTTTTTATAATTGAAGAAGCATTGCGGAAGAAGACGAAATTGCTTGTAACAAGCGATTTCTAATTTTCCCACAATATTTCCTACCACATACGATGGTTTTATTTGAATTTGCACCCCATTTTCATTGTCGTCTGGAACTTCTATCAATTTGGGCCAGTCTAAAAATTAAGAAAAGGAAAGGATTAATTGCAGTATTTGGTGAAAAGTAAGTTGAAATGTAAATATAAACCATGTATAAACCGTGTTTATTTAACCCGTTCTCACACAATAAAATTTTAGACTGCTCCAAATTAAAAGAAGCTGCAGACAACAATTTCAAGTTGGTGGAATTTTAAATTGTTTCGTCTTTTTGGATAGAAAACATTGTGGATTATGAAGAAATTGCTTGATACAAGCAATTTCTTCATTTTCCACAAAGTTTTCCAAAGCTTTTTTTATTTTTTTCTTGGACGACGTAAAAAAGAGGGGTTGTGTGGGAATGGATTAAAATGATAGAATAAGCGAATCGATTTCTTTTCAGACAATCTGATCGTACAGGGATCTTATTTCTCCTATACCGATCAGCGCATTTTCAACCGACAAGTTGCAGTATCAGAGAGTATACTTGGATTCGTACGGCGATATACGACAGAAAGGAGTGACAAAATGGTAATTATCGTTTGAAAAGCATCGAATCTGCTTAGATAACGTTGAACGCGCATCCTGACCAGGGTCATATTTACTTCTAATATCATCAGACATTTTACACTATAGGTGCGGTGACTTCAAAATGTGTTTACAACGCAACACCGCGTAAGACTAAAGTTGTTCATTGAAATATTGCAAAATAAATAGGTTATCACAGCATTAAATCTATTTCAAATAGAATCGCACAAGGTTTTTTTTAAAAAAGAAATATTCTGCACCGAAACTAGAAAAATAGTATTAATCTTTAACCCCTAGTGGGCCGTTACGAAGATTGTACATGTGATGACCCTGGTGTCATAATTAGGAAGCTATCTGCTGTACGTGGAGACAAGTATGAAATCTTTAGATATCTCAATTTTTTTATTTAGCATCTCTTTGCTCAATTTTTAACCCATTACCAGATGGCAAAATTTTAGACTGGTCCAAATTGAAAGAAGTTACAGACTACAATTTAAAGTTGATAATATTTTACATTTTTTTAACTTTCTGGGTAGAAAACATTGTGTAAAATGAAGAAATTATTTGTGACAAGCTTCTTCATTTTCTTCATTTTCCACAATGTTTTTCTTGGAGGGCATCCTAAAGCGTTTCTGTTTGGGAATGAGTTAAAAACGTGTTTAATAGTATTTCTGCTTAGAAGCGTTTTGAAGGGTTTAAGAAAAGGCGAAAGTCCTTAGTTATAGAACCCCGAATTTTAATTGTATCCCGACCAAGCGGTCTGTTCTTTCGTACACTGCATTGCACATTTAAGAAACTACCTGGCAGATTTAATTCAAATTGTACTAAAATAATCTTTGTCGGTCCTAATTTTCCCTAGCAAATATTGTAAAATGCTTCTACAGTTTTCTTCTTAAATGGTATTAATAGAATTCAGCCATTCAATTAAATGATTTAAATTTTGTCTCTTCAGTATTTCAGTGCTTTGATTTTCTTTTGTTGATATCTTGCAATAAGAGATCTTTCATACTATTCAAAACTTTTCAACATTAGTTTGAATTATCCGACCTCTCTGACGCTTGTTCATTAAAGAGAAAAAGAGAATTGACCAATCGTAGCTGTCAATCAAATAATCAGTCGACCAATGAAATCATTCATTTAGACTGGAAGTTCAGTATGAACTCCGACATTGGCCGCCATTTTGGTGAATCATTTTTTGGGGTTTGGTGACTAAAACGTCGTAACTACAGCTTGTTCAAGATGTAGTTACGACGTTTAGGTCGCCAACCAACCATTCTACTTATTTGTAAATGCTACAAGCCATATTTTTTTCAAAATAAAACCACAACGAAGCGTTACTTCTTTGGCGGACAAGAGGAGTTAGTGGGCGGGGCCAGCGATTGGCCAATACCTTCGTTTTAATTGACGCAAGAAACGAAAATCCTACTCACAGTATATGGGGCCGCTAAGTCGATGCATACTTAAGCTTTTCGTTTCATGCCTTAACCCTTTCCTGTTTTGCAAAAAGATTTGTCAAAATTAACCGAGTGGTTGAGGCGGAGAAAAAAGTTTTGAAGAAGTATATCACGATTTCACTAAAATTGATTAGCTCTACCTTATCTAAGTCCGATAACCTCCGCCCTGTCATGTACCAATTATTTTACGAATCAAAGTTTTATATAAAAAACAATTAGATAAGAAATACACAAAGAACAATCCTGTCAAGTTTGGTCCAAGTTGACTCAAAATTAATGAGGACAAGATTTCCAAAGACTTATTTAAAGAATTTTCTGATAAGCTGATAAACCTCACCATGCTACTGTCTAATTCTTTGCGAACAAATTTTGAATAAGGTCACCTACGGAAAATTATTGCCAAATTTGCATAATCGTTCAGGAGAAGGAGACATTTAGAGAATTATTTCATCATATTTTATATCTGATAATCATCGCCCTGCCACGCCCCTATTTTTCTTATCTTAAATTTTCATTAAAAAGAACCACCAAAGATAGTTTTCGTCAGGTTTGGTCCAAATTAAGGCAATTGTTCAGGAAGAGGCGATTTGTCTAGATGTAATAAGCCTTTTTTTTCCCATGTCGCCATTTTTTGCGAATCAGAATTCCAGGTACAAATTTGAAAAGGTTTACCCAATGAACATTTCCGTTAGGTACAAATTGACTTAAACGTTTAGGAGAAGAAGAATTGTTTCCTGGTCGCCATCATAGCGCAGTTTGTACCAGACTCCTAATCTTCAATTATGGGATGTCATAGGTCCCCGGCTGCGTCACATATCCTTTACGATATTTATCTCTTACCAATTGATTGATTGAATGGGGTGTACCGCCGCTTTTAACTCTCACCAATGAGTGGATATTCGTAGAACTAGGTGGGATTGGAGCTGGAGGCTAGGAAAGGATGTAGTGGTAGTACTGGTGTGAGATATACCAGGAATCCATTGTTAGATGCTCCAGCCGCCTCGATATGACTGAAATCAAATTTTCATGAACAAATTTGGAAGAGGGTCACAACAAAATCAATTACGTCGGTTTGGCCCAATGGTTTAGCAAGAGAAGATTTTTTTAAGTCTGATAAGCCCATCGCTGCCACGTCCCCATATGTTTGAGAGTCGGACTGGTCCAGATTAAAAGAAGCTGCAGCTGACAATTTTAACTTCATGGAATTTTATTTTTTTTGTCTTCTTGGATAGAAAACATTATAGATACAAGTAATTTCTTCATTTTCAACAATGTTTTCCACAGTTTCTTTTTCTTTGGGGATGAAAAGGAGGGATTTTATAATTATTTTTCGTCTTTTTGCACAGAAAACATTGTGGATAATGAAGAAATTGCTTGATACAAGCACTTTCTTCATTTTCCACAATTTCTTCCAAGGCTTTATTCTTGGGGTCTGAAAAGGAGGAATTGTGTTGGAATGGGTAAGGCAAAACTTAGAAAGTAAAAATTCTTATTATTGTTTATATGTTTGAAGTAAGAATTAATTATATACTCTTATTTCAGGCTTCTAGTTATAAGATAAATGATGAATGTGTAGAGAAGTTTGAAAACATGAAGACCAAAAAGAAGTATGGCTACCTTGTGTTCAAGAATTCGGACGATTCTAATCAAATCGTTGTCTATTGCGAAGGAAAGTATGGTAAGTTTTTAGCTAGCAAAGCGTCAACTTTGATAGCTTAAGTTAACAGACAAAATTTTGAGGTCGTCTCAAAGTTTAACGAGTGCAAACTGCCACTGGAGGCTTGACCACAAAATCCGTTAAAAACCAACGCCATAAAAAGTAGTTCATATGTATTTCAGGAATTTTTAAAACTCTGCATACAAGTTCATCTCCTAGGTATTCTTAGCTCACTTGAGCACATCGTGTTCAAACTCACTTTGATCAGAGTCTTCGATGAAGTTGCAGACGACAGTTTCAAATTTTGAAAATTCTAAAAGAATTATCTCTTTAGGTAGAAAACAATGCGGAAAATGAAGAAATTGCTTGTGACAAGCAATTTCTTCATTTTCAATATTGTTTTCCAGAACTATTTTCTTGGGGGCGTAAAAGGGAGGGATTGTGTGGGGGTGGGTAAACTCCCTGTTTACTTTAACCTCGTTTCTTTATCATAATAACGTTTGACAAAGAAGATTACTGAGCAAAACAATGTTTTTCAAGCTTACAGTACTTTTCAGTACTTTGATTATTTTTTGTGGGTTCGAGCAATCAATTCTGCGTCAACTAGTTACTGGAGGGAAGTTGTGAAATTTGCTTCAGTACATAGGTTGGCTACTGCTGTTCACAACCTTCACTACTTTATGTCGAGCTTAACAATTAGCTCAACTTTCATTCAACGTTTAGAGTGGATTTGGATACTTAAAAACAGATTTATTAAATCAATGCCTTCACTTTTGTATTAGAATAAAGTATTTGATAACAAACAGAAAATTTAAAGTTAGCCGTTACCGTAATATTTTAGGCCCTACAGATGAAGAGGGTTTCTTGTGCTTTCTACTGCAAGTCTTTAAAGATATACTCGTCGGTCTATACCTATATTTCGGGTTGACATTTTTCACTTTTTATCTTGTAAAATTCAAAATCAATAAAAACCAAATCTCCTGTGACAGACTGATTTCATTTTAGTTTTGTTGCAATTTTATCAATTTTGATCAATTAGTGGTAAGTGAGATCTTACCTTAATTTAGTAATTACTTTATAGTACATGATAGTCATCTTATCTTATCACTCCTGTCCTGTCGTGTGCGATAGGACCATTCTTGCTATGGACTTAATGTCAGACGGATACTTGAACTGCTGTATCGGTGACTTTTACAGAATAAAATTGACCATTTAGGGTGGCCTCTGGCTGCCTTTCAAAATAAGCTGTTGTTTATGGAATACTTAATATGAAAATGTAAGGGGGGATTGAGCTGGCATTTGGACTCAGATTGCTGCTTGCTTATAACTATTTTAGTACATGTCAAAAGTATGTAAAAAGTTAAAAATACCGAAAGACTATTGTCCCCATATAGCGCTCTCTAAAGCCGATGATCTAGTTTTAACCTCAAAGGAACAGGTATCCAAAGTCTCCCAATCTTCAATTATGGGAGGTAACGGATTCGATCCCCGGTGGCGGCACATATCCTTTCCGACATTTGTCTCTCATCAATGGGTAGATAATCGTAAACCTAAGTGGGATAGTAGCTGGAGGCTAGGAAAGGATATAATGGTAGTATTGGTGCGAGATATACCAGGAACCCATTTTAGGTGACCCAGCCGCCGCGATATGACTGAAATATTGTTAAAAGTGGCGATAAACCATGTTCAAACGAACAAATCAAAGTTTCTTAGAAACATATTTTGTCAATGAAATGATTTCTCGTAATAATGAAAGATACCCCCTGGAAACATAGCTTATATCTGTTTGAGTGTTTATGTTCTCGGGACAACGTTATGACACAGCCATTTTAGAACGAATGTTCTTCGTATGAATATTTCAGAATTAAACTGCAATAACAGTCATGAAAGGTAACTCTGGAGAATCTTCTATGAACAAATTGTAATATTGTCGATGATTCTACAGCTAGCACATGTATGGAACACATTTCCTTTTTCTTACAGGTGCTCCATATGACGAATTCAAGGCAAAAATGAATGAAGTCGGGACTGGATTTGGCGCGGTATATGTACAGGGCCAACGCAAGGAAGGTTTAGCATTTATGTCTTGGTAATTTACATTTCAATTTTACTATGTTATCAGTTCAAATGGCTACACCAATTTTTAAGCTTTCTGGTTGAAAAAAGAAGAGGTATTTCTCACACCAGTACCACCACTACATCCTTTCTGAGCATCCCATCATCATCATTAACAAGAAAATTGTAAACACGCATTAATAAATAATCAAAGCACTGAAAATACTGTAAGCTAGCAAAGCATGGCTCTGTTAATCTTCTTTGTCGTGATAAATAAACGAGGTTGAAGAATTAACCCTTCCCGCACAATTCCTCCTTTAACGTCCCTTAAAAAATAGTTCTGGAAAACGATGTGGAAAATGGAGAAATTGCTTGCAACAAACTATTTCTACATTTTCACATTGTTTTCTACCCAGAGAGATCCATATTTGTGAATTCTCTACCATTTGAAATCGTCTTCTGGAACTGCTATGAAGACTCTGATTAGAACTACTTTTATTGAATTTCGAAAGGAATATGTTGAGTTGTACTTGGTTTATTATCAGAGGTACTCGTCCATCACAAAATATTCCAAAGTATATTTCTCCAAAAAAGATTTAACGTTGATACCAGGTAGACCTGGCTCACTTATAGTTGAAAAATCAAGTATTAACCCTTTCCTGTTCAATCCCTAGTTTTTGCGTCCCTGTAATTGAGAAAAAATGTATAAAAAGAAGAAATTGAATGTAACAAGCAACTTCTTCTTTTTTCAACAATATTTTCTGACATATTGATTGAACATTTCTCCATTCAAATCTACTTTGAATTTTCGTTTGCAAAACCTTTGAATTTGGACAGGTCTAAAATTTTGAAAAAAACCCAAAAACAAACAAACAAACAAACAAAAAAAAAACAGGAGAAGGTTAAAGTAAAATAAAACCAAATGATCTAGCAAGTGATACAGATTAACAACATCTAGTGAGGGATCAAAGGTCAATTTGTCTATATCTGTATGGACAAAATTGACATTTGATCAAACACTATAACTTGCACATCCCTAGTAGATCACAGGTTTTTATCCTTTCTTGCTTGACGTTACTTTCAGCACTTTTCAGTCATATCGCAGAGGCTGGAGCACCTAAGAATGGATTCTTGGTATTTCTCACACCACTACTACCATTACATCCTTTCCTGGCCTCCAACTGCTATCCCACTTAGGTTTACGATTATCTACCCATTGGTGAGAGACAAATGTCGGAAAGGATAACACACGCATCTCTTTATATGCCCGGTTCAGGGGCAACCTTACCTATAACACGCTTTAAACCTTATTTGTTACAGGATACCAGACTCCTTGGACATGCGAAAGAAATCGCTTTACTCATCCAATTACAGCGCCTTGAAGAACAAGCTTACTGGTGCGACATTTTACGTAGAATGTTGCAAACAAAATGACCTGGATTTCGACAACTTTGCGAAAAGATGTTGAGGCCTCAATTTCAGCTCCTTATGATATATTGTACCAGCTATCCTAGCCTATTTAACTGGGTACAAAGAATAAAAGAAATAATAAAGATATTTTTGACAGTTCCTTGTTATTCTATTTGTCCCTCAATTACAATTATAAGCATGAAATTAAGACAATACAACCATTTTGGTATGAAATTTACCAATCGTTGGCCCCGCCACTTTCTCCTTTTGCCGTGCGCATTGCATCCGACAGGAAGTCCCGCTTTGATTTTAAACGGCGTTATTATGAAAAAAAAAAATAAATATACTATGGTCAGTAGTTAGTAACAAAAAAGTAGAATCGTTAGTTGGCGACCGAAACGTCGTAATTACACCTTGAGTAAGCTGTAGTTACGACGTTTTAGACCTACGACAACAACAATGTTTCAAACTTATGGAGGCCAATGTCTGTGTTTAAATCTCAACTCCGGGCTGAATGAATAATTTGATTGGTCGATATATTCCTTGACTGACAGCCGCGACTGGTCACTTCATGATGAACAGAAACTATTGACCAATCGCTAGTCCCGCCCACGTAGTCCGTTAGCCAAGCCCACTGACTTCGACAGCAAGACCCGCTTCGATTTTAAACGGCGTTATTTTATAAGAAATATGAACTAACGCATTGAACAAAATTGTCGAGTAGTTGGTTGGTGACTTAAAACGGTCGTAACTACAGTTTATAAAAGCTGTAGTTGCGACGTTTAGTTGCCAAACCAACAGAAAATGAAAACAAAATGGCGGCCAATGAGGGAGGTCGAAATATATTTCTGGTCTCAATGAATGATTTCATTGGTCGACAGGTTATTTGATTGACAATCGCGATTGGTCAATTCCACAAACACGCAATAATTCCGATTTACTTAGATAAAATGAACGGATTCCCAAGAACTAGTCACGGATTTGCGGATAAGATTCTAGGGTCTCACTTCGGATTGTAAAATATTGAACCTTTCTGGAAAATCATTGAACAACAGACAATCCCACTGTCCATCTTTATAACCAAGGGTCTTTTCAAGTTATAAGGCATACCATGACATCCAGAAAAATCTAGACCTTCTTCAAAAATGGTTCGTTTAACCCACGGTTTTTGACGCTCATCAAGAAAAAAAATAGGGAAACATTGTGTAAAGGGAAAGAATTGATTGAAACGAAACGTTTTCTACCAAAAATTCTAAAATTTCATAAACTTTAAATTGTTGTCTGCAACTACTTTCAATTTGGACCAGTGTACATGAATAGGTTAAATAGAGATAAAACTGTCAAACATCAATCACGTATTAAGTTGTAACTAAGATTAACTTACAGTGCAAATTAAGCATAACATTTTCACTTTTTAGAGAATATGGTGTCCAAAAATAAATGAATGAATAAATCTGATAAACTTCATCAAAACTGCTTTGCGAAGTTTGCCGTCCTTCTAAGTTTCTGAAACCCATTCCCGAACGATTTAATTTTAGACCGGTCCAGATTGAAAGATGCTGCAGATGACAATTTCAAGTTGATGGAGTTGATACAAGCAATTTTTTCATTTCCAAAGTTTTCCAAAGTTTTTTTTCTTTTCTTTGACGACGTAAAAAAGAGGGATTGGTACAAGTAATTTCTTCATTGTCCACAATTTTTTCCAAAGCCTTTTTTTCTTGAGGGGCGTAAAAAGGAGGGATTGTGTAGGAATCGGTTAAAGGGACCCGAAATACCGCAAGTATTTCTTCCCACCCCATCCTCCGTTTATGTATTGAGTCCTCCTCCCTACTCCCCACCCCTATTCTGCGTCAACGACAACCATGGCAATCGTATACGAATCATAAAAGAAGTGGAACGGGGTTGATTAACCCTTTTCTGCCAAGATCAACTGTGTAATCTGTCACCATATCTACAACCTAAGCCACAGCACACTATACTTTAACCCATTCCTACACAATGCCCAAGAAAAAGGCTTTGGAAAACATTGTGGAAAATGAAGAAATTGCTTGCACCAAGAAATTTCTTCATTTACCACAATGTTTTCTATCCAAAAGGAAGAAAATTTTAAATTTTGAATTAATTGAAATAATCCTCTTGAGCTTCTATGAATTTGGACCAGTCTAAAATGTTGTGTGGGAATGAGTTACAGGCGTTGGTAAAACAGACTGAAACGATGTTCTTTTTACAACTTGACCAACTATCAGGGAGTTAAATAAACCCGTTGAATATTTTGGATATAACACGAGTGATATTTAACTACTGTAATAACTATGCAAATGAATTAAATGAGTTCGAAGCCTACAGTGACGTCTTTTCGTTACCGCCAAAATGACTTCACAACGCATACAATGACATCATTTTACAAACGGCGTTATGATAAAGAATTTGTGTCGACGTAGATTCATTTGACTTTCTTAGTGCCCCCCAAAATTAACATCTTTTTTTTATATTATTCGTGCAAGTAACTATTCCTTATCTGTAGATGCTCATTCTTTACGACGTGTGCGTCGCTTGAGCAAGATTAAATGTATTTGAGCCTATGCGTGATATTTCCAACCATTGAGCATCCTGGACAGCCATTCGGGGCAATTAGAACATTCGCTGATTGTTTAAAGAAGCTTTTGATCAGTATCTATCTACAGAGCGCAGAGTGAAGACTCTGATCAGACTGTGCGGATGCACGGGCTGATCTGAGTCTTTACTTGGCGCAAATGTGTAATGGTTGGAAATGTCACGCATGCGCTCATTTTATATTTTGTGATTAAAGAAGTGTGGAGTTACTGAAATTAATTTATCCGCCATAGATCAGATATATGAAACTTTGTAGGAACAGGATATCATTTTATGCCTATAATTTATATTGCCTTTATTGAATTTAGCTAGCAAAGGGTCAGCTTTGGTAGCTTAAGATAACAGACGACATTTTGAGGACTTCTCATAGTTCATTGAGTGCAAACTGCCACTGGAGGCTTAACCACTAAATCCACTGAATGTCTAAGCCAAAAAAGTAGTTATTGTGTATTTCAGGCATATTTAAAACTCTGCCTGCAAGTGCATCTCATGGGTAATTTTAGCTCACTTGTGCATAATGTGATCAAAATGACTGGCCACATGAATTAACTTTGCTCAAATTGCAGAGAACTCTTTCAAAGGCATGCCAAACAACCAATTCCGACTCTACCCCGCTTTTTGATTAACTCGTGAAAAGGCTTTGGAAAACATTGTGGACAACGAAGAAATTGCTTGTAACAAGCAATTTCTTCAGTGTCCGCAATGTTTTCTACCCTACAAAAGTCAAAGAAGATTACTTGACAAAACAAAGCCCTGTAGCTTACAGTACTTTCAGTACTTTGACCGTTTATTCTTGGAGGAAAATAAAGATTTGTTCTGTTTTATCCTATTCTGTTAAAACGTAATGCACTAAGTTTGAAATTGTTTGCATGTATGCTTTTATTGCTTTTTCAGATAGAAACAAGAGATGAGTAGTCTAAATTGGAAGACGAAACGTTCTTATATTTAACATTATCCCATTAACTCAAGTTTTTCAGCTGCTGTTTTTACATTGGCCTTTTTAACTGAAAGAATCGTTTTGAAATAAGGTATCGTTATGAAATATTCTTCAGTCAAACATTTTAGCGTTATGAAAATAAGTTCATGTGATTATATTTGGTTACTCAGGAGAAAATTGAAACCTTTAATTTATCGAACTTTAATTATACAAGTTTGCTTTTGATTCAAGAAAATCATCGAAGAAACTAGGTTGTTTTTCAGAACGGGTTAAAATAAGATTTTCAGGGTTTTATCTCATGCAAATAATCTTCAACAAATTCTTTTCTGTTGGGAAAAGGTATCTTTCCGTTTTGATACGTAATCAAACAAGACAAACGAACATTGATTTAAACTAGATCGGTTGATTGATTGAATGGGTTTTAACGCCTCTTTTAACAGTATTTCAGTCCTATCGCGGCGGCTGGATCACCTAACAATGGATTCCTGGTATTTCTCAAACCAGTACTACCACTACATCCTTTCCTAGCTTCCAGCTGTTATTCCACTTAGCTTTAACTAGAACAGAACAGATATGCATTTATTGCATCCAAGTACATTGTAATAGACATGATAAATAACTAACCCTTTCTCACACAATGACGCTTTTGTACGCCCTTAAAGGAAAATAATCGGAAAAAACATTGTGTAAAATAAATAAATTGTTTGCAACAAGCATTTTTTTCATTTTACACGATTTTTTTTCACCCAGGAAACTGAAAATATCTAGAATTTCATATACTTAAAATTGATGTCCGAAACTCCCTTCAATTTGGACCGGTCTAAAATTTTGCCGTCTGGTAATGGATTAAACACTTTCGTCTAGCCAACAAATTGTAATGAGTAAAGTAATAGCTAGTGAGTGGAAAAACAAAATCTTATACTTAAAATTTTACTTTTACGAGGGATAGATTGGTCTTATCATTGTATTGTGTTGTTCTTTTTGAAAGTGAACTTGTATTGAATTGTTTCAAATTTAATCTAAATTACCACAAATCGTCGCTTTGCATCTAAAAACAAGCAATCGCAACTTAAAACAAGCTGTAGTTAAAGGACTTTCGGTGCAAACCAGCGGCCCGATTCTTATGTCCGAGTTTTCATATTATTTATCTATTTACTTATTTATCCCATTCTTTACCCTGCATTTAGATGTGTTTGTTCAAATATATTGAATAAAACTGAAAACATAGCACTCTAGAAGTTTCTCCTGTGTATACTTCAACGGGTTTTAATTATCACTTGTTTGTAAACAAATCACAGTGTGCTGCCGTCATAGCGCAGTCCGTATGGCGTCAGACTCCTAATCTCCAACCATGGGATGTCATGGTTCGATACCCGGCGGCGGCACATATTCTTTCCGTCATTTGTCTCTCACCAATGGGTGGATAATCGTAAACCTAAGTGGGATTGCAGCTGCAGGCTAGAAAAGGATGTAGTGGTAGAAGGTCGAATCCAATAAAAAAAATACCTTCACACGATTCGAGAACACGATAACAACAACAACACACACACACACACAAAAAAAAACTGTTGTAATATTCCTTTTATTATATACCTTTTAGGACATGACATTAAGAAAATTCTCTTAAATGATTAAGAAAAAACCAACTTTCCGAAAACAACCGAATGACAATACAAAAAAGTAGTCCGTGTTTAACGGTACTCGACGAATACGGTTTTTTAGTATACGCCGAATACGGATTTTTTTCCGTCGAGTTGTATTAGAAAGCCAGATTTTAATCCATATCTTTTGTAGGTATATAATAAAATGGGAAAGACTGAAAACAGCTTTTTGCTGGTCAATAGTCTTCTACCGCTGTTGAGGAGCAATGAATTGCTCACGACAAACAATAATGAAATTTTGAATTCGTGTAAAACAACTTGATCACTTACGTTGATTGATTGAATGGGTTTAACGGTATTTCAGTCATATCGCGGAGGCTGGAGCACCTAACAAAGGATTCCTGGTATTTCTCACACAAGTACTACCACTACATCCTTTCCTAGCCTTAAGCTGCTATCCCACTTAGGTTTACGATTATCCACCCATTGATGATAGACAAATGTCGGAAAGAAAAAGTGCCACCGCCGGGGATCGAACCCATGACTTCCCAAGATTGAAGATTAGGAGTCTGACGCGCTACCGACTGCGCTATGGCGGCGGCTAGGTGATCACTTACGTAACCCTGACCTCAATCTGATTGGGCATATCTGGAACGAGCTAAGCCGCCGTGTTATTCAGTAAGTCAATCCACGTCAGGGGATGTTGAACAATGGAAACAACTTCCTCAGGTACAAATGAGAAGGCGTTGTGTTTCTATTAGAGATGCTGGAGGTGGACACAATCGATATTGAAAAAGAAGTGTTATATTGCGGTCATCAAATGAATATGAGGGTACCCTGACTTGTTTACATATATCACCATAACATCCTACTACTGAGATTTGTATACATCTACGATACGAATAGTCAAATGTTTTGTGTTCTTAATAATCAAAAATCCTTACAGTGTATCTATTATAAAAAAAAACTTGGTCGTAAACATTCAAGTGCAAGTTTTCATTTGAGCTCAGTATCCGTCCCCTTTTTGTCCCTACATCCTTGTTCGCCGAGGCAATAACGCAGTTGGTCGGACTCTCAATCCATTTACCATTTTGTTTGAATCGAAAACGCTTAAATAAGATTAACGTTAAACATGTAATCAACGTAATACACTTAAAAAGAGCAGATGATAAGGGCCGTGTAAATGTTGCACTAGGCACTACTTATGAAGCAAGGAAATCACGAAATGAAGTGTCAAAATGATTATCAAACCGAAAGTACTTGATCACATGTCTTCCTAGTGTGTCTACCCTTTGAATACACGAAAGTTTGTCCAGAGGCTTGAAGATTGACCAATCGCAGCTCTCAATCAAATTACCCGACGACCAATGAAATCATTCATTTAGATCAGAAATCAATTTACCTTTTTGGTTGGTTTGGCGTTCTGAATGCATATTAAAGCCGTAGTTACGATGTTTATGTCACCAACCAACTATTCTACTTCTTTGTTACATGTACTGGCTATATACATTTGAAAAATTACGCCGTTTAAAATGGAAGCGGGACTTCCTGTTGGAGTCGGTAGGCGGGATTAAAGGGATAAGTGGGCGCTGCCAGCGATTGGTCAATTCAGCCAACCCGAAGTACAGTCTGCAGCTTGGACAGGGCTCCGTGTTCTGGGAAGGACACACAATAAACCAGTTGGGATCAATTCCGCAATATCGCAATGGTCAGGTCGAAGTGTCACTTCACGGAACGTGCAGCTGCCTGCGACATCGAGCCTCTGTCCCGTTATCTTCCGATAGGTAGCATTTTACAAATACTGACCTATCTAATTTGAGCATTCTGGGTAGTGTAATTCGTAACAACTCGGCCGATTCCGTTGAACTACATTCAAAATGTCAGCGCCCAAGAAATGCACGCTTCGTATTCTTGATGCCTCTTCTTGGAGCACATGTAAGATGTGAATGCTTTCGCAATTTAAAGTAATTATTTTTCTAATTAACTTTTGGCGACTGTTAAGTTTGATTTCTCCACAATTGTAAGTTTTATTGCAATTATCCGCTTGCTACTTTTTGGCGATAGAATAGGGAGTTATGCGTACGACGTAATGATATTTATCCCAATCAGGATAAGTGATACGGTCCCGAAGACAGGTCAATCTTCGGAGAATATGACATGCGCAGACAATGGCCTCTGTCCTTTATGTCTCTGGCGTGATCACGTCTTCATTTGAAAGATTCGCCATTGTAAAACCTTGAAGCTTTGCTAATTCTAATAAATGTCTACACGTTTTCTTACGATGGCCATAGGGCAGTCGCAGTTGGTAGCGCGCCGGACTCTCAATCATGAGGTCCAGGATTCGATCCCCAGTTGCCACAAATATCAGTACCAACATTACTACACCATCAATGGGTGGATAATCGTAAACCGAAGTTTGATGAGTATCTGGAGGCCCGGAATGGATGTAATCGTAATACTTGTATGAGGAATACTAGGAATCCATGGTTAGGTGCTCCAACCACAGCGATATAAGTGAAATACTGTTAATGGGCGTGAAACCTAATGCAAACAAACTACACGTTTATTGCTACTGCCAACCGGTAAAAACTAAGTTTAGCCTCATCAACTGACCAATCGCTGGCCCCGCCCACATACTCCCTATGCTCCGCCCATTTAACTCAAAACAGGAAGATCAGCTTCGAGTTTTAACTGCGTTATTTTGCAAAATTTATGGCTAGTAGCATGTAACAAAAAAGTAAAATGGTTGGTTGGTGATCTTAAAGTCGTAACTAAAGCTTGAATGAGCTGTAGTTACGACGTTTATGTCGCAAAACCAACAAAAAAGGTTAACAAACATCGTGGCCAATGTTGGTGTTAAAAGCTCAGATCCGGGCTGAATAAATAATTTGATTGGTCTGTTGATTTCTTGACTGCCAGCCGCGATTGGTCAATTGACGGATACTTAGCCACGCCCTCTGAGCTCCATCAGGAAGTTTGACCTCGATATTGAACGGTTTTAATTTGCAAAAAATTATGACCTCAATCCTGTAACAAAAAAGTGTTGGTTGGCTATCGAAACGTCGTAACAACAGCATGAATAAGCTGTAGTTACGACGTTTACGTTGTCTAACAATCAAAAGCGCTTCTGATAGATGTCAGCTAATGTTGGAGATCAAAGTTAACTTCCGATCAAAATGAATTATCTAATTGGTCTATTGATTCCTTGATTGACAGCCGCGATCGGTAAATTATTTGCAATATGATCATATTTAAGCACGAGTGGCATATTAATCTTATTCAGTCGTCACGCGTCATGAGTGAATGAATTCATGAGTAATTATGATCAGTGTTGTATACCTTAATCCCGAGGAATATACATTGATGCCATATAATTGCTATTTTTATCACGGCTTTTTTTCGATTTGGAGCTTCGTTCCTACTTATTTTAGATAGCAAAGCGTCAGCTTTGATAGCTTAAGTTAACAGACAAAAATCTGAGGTCTTCTCAAAGTTCAATGTGTGCAAACGGCAACTGGAGGCTTAACAACTAAATCCATTGAATGTCTTCGCCATAAAAAGTTGTTCTTATGTATTTTCAGAATATTGCAAACTCTATTAAAATTGTAGAGAACTCTTTCAAAAGCGTGTTATTTGATCCATTCCCACTCAATTCAGCTTTCTAAGCATCTCAAAAAATGCTTTAGAAAACATAATGGACAATGCAGAAATTGCTTGAAATAAGCAATTTCTTCTTTGTTCAAAATATTTTCTACCCAATAAGGTAAGGATTTTCTAAGTTCAAGCAACTTGAAATTGTCTGAAAATTCATTCAATTTGAAACAGTGTACGAGTTTTTCATGTTGTTTTGGGTTAACTCCTGAGTTAGTTTAAATTCGTTTATTTATCATGATAACCTTTGGCAAAGAAAATTACTTAATCAAAATATGCTTTGCTAGCTTACAGTACTTTCAGTGCTTTGATAACTAATGTTCAGTCGAGCAAGTGTAATAGCTACCAAAACGACCTCATTTAATCCTATTCTAAAATCTTATTTGATTCGTAGAATTGGTCGTGGAAAATCCGAATGAATTTACTATAGTAGGAACGTTAGTACCATTCGAAAAAAAGCCTTAGAATGCCGCGGTATTTGAGACAGCACGTCATTATAGACACAGGTTTTTAACCGGCTTGAGTGTCTTGCAATAATTGATTGGGTTTGTGGACCGAGTAGGAGGAATCTAGGTTCGTGATTCATGTGCCAACGAGTTCCAGGTCATTCTTATAAGGCCGGTAGACTTGCATACCGGTTCTCTTTTGTAGCTAGCAAAGCGACAGTTAATAGACAAAATTGTGTAATTCAGGAATGTTGCAAAATCATCACGAAAAAATATGATTTTTTTAGTTACACTGTTTTCAAAATAGATTGGGCTTTTCAAACAATTTCTGATTTGTGTAAAGTAACGACTTTGCGCAATGCTTTATATGGCCACATGAATGAACTTTCTTCAACTGTAGAGAACACAAAACCATGCTATCCAACTCCTGGGTTACTTTAACCTTGTTCATTTAGAACGAGAACCTTTGATGAAGAAGATTATGTACCAAAGCAATATTTTTCTAGTTTACATTTGATATATTGATAGTTATTCTAATAGTTATGTAATAAATCGAATATGAAAAGTGTCTCCTTAAAATGGCGTAAATAGCAAGTATACACTAACCCCCAATATTTTGTGAAAACATACAATTATCTTCCCCACTTAAAATTTATGAGTTTATTATTACGAGATAGATTCAAGTCACTTTCAATAACAAATTAAACCTCACGTTCCAGAGGGGCTCTTGTTATGGTTATGTTTCTATCATTCATTATACTTTTTAACACATCTTTAACGATAAGTTTTATTTATCTATATTTTTAGTTGTTAGTCAAATAAAGCACAGGTTATCAGAAAATGTAAATGTATAGTAGCAACCGTTTAAACATTTGTAACTAATACTAGAAATAAGATTTGCACGTGCGCGCCTCAGTCTCCAAAAGGTCGAACAAAGAATGCCCTACCATATGATTATTATAATAGATATGGAAACCCAAGTCAAAAATCCATTTCAATCCGAAGTGGAAAAGGCAATAAATTCGCTTCTTTTGATTATTTTCAAGCTAAAATTATTTTCAAGAAATGATTTGCAGAATTCCTTGTCCTTCCTTTTGAGATTTATGTACTATGTTTAACTCAACGAATTCACGGCCTACCTCATAGGTGATCGCTGTCATACGATGTTCTTCCAAAATATTGAAATTATCTAAATCAGGGTTTAATAGATTGACTACATTCACTTTTATTTGTCGGTATATGTTTCTAGTAAAACTTTGAGAATTTACTCCAAAACCAAGCATCAGATATCAGTTATTTTGATAGAATTAGCTACTTTACTAAAAATATTGATCATTAGAATATTTGTTCGATGTCAAATGCTAGTCAGCTCTAGCTACTAAATTCATAAGGTAAAACTTCAAAATACTTTTTTAAGTCATCGTTTCGAAACAAGTTACTACAATTTTAGCAATAACATGATAGCGGCAATCTGTAAAAGTGCATTTGCCGATAATTTTTATTTTCTGTTGCTATTATTGTCATTATTGTATTAAGGTTCATCTGCCCTAAAACGCGATTATCTTTTCTGTTTAGTCATTAAATGACCATTCAACCCATTCCCACACAGCAAAATTTTAGACTGGTCAGAATTGAAGGAAACTGCAGACCACAATTTCAAGTTGATGGAATTCTATTTTTTTCGTCTTTTTGGATAGAAAACATTGTGGATAATGAAGAAATTACTTGATACAAGCAATTCTTCATTTTCCCTAATGTTTTCCAAAGCTTTTTTCTTGAGGGGCGTAAAAAGGAGGGATTGAGTGGGAATGGGTTTACTCATTGCCACACAATCCCGCTTTTTGACGCCCCAAGAAAATTTATTGGAAAATCATTGTGTAGAATGAAGAAATTGCTTGTATCAATGATTTCTACACATAAATTCGAACAAATCTAAAATTACAAAAGCTTTAAATTATCGTCTGCAAATCCTTTCAATTTGAACTAGTCTAAATGATGGAGGAGGGAATTGCAGATAAAAATTGAAAGAACGCGTATACCGACAAATAAGAGTCAAATATGTGAGAAAACATTGTGTGGAAAGCATTGCACATACAATCACTTCTCCTTTTCTTGTGAATGCCTTTCTCTAGTTAGAAAGTTTGAGGTGAAAGAATGTTCTTGATTTACGCTTGAATCGCAAGACGGAAAGATACCTTTCAAAATTATAGAAACGGCGAAAACTACGTGTTTTTCCCACAAACCTTCAATATGAGGAAAACAATGACATTTAAAGCTTGAAAGAATTTGAAGACAAATTTGACCAATGTGCGAAAATTCGGAAATTTTGTAAAATAAATATCTGAAAAAAGGTCGTATACAACTCTAGTTAGGCTTTTCAAGTTGAAAATTAATTTTCTCATTAAGATTAAATGACTATTCTGCATATATAAAACCTTAAGGATTAAAGTCGGAGCGATCTGACCAGGGTCATTCATTAAAAGTCCACGATAGGCCAGAGGTCATGCTTAAATAAGACTATCTATAAGAATATTGCCATTTTGTACACCGAAACGGGCATATCACTCTACTATACTAACATGGATGTCCATCATCAGTACTTTCAGTGCTTTGATCTGTTCTATCACTTGGCCTTTGGATACTCGTGTTTGATCGACGTCTGCTGCTAGATCTAGGTCAGTTTGAATACTCGGAATGTTGCTCAGCTAATTTTCAACAACTGTAATCTGGAAATACATAGATCTACCTTAAACTTTGGATGGTTAGCAGTCGATTCGAAATCTATTCTCCTAAATCGCTAATGCAGATACAAGCTTCAATACAACCCGTAAACCTTAAAAACCAAAACTTTATTTTTCTACTATATCATACAATGAAGTATAGATGCACACGTTTTAGTGACTGACAAAAGGTCAACTTTGTCTATACAGGTATAGATAAAATTGACCTTAGATCACTCACTATAACTTGTACACCCCCTGGGATAAAGCAAGAATACATGACAAAGCCACTGAGATCCCCTCCAGGTTTTTTCAATCGTGATACACGATGTATAGCACAGTCACACGGGACATCGGTTTAACGTTCCACCCGGCTGACTTTTAGTTTATTATTTTGGTCAGCCCGGATACTGAACTCGCGATCTCGAGGTTTGAATTTAATGTTCCACCAAGTGAACTAATGTTGCCGCAGTTAAAAACATTACTCGCCTGCGTGTAGTTATCAATTACTTTTCTGATGAAACAATTGAAACTTCCAATGTCATCATAGCTATAGATGAAATTATCCCATTACTTAAATTGGAGACGGGTCAAAAAGGCACAGGGCTCTGGAATAGCCGACACAAAAGAGAGATTTGCTATTACACCTAGTTGGGCAAGACGTTAAGCAAATCTTTGAAACCTTTGAAGACACTGTAGAAAATGTTGATTTTGACCAGGCAGTAGCGAAACTGTCCGAATATTTCAAATCAAGAAATAATGTTTCATTTGAGAGACACACATTTAACTCCGAGTTACAAAAATCAAATGAAACGGTTCAAGATTTTTGTACTATGCTGAGAAAGTTGGATATGAACTGTAATTTTACGTAAACACGAAACAGGATTCGTGACCATATTGTAGAAAAGTGTGTCTCTACAACACTCAGAAGGCAATTTTTTAGGGAAACGAGTTAACACTGACCAAAGTTCTAGAGATAGCTTCAGCAAATGAGCGAGCTGACGCATGTGGTTCTACGATTGAGAAAGGAAAAGCCGAAGAAACATGTCAGCTTAAGAGTCACGGTCACAAACGAGCTAAAACACGAAAATACAGGAAAAAAGAAACAGAGTGCTACGAATATGGACGTAAAGGACATAGGTCAAATGATTCGGAGTGTCAGTCTTTGTATCTTATTGGTTGTTTTATGTGTCTCTCTGGCCTATTTATTGGCTCCTTAGGAATTTGAAAAATTGGCTTATCAGGATTTTCACACACACTTCTTTTCTCACTGTTTTGCTCTTGTGAAATATTCGCCGAGAACCTGAGGCAAAGCTATAAACTCGTTTTCAACTTTTCTTTCATTATATGGCTTAACATGAGTGATGTTACGATCGTATCTCACACCGTCTGGAGATTCAATTGAGACTTTATTACCATATTTCTCTATAACTGTATGTGGTAAAGGGTTAAATTGAGTTTGCATCTTGTTTTCACGCTTCTGCTCTAAAAGAACCTTATCACCTTTCTGAATATCGCTGTACCTTGCCTGTCTTTACCTACCCGCGTACTCTTTCCCCTTTCCGAAACATTGTGAAAACTGAGATTTTATCTAAATTGAGGAGGAATTGTAGTGTATGAAGTAAGATGTTTGTATCATATTACAATATATAAACCATGTATCATATGCAGTAGGGAAGTGAGAGAATAAGACTAATTACATGTTGTATCTAGAATACGAGTCTTTATTATCAATGTCCCCACCACCCACCATTAAAACCTACCAAAATGGCACAGACCAAAAAGGCATGCACACTATTAAAGTCTGGCCAAAAAGGTCTATATAATTTACAAATCTTGACCATTATTTGACATTACTTTGACTATGGCACTTTCGGTATTTTTTGTTCATGTTCAGACAGATTTTATTGATGGAGTGAAACCAAACACTTTTAAATAATCAATTAGAAAATAATAGTTTTATACTTAACCATTTATTAAGTGTTTTGAAAGGTGTTAGCCTCAAAAACTTAACAACTATAAAGCATGATTGCTTCTCCCTTTTCCAAAACGATGTCTGTCATTATTGAAGTGATATCAATGATATATACTGTACAGCATAACAAAGAATTAACAATTTTTAACAACACCTTGGTTTCCAGAAACATTGCTATGATGATAGAAAACCATTTGGAAAAAAAAAGAAACTGCATTTCAGAAGGATCCATACTTTATAATTGGTTCTTTACGCCAACACCTTTCAATACAGGTAATAAGCATAAAAGTGTCATTCTTTGATTCATACTGAAAAGTCTTTTATTTCACGCTAGTGGGCCTTTCTGGTCTGGGCCTTTTTGGGCCGGGCCTTTTTGGTCAATTTAAAAGTGGGCCTTTTTGACCGGGCCTTTCTGACACTGGGCCTTTTTGACCCGACACTGTTTTGATAATGGACCTTTTTGAACTGGACTTTTTGCAGGGGTGTGGAATTTCCATGCCCAACTTGTCCGACAAGGGTTTTTCTACCTGCGGGCAAGTACATTTTTTGAGGCTACTTGTCCATGGACAAGAAAATATCAGGGCAAATCTTGGAATGGTACTAAATAGATAGAAGAGATTTTTGAGCGTAAGGCTAGAAAATATTGTTTTTAATGAAGAAAATGCTGAGTTTCAGCATTTTCTTCTTAAAAAATAATGTTTTCTCAAAATTTATCTATTCTTCATCTTTTCACGGGCAAGTCCATTTTGATCCTGTACAAGTAGAAAATCACATTTTACTTGTCCATGGACAAGTAGAGAAAATCCGTATTTCCACATCCCAGTTTTGGACAGTTGGGCCATTTTGTATACTGGGCCTTTTGTCGATGCATGAAATTACCAGCTGTGGGAATTGGTTTTATTTTGTGCATGAGTTTTATAACCCCTGAAATAGTTTAAAATGTTATGTATATACAAAGAAGAAGAAACGAAAACTGCCAGGATTAATAAAAAAACCGTAACTAATTTCCGTGAGAAATCCCAGGTTTGATTGGCCGTTGGAAAGTAATCGGGTTTACGAAAAAGAACGAGTACTTCCGAACTTGTTGCCAGGAGATGTAAACCATGATGGCGGATTCGTCTTGATATTGCAGAAAGAATCCGTCATAAATATCCGTGTTTTTTTGGACTAGTAAAATTTGACATTAGTTTTTATTGATTGTTTTGATAACAGGTAACCCGTTTACGTCTTCAATGTTTAATTCTCCAGAAAAAAGTTATGATAAATTGGACTAAATTTAATGTAAACATTGACCTAAAAGTTGATAAATAACGGTCAACCTTTTGAATTAATTCCAAGTTAAACGAATTCCAAAATTTAATCAATACATAGATTTCTATACTTTTTTGATCGCATAGAATTTATACCAGGGTTATGTATTGTTTTGTTCTGTTATCTTTCAAAACTATCTCTCTGAACGGATTCAAGTCGCTGGGTAGGCTTAGCAGGTGCCCGTTTTGGTTGGTTTTGTAACCTGACTTGTTTTGATACTTTTGAATTATTGCTTATGGCTAACAAAAAATGAGTAAATCATTCATTTCAATATTACAGGGTGACTGATAATATAGAAATGTACGTTAATCATGTATGACCAACAGAAATTTTTCTGCTCCCTATATGACTAGTTCTCTCTATTAAGTTTAGTGTTTATATTATTTGTACCCCCCAACTTTACCTACCAAGTGGTACAAAAACCTCCTGGCAAAATTTCAAGTGGACACGCCAATATCATATGTAATTTTCAGTCTTGAGAAAAAAATATTATATTTTCATCATGTAGCAGCCTCAAAATATTTCAGTATGAACTAGTGAGACTAAAAATGAAAATTATGAATACAAAATGATTAAAATCTCCTTATTTTTACGGCATATATTCTCCCTATCAAAATATCCTTATTTAAACCAATTCCCACACAATGACGCTTTAGATGACCCTCTAGAAAAGAAGCCTTGAAAAAGATTGTGGAAAATGAAGAAATTGCTGGTTGCAAGCAATTTCTTCATTATCCATAATGTTTTTCTACCCCAAAAGATAAAGATTTTTTTTAAATTTCATCAACTTTAGATTGCTGTCTGCAACTCCTTTCAATTCAGACTAGTCTAGAATTTGTCGTGTGGTAATGGGTTAATGGCAGTTATTCTCCCTATCAAAGGAAGTCACTGGAACCATGAGGACTTTCCATGAAGAATTTCTGCTTCAATCCCAAAAAAGAATATACTGAAGTTGGAAAATCAATGGACACAACATTCAATTAACTTAGGTTGAATCACCAGTCTATTCCAATGTTCCAATGTTTTCTGTTCTTTGATTTAAATATAATTCTGCAGAAAGATTTTATTCAGTATGACAAAGTTTAAAAATTGAGCATTGTTATTGAGGATGTTCCACATTTTACTGAATATTCGGGGTACACTCCATTGTTTTTTAGACCTAGTGATTAACCTTTGTTACATATGCTGAACCCATGATATTCCTGTTTTGACAGGAGGTATAGGTAGTGATAGTCCTGCTTTTTTACACCCCACAAGAACAAAAGCCTTGGAAGGCATAGTGGAAAACAAAGAAATTACTTGTAACAAGCATTTTTTTCATTATCCAGACAAAGGATTTCAAAATTTCACTGATGTCTGAAACTACTCTCAATTCAACCAGTTTGAAAATTAATGGGCGAATTTGTAATAAAATTGAATTGTCATTATAACCTCATTTTATTTAAAGAATTTTTCTGGTATTAAATGGGTTCATAAGCCATATTTTCATTATCATCATCTTTCAGATTGAAGTAAACCCAAAATGTCCTTTGGACACCCTTTGACTCGTCACAGTATAAATGGTCAAGGGATGAATGGGGCAACAAATGGTATTAATGGAAACAATGCCGGGGCCTCTCTTGACACTCAGATGAATGGAACTGGACAAGGACCACTGGCAGGCCTCAAGGCTGTTGACCCAGAACAACTGAAGGCCAGATTATACTCTTATGCGCCCCATCAAGCTCCTGTTAACCCAAGGGTACTGAAATTCAATAGATTAACACAGGCCCAAGTACGAAAGGCTAATATACCCACCGCACCCAAACTTGAACCAGTGGTGAGTGCTTTTATATGTTCCCTTATGTAAGTGTTACACTTTAGGGTACACCTCCTCAGGGATTTAGTTTCATCTTAAATTTTGGGGGTCCCTGGGACTCTACATGTTTGGTTTAGGGAGTCCCTGGTTAAGTTTTGAGGGTCCCTCATTGGTTTGGAAAAATAGATTAATAAGCATAACTAGAGTATATCAATTAAACTACATGTACTGTTAGTGATGTTGATGGGCTCTGTTCAGGGTCTATAGTTTTTTTAAAACCTTTATTGAAGAAGGACCAAAGGTCGCGTTGCTGCGACATTTTGTTATTTCCTGCTGCAGACGAAGAATTAAAATCACGTCATCACCGCAAATATGGACTAAATGAGATTTTCTTTGCCTCGGGCAAAATAATCAAAAAAGCAAATCTCTGGAGCAGTTAAATGAATATTTACCCTATTACAGAAATATTTTTCTTAATCAACTTCAAAATTTAAGATAGAGATTGTGCATTATTTTGTAAATGAAAGACATGGATATTCATCAAGACCATTGTATCAACTGTAAACAGTTTCTCGCAATTTGATTGGCTGTCGTAGAATGTAAAAAGTTGTTACCCTCCTGTTACTTTTTACATATCAAAATATAGATAAAAAATCGAATTGGCAGCGCAAAAGATCGTTTTTATGAAGTTGCATTTGGATATCTCACTTGATAAATCATGACAAAAATTATCTGTTGTGAATTTAATAAAGAAAACAATACACTTAAGGGGTTCACTTTAATAAATAATAGCCGGTAAACGTCACGGACTGGAGTTACTCCAACAGCTATTCGGAATTCTTGGTGTTTTTCATTCTTCGCATTGTCCGATAAGTTGTGAAGATCGGCATGTTACGCAAGCCTAAATACTGTAGCGTATTGGTATTTGACGTAGAGTTAAGGCATTTGTACCACCTGGTGTAATCATCGACAATTGAAAATTGAAAATTTTCAGAATTCTGTTATCATTAATCCATATTTTGATTTTGAAACTGCGTCCCTGGGGACGCATGTCTACCAATTTTGTGGGTCCTGCTATCATGATTCTGCGTACCAGACGCAGGTTTTCTGCGTCCGTTAAACCCTGCCTCCTGTTTGTTCATATTCTGCCAGAGATGTCTATGAAGTTGATTTCTAAAAGAAAAATTGATTTTTGAACAACAAGTTCTATCAGTGATTTAGGCCCTTTGCTTTTACAGCAATTCAGTAAGGTAATTTATACAGCATGACAAGGGTTAAAAGAAACCCAAAGTGTTGTCCTTAAACTTAATAGCTTGTTCACAATGAAAACAATCTAGAGATCCCGGGTTTGATCCCCGATGGCGGCACTCATCCTTTCCGACTATATGTCTCTCACCAATGGGTCGATAATCGTAGAATTATGTGGGATAGCAGCTGGAGGCTAGGAAAGGATGTAATGGTAGTACTGGTGTGAGAAATTCCAGGAAGCCATTGTTAGGTGCTCCAGCCTCTGCGATATAACTGAAAGATTGTTGAAAGCGGTGTAAAACCCCATTCAAACAAACAAACAAATCATAATGAAAAAAAAAGAAAAAAAAAGAGTTCAGATTAATCAGTTTTTATTTGCGCAGGGTTCTTAAACTATTAACTATTGTCATACTGAACCCTTAATATTACTGTTTTGGCTGAAGGTATAGATAAAGATCAGCCTGCACATACTTGCAATCTAATTTTTGTCAACACTACCTGTTTGTCCTTTTCAAGCCAGTGCTATCAGTACTTTGATTAAAATGTAATTCTTGAGAAGTGTTTTATTCATCTTCAGAAGGGTTAATGCTAAATCTTCAGACTTCATAAATTCTTGAAAAATTTCAGTGGTTGCAACTCCTTCCGAATTTATATAATATATATTCTGATGTTTTATTGTTACAGCCAAGCCTTCAGAAATATCAAGAGAGAAACCAGCCGGAATACATTCAACGTAGAAATAGAGAAAGAATCGAGGCAGAAAAATTGGCTAAATTAGAAGCAGAGGTTAGTCCAGCAAAGAAGGCCAAGCGAATAAGTTCTGTGGCTCCGCTAGAACGGATTGAGGGTGCTTCACCTCTCCCAGACCTACCAGATGATCTGAAACAAAAACAAGATGCAATGGTTGCCCGTATACCATCACCACCCAAGGAGCCTAAATCAATGACCCCAAGAGGTCGGGTTCATGCCCAGGGCCCAGTGATTCCACCTTCAACAAAACCAAAAGGTACATACTTTAACCCATAACCACATGACTAGCTTTTAGATTAGTCTAAGTTGAAAGATGTTGTAGATTGTGAAAATTTTAAAGCTCTTTTAAGTTATAAATGTTGTAGACATTGAAGAAATTGCTACTTACAAACAATTTCTTGATTGTCCATAACGTTTTCCAAGTCAATTTTCTCCAGGGACATAAAAAAGCAAGGTTGTGTGGGAATGGATTAACAACCAATAGACAAGGTTTAAGACCCATCCCAAATAAGAAAGTTTGCAGACAAAACATTCTGTAGGAGTAAATAATTATTAATTCACAGGCTAGAAAATTTTGTGTGGAAAACAGAAATTGCCGTAACCTCTTTTTTATAAAAATTTCTATTAAATCTTTAACAGGGTTGGTAAAAAGTCAAATTTGTTTGGGAAATGTGTTAGTTCATAATAAGATGGAAAAAGAAGACTGTTGACAAAAGCATTTTTGAATGAATTTAGTTTCTTGTTAGGTTGAAAACTTGTTGAGAAAGATGAAGTTGAGCATGACTAGTCGGGGCTTTTTTTTCATAACTTGTTTACTCTAAAAGATAAACCAAGATTTTACCAAAGGGGCTTATTGTATTGCAGCATATTCAAATTTTTGTGTACAAAGGTCATTGATATTAAGTTGTCAGCTTCAAATGTCTTGTACAAATCATAGAAGGTGAGGGGTTGATAGTGAATTTTTGAGGTGTTGGTTGAATTAATTTTTTCTAGGTCCTGCCTATTGGTAGATGCATGTACTGGAGTATTTAATCCATTATATAAATTGGCATGTTAATTCAGACAGCATTGATTAACCCTTTCCCACACACTGATGCCTTTTGATGCCCTTTAAGAAAAACAATTAGGAAAACATTTTGTAAATTGATGAAATTGCTTGTAACAAGCAATTTCATCATTTTACACAATGTTTTTTTAAACCTGAAAATTGAAAAAAAAATGAAATTGAATTGTTGTCTTCATCTCCTTTCAATTTTTAATTGTCTAAAATTTTGCCGCCTGGTAATAGGTTTAAATTGGCTGTGCATATGCAAATTTATCTTTGTCTACATTCTCAACAAAAATATACAGTCTAATTATTTCTCACTAATTGTGTTTTAGTTGATAAACAGAAACTATTAATATACAATAAATATAAGCCTATGTGAGGTATTTACAACTGTGTCTCATGTTCGTGAAGCGTCCACATTGAGCAGCCTGGACAGCTATACAGTGCAGGTAAAATTCTTGCAGGGTGTTTTAAAAGGTTTTAGTCAGAATCTATCTATAGAGCACAAAGTGAAGACTCTGATCAGACTGCTGTTGCACAGACTGATCTGAGTCATCACTTGGTGCTCATATGAATTGATTAGAACTGTGATGCACAGCTCATATAATATATGTAAAAATATGGTTGATGATTTCAGTGTTGGAGCCCTTATGTAGTTGATAATTTCAGTAGTGAAGCCCTAATATAGTTGATGATTTCAGTGTTGGAGTCCTAATTTAGTTGATAATTTCAGTGGAGGAGTCCTAATGTTGTTGATAATTTCAGTGGAGGAGTCCTAATGTAGTTGATAATTTCAGTGTTGGAGTACTAATGTAGTTATTAATGTTTGTCTCGGAGTTTGGTATTAGTTGATATTTTCAGTGTTGGAGTCCTATGAAGGTCTGAGAGACACAGGGAAGATTATACAGCTGATAAAAGACAATGAGAAGATTGGATTCCTGTACCTGAGTCCTGCTGTTCCAAAATCATCGGTTGATTATCATTATTATAACCTAAAGTAAGTAAAATAACTCTTTGGAAGTTTAAACCTTCAGTGGCTGATTTAAAGGGGGATCAGGGGGTTTGGTTGAACTTGCAAGGCTTGAGAATTCTACTCATCAGCTGGTTGTGCACATTTTTTTCATTTTTGTCTATATATGAAGGACGCATGAAATTTAAAAGATTTGAATATAGAAATTAATGTAAGACTATATATTCTCACTGTGCAGGACTAGTTAATTTTATTAATTTCCAAGTCCTGAACCCCCCTCTGCAGCCTAATAATTTACTTTTCATGTGGAAATTCAGTACAAATTTTGTAAAAATGAATCCCCCCCCTCCATTGACAATTTCAAACCACCTGTAGAAAAATCCTAGACCCGCCTTTGAACTTTAACCACTATTCTCCAATTAGAGTGACTAAAATTTGTCTCAAATAGTAGACATGCATTATTTTTTCAATAAAAAGTTTTTTATCAATACTGTCAAGATGATTCCAATGAATACCCACAAAAAAAATATCTGTGTGTGACAATTTCACAAAATCCTGAAGCAATGACACTGTTCAGCTCGGACAGTTTGATTCAAGTCTTCACACCCTGTTTAGTACTTTTTAGTCTGAGCTGTGTATGAAATTAATTTTCAACAGAAATCTTAACTCACTATGAATCTTTTCTGTTAGTTTTCTCAGCCCTATCATTTTAATGTGGTTCTGATTTTTAAACAAAAAATCTGCATGACAAGGGACCCACACAATCACACCTTTTTACACCCCTCCAGAAAAGAATTGCAAAGAAATTGTAGGCAATGAAGAAATTGCTTGTAACAAGCAATTGCTTTCATTGTCCACAATGTTTCCTACTTTTATAAATTACTAATAGTTTCAAATCCATCAAATTGAAATTGTTTTCTGCAACTTTTTTTTAATTTGGACTAGTCAAAGATTTTGTTGTGTTGGAATGGCTTAAAAGCTCTATTTTTCTCAGATAATAAGCCTACAGATTTTTAGATTGAAAGAGGTTGCAATGGGCCATTTAGTGGCTAGTAAATCAAATTAGGATCATATATAAAAATAATTAAGAAAAAAGAAATTAAATGTTTTTAGCAAAGTCAGGGATCTGAAAACAGGTTATCTAGGGTGGAGGGTTGATGAAAAATTCTGGTTTGAAGCACCAGAAGAAAATAATATATTTTCATGCATGTGATCCAGAATCAGAGGTAAAAGTCACCATCTTTCTCTTCTAAGATAAAAGATTTTAGCATAACCTTTTCATTATTTTCCATCAGTTTAGGTAAGAAATTGTTTTTTGTTATAGGGTGGTGAACCATGAAAATATCAACAAGACAGATTACTGCACGATCAGCCAGAAAGGCGTCACTCGTATACGGAATGACGATGAGACAGAATTCGTTACACTTGACAGATGGGAGCAAGAATATCAATACTTCCAGAAACTTATAAAGGTAAGTCTGTTGAAAATTTCTAGCTAATCAAGAGTTAAGTGATTGGGCACTTACAACAGTATTGTACTAGTCCCCTTCAAAATGAAATCTGTCTCACAAAAAGGACCATCTGGGATCTCTGAAACTAACCTTTGAAAAAAGGATTGGATACAGTAGAGGTCATTCAGAGGCGGTACTTTGTAAACAGATATAAAGTAAGGTTGAATCAAGGTATATTCAGAACATCTCAAGACACAGGACTGATCGACATGTCTACAATGTAGAGTAGATTTACCATTTGAAACTGATAACTGCAAGGTCAGTGTCATAACTCAAGGTCAAACATTTGGCATTCTCAGCATGTTATTCCTGGACAACTGTCTAGTTTGATCCATACTTAATACTAACTATTCAGCATTCAACAATTAGCATTCTTCATAGCCTTGTTTAAGACAGGTCATAAAAAATCTCAAACTCAAATGTTTCACAGTTTGTCTTAAAATAATCCAGATGTATATATCCTCGGGACGTAAAAGAGTAATTTTTGTCCCGATCTAAGAAAATATGCTTTTAAAATGATATTCTGTAAATGAAATTACCTTCTTGTAACCAATTTCTTTGTGCTAAGAATCAATAGTTGTCAAGTTGTTTTCTGTTTTATATAAACAATTAATTCAATTTTCATTTTCAGATAAGAACATTCAGTCTATTTAGAAAATGGAAAGCCTTCAACGTATGGAGAGGAAATGTGAAGTCCAAGAAACTGGCGCACTGCAAGAAGGCCCTTAATGAAAACCTGTTTATTGTCAATCCAGTAAGTCTTATATTATATGTACATGGAGAGGTTATGTAAAACTTTTGTCAGTGCCAATAAATACAATTGAACTTGTCAAGGAACGGCCAAAATGTGGTCATTTAGTGAATGCTTCCTTAATAAACTTTCCTTTTGTGATATATGAGGGATCAGTTTGGATGCATACATAAATTATTGCAGGATTTTTACTTCATTCTCTTTTAGAATAATCTAATTTTTCCCCAAATTTCTTTCAATGTTTTTCCTTGATGTCATTTCTAAAGAACTTGAAAAGTAAATGTCACGGAGAATTTTTTTTCAAAAGACTTTTTATATTCCAATTTCAGTCTCTGCGTCCAGCATTGATGAATGTCCGTGAAATGTGTCACAGAATATCAGACATGGGTCTGTGTAAAGTTGAGAAGGGGCACACCTACTCGCTACGAGAGTTTAATGAGGCCCAGTTCACCCAGCTCAGTGAGGTGGCTGGTCGACTCATGGAGTTTAGAGATCTCGTCAAGGAGGTGGTACGGAGTGCATGTAGGACAGCTCTTTTAGAGGCAGGATTTACCCCGGATGATTATTTCTATGATGGAGGAGAGAGCCCAGGTATGGTTAAACCAATTGCCTTTGTCAATGTGAGAATTGATTAACTAATTAAACACATTTTCTCATGAAATATATCAAAACAGCATAATTAGACCTAAATCAAGATGTATTTATGGCGAGCAGCATGTAAGGAAAAAGTAGAATGGTTGTTTCGACCTAAAAGTTGTAACTGCAGCTTGAGTAGGCTGTAATTAAGACGTTTAAGTTGCCAAACTAACAAACATGCATCACATAAATGGCAGCCAATGTCAGAGTTCAAAGTTGACTTCCAGTCTAAATGGTTGACGATTCTTTGCGATTAGTGAAATGACAATTCACTGCTGCCATTCAAAAGAAGGGGTGTAGAATTCCTGTACCTAATCAGACATTAACTTTTCTTATTGACCAATTGCGGCTGACAATAAACAATTCAACCGACCAATCAAATCATTCATTCAGCCAGGACCTGAGGTTTTAATGTCCGACATTGGCCGCCATTTTTGTTAACCTTTTCTGTTGGTTTGGCAACATATCAAGCTGTAGTTACAATGTTTATGTCACCAACCAACCATTTTAATTTTTTGTAATATGCTACTGTCCATGAATTTTGCAAAATAATGCTGTTAAAAATCGTTGCGGAACTTCCTGTTGGAGTCAGTGGGCGTGGCCAATGGAGTGAGTGGGCTGGGCCAGCTATTGGTCAGTTGTGGACAAGTATACTTTACAAGACCACTTGTCCCGGGAAAAGTCAGTTCAAGGGAAAATCTGCATGGTACAAATAGATCACAAATAAAACTCTTAATATCAATCAAAAATTATCTTTATAATTTTCATATTGAAGGGTAGAATATATTGTGGTTAATGAAGAAAATGCTTGGATCCAGCATTTTCTTCATTAACAACAATGTTTTCTCAGAATTTGTAATATCACCTTCTGCAAACAAGTTCATTTTAATTCTGGACAAGTTGAAACTAGTCTTGCTTGTCTTGGACAAGTTGAGAAAATCAGTATTTCCACACCATTGTCTAAAAAAGCAGAATAAATTGAAAGTCATTATTTTATAATCAATTACTTCTATAAACATGAAGAACTATGAATTTTATGTTACAGGAGACTTTGGTGCCCCTGGTACGGCCTCAAGCTATCTCATGCAAAGTAACTATGATATGGACATATATGGGGAAGCTCCTGATAAAATGACTTACACAGAACAGGCAAACAAACGGGAACATTGTAAACGTCTTACATGGTAGGTGTTGATATTTGAATAAGCTTTTATCCATTTTAAATGTTATCATGTTTTAAAGCTCAGAGAAAAAAGGCAAGGTAAAGACATTGACACAAAAGATGAAATTGCATTGTATTTTAGCCTTAGACAATTTCAGCCATTTAACATGCATGCTTGCCCCAGCAAATATTTTTTCTGTCATTTATCAGCATAAGTGGGATGAACAGCTGGAGGCTTGGAAAGGATGTAGTGGTAGAACTGGTGTGAGAAATACCAGGAATCCATGGTTAGATGCTCCAGCCACTGGGATATGACTAAATTACCGTTAAAAGCGGGTATAAACCCCATTCAATAATTAGCACATAAACCCATTATAGACCCATATTAGCCTGCACATTTGTGCAATCCAATCAGAGTCTTCCTGTTGTGATCTGTATATAGGTACAGATCTAATCTATTTTTTTAGATAAACAGAGGATATTCTAAATGCAATGTGGTATTGTCCAGGCTTATTGGTGTCTAGATGTCACCCACTTGCTGTTCATGCACAGGTTCTCTTGTGGTCTTATATCTCTGAACCTATTCTAACATAAACCAGTTTTTTTCTATGTCCCTAAGAAATAAAACTTTGGAAAGAATTGTGGAAAATGATAAACTCGCTTGTTACAAGAAATTTCATCATTATCATAAGTGTTTTCAACCAAAAAATACAAAGATTATTAAAATTTTTCTCAACTAAAAAATCTGCAACTTCTTTGAATTTGGACCAGTCTGAAATTTTGTCATCTGTGGATGGGTTAATGTCATATAATACATGGTGAAGTTGATTTCATTGCCCTAATTGGGTATTTTTGTCAGTTAAAATGATTTTGAATAACAATTTAGTTTATTCCGTTGGTTATTGTTATTACTTTATTTGACTGCTTACAGAATTTATTCTAAGTTCAATTTATTATGAGAATATTTACCTATTTCTCAATAATTTTGAAGAAAAGCACATGACCATCTATTGTTATTTAGTTATAAATGCCTATTTTTGCAGTACTTACCAATTGTTGAAAACTTTACAATGAAAACTTTACAATCAGGCATTTTTCTCTAAAATCAAGCATTATGGTGTATTCTGAAACTAAACATCCTGATTTTCCAAAACGTTATCATTATCCTCATGATCTTTTGTTTTCATTGTATGCATTTGAAAGCAATTTATCGATGGTTCAGCGCAAAACAGTTGTAACTGCCTATAAACATATAGGCAGTTACAACTGTTTCACGCTGAACCATTGATATACTTGAGAACATTCAATATGGCGATTCTGAATGTGAAGATAACTTTCCAGTCTGAAACCATTTCTGATTTCAATTAAACCAGTTTATAACAATCATGTTTACAGTTTTATTCGACTGGCGGACTACCTGATCGTCAACACAATGCACGTTCTGGCTGTTAACTCCGTGTCAACACTTCTCAACTATCTAACAGAACAATTACAAAATACACCGACCCTCGCTCAGATACAGGGCCTTGATGAAGAAGGGAAGGAAGAGAAAACTGAAGAGGAAAAGGATAAGGTAAAATAGTGTACTTGGGTCACAATTATTATCATGAAGAAAATAGAAAAAGGAGGAATTGCCCATTACGAGCAAATTCTTCTTTTCTGTTCTCAAAAACAATTTGCATTAAATTGTGTACAGTACATGCACATATTTACATTGCAAAAAAATTAACATATATTTTGAAGACCTTAACTTATTCTCATATAAAGCCTCACACACACAGAAAAATGCTTGCGAAAACATTGTGTAAAATGAAGAAATTGCTAGGAATAAGTAATTAATTCACATCCTTATGTGTAATTCTTTTCATAACACCTAGTAGTTTCTTTTTCCCTTAAAGGTTTGAAATCTAACCCTGAATTATTTTTTTAACCAATTATCAGACGGCAAAATGTAAGACTGGTCCTGATTGGAAGGAGTTGCAGACAACATTTTAAAGTTCATGAAATGTTAGATTTTTTTTCAACAGGGGCATCAAAAAGCATCATTGTGTGGGAATGGGATAAATTATTTGAATATGATTTGACATGATTTGAACTGGTCCTAAAAAGCCTTGAGTTTTAGCCTTTTTTTATTAAACTCTTTAAAATGATTTTGGACCCTATCAAAACTTAAGAATAACATCATTTCATTTGGAAACCTTAAACCATTCCCACACAATGTTCCTTTAGATGCTATTCTTGCCTCAAGCAATAAGACTATAGTTAGCTTTTCACAAGCTTACTGTTGTTTTTGTTTCTGCCTTTATCAAAATGGTGTATTTTCATATGTCTAAATAAGCTACGGCCCCATAAGATGGTTAATTGTCACAGGGGATAGTACAAACTGCTTAGATTCCTGCCCAATTCTTTAAAGTGCTTAATGGATAGCACCATCATATGGGGCCTCAGTTTAATGTCTCACCCAAAAGACAATTTGTTTGTTAGTTGATGTGGTCAGCGTAGGGCTCAAACCCATTATCTTGAGGTTTGAAGTCAAGTGCTCTACCAACTGAGCTAGAGCACTGGACTTGAAAATCAAAATAACTATCCAATTTACAAGAATATATGTTGGTACATGTCTATATCAGTAGGACTTGCTAAGAAATATAAGCTCAGAGTCCTTTTGAAGGAAAGAAAGAAGATTACAATATTAGTTACAGAGAGCATCCTTTTTCTATATACTGTATGTATAGAATTGTTTACTATTGAATTTTGATCTTTCAGTTCTTTAAAAAGAATTAAAACCCCTTATTTCTTTTTAAACCTTTTTTTTCTAAACCTTATTTGGAAGTGAGTGGTTAAGTTATGTATATGTGCTGTGTGACTGTTCATGTTGGAATGTCCTTGGGCAATCTTTGAATTAGAGATATCCAGGAATACATGAATAGATGAACTTCACATTTATATAAAGTGAAAGATTGTTTAAAGTGTTATAAAGCTCCAAACAAACAAATCCAGGACAAACAATGTAGAGTTTTCATCTAATGATAGCTATTTAGTAAAGTTGTGTTACAGAGTTTAACCCCTGTCATGCTGAATAAACAGGGGATATAGACTAGATCAGATGGCACATTCATGCAGGCTGATCTCTGTCTATACCTCCTGCGATTACAGGAATATTCTGGGTTCAGCATGACAAGGGGTAACAAGATTTTGATTTTCCAACCCAGAAAAAAACTGAACCCCAACAAAATACTGAAAATAAGGAAAGCGAGGATGGTGATAAAAAACCTGAAGCTATAAATGAGGAGGTATAAGCTAGACTAGACTAGTCTTCTATAGTTGAGAAGAAAATGTAAAAAAAGAGAGGTGTTTGATCATTTTTAGATACTATTTTTCTTCTGGCATGACTGTCTTATGGAGAAAACCAGGGGCATCACTTTAGTCTCCGTATTTTTGTCCTCTTTTTTGGTTCATTATACCCCTGGCTATGAAGAAGAGAGGGATATATATTTGTTTCAACATGTCTGTCTATTTGTTCATCCATCCAGTCTCTTTTTCTGTCCATAGATTTGGTATGACTCTAGAACCTATTGACCTACAACCATGAAACTTCATACAGTTATTGCCAATTATCTATGGAAGAGCCCCTTTGTTTGGGAGTCATATAAGTCAAAGGTCAAGGTTACAATTGAACTTTAAAACATAAACTTTTCCGCTTTCTTACTCATTTGACCTTGGACATGTATCCAAAGGTTATCCATGTGTTAAGGAAGTGCCTTTTTGTCTTTTGGTAGCATGGGTCAACTATCACCTGTGTTATTTAACTGACAAAATCCTGGTGGGGGTTTGCTTTGCAACAATTTTGTTTAAATCCGATATTTTCATTTTTTGATGCGACTATTATCACTGAAAATATTTACTTGTACTTGGAACATGTGTTAACATTAAAAAGAGCAATCTATAGTTTCAAATGAGATAACTGTGAAAATAATATTCATTATACCCTTTTAATACCACTTTTTATTTCTCTGGAGAAAAAAGCTTTGAAATACACTGTGGAAACTTAAGATATTGCTTGTAACAAGAAGTTTCTTTCTTATCTACAATGTACGGTAATGATTTAGAACTCCACAATTTAAACCCTATCCCACACAAACAACATCAATGTAAAGGATCTGGAAAACATTGTTGAAAATCAAGAAATTGCTTGTCACAATTTCTTCATTATCAACAATGTTTTCTTACCAAAAATACAAAATTTCACCAACTTGATATTGTTTTCTACAATTTCTATTAATTTGGACTGGTCTAAAATCTTATCAAGTTGGAATGGGTTTATCTCATTTGAAGCTCTTTGGTGACATTTTGTTCCTGATCACACACCTCTCTTTTTTATCAACCTTTTGGGATAGGCTTCCGTTTTTATTTCATTTTCATCTTGAGGTAGAATAGATTTTATTTTGTAAGCTTTATTTTCCATAGTGTAATGCTGTCAGTACGAGTTAGCAAGTAATATTCCTGCCTGAGTTAGGGCGATGGATTCAAACCTGAATTTTGTAAGATAAAGTACATAATACCGGAACAGACAGAAAAAAGTGCATAGTGGTGTATTTCATGACTGCAACTTCTGATTATCAAGCCATTTGATTAAGGACGAGGATAGATCTTCTTCCACATTTACGTTTTAAGTTTTGCTTTTATTATGCCTCCACATTGATAAGATGGGGGGCACATTGTTTAACTGTCTATCTGTCTGTCTGCAAGTGGTAAACTAAACTGAAAACTTAACATTTTGCTCTTATTTAAATGCTATTTGCAAATACATGGTTCATATTTAGGATAAAAGAACCTTGCATGTAAAGATCAAGGCCATCCTTCAAGGTCAAGGTCTTTTACCAATTTCACATGTTTTGTAAGCTTTACTCAAAAACTTAATATTTTCCTCTTATTCAAACACTGATGCAGATACAAAACACATATTTTTGGGATATAGGTTCCTTACATTTATAGACATCAGTTAGTTGTAAGGTCAAGGTCATCCATGAAGGTCAAGGCAACTTATCAAGGTCACATTAAAGGATGCATGGTGTTTCACAAACACATCTTTTTGCATAGATTTTTATTTAACCTGTTACCACTCAATCTCTCATCTTCACACTCATAAAGAATTATATACATGTATTAGAAAAAACAATGCATTCATAAAGCTATTTCTCCTTTTCACATAATAATTTCAATCCTACACGGCATCTTCTTGTCAGCTTACACATATTTTGAAATATTGTTTGCAACCTATTTGAATTTGAATCAATCTGAACTATTCAGTGGTCTTTCAATTGGTTTAGAAACTTTTCGACCATGACTGAAATGTGATAATGTTCTTTTTCATTGCATCATATTTCCAACCATTTCAAATGTGCTTGAAGTTCAGTCTCTCAGCAGCCTGGACAGCCACTATAGGCATGTTGAATGTTTACTGAGTTGTCTCAACCCATTCCAAAACAATGATGCTTTTGGATGCCTCTCAAGAAAGTCAAATTGGTAAAACATTGTGTAAAATGAAGAAATTGCTTGTTGCTTGTTACCAAGAGAGTTGAAAACATCTAATATTTCATCAACTTTAAATTTTGTCTGCGATTCTTTTAAATTTGGACTAGTCTAAATTTTATCATCTGGTAAACAGTAAAGAAATTTTGGTTCAGTAGATCATCTTGAAGCACAGGCAGATCTGAGTCTAATTTGCACTCATGTGAAATGGTTGGAAATGTCATGACATACTCAACTTTTTGTTGTTCAATGTAAGACATAAATGTTGTATCCAAGATTATTCAAAATCATTTTTGTTGAGCCTGCTTGGGGTGAGCGAGACATAGTTGTTGCTATGACAAGAAGGTGTATGTGCGTTAGTGTGTTAGTCAGTCCGTAATTGTCCGGACATTTGCTCCCACATTTATTCTCCATCATGAGTAGATGTGCCTTTTTAAAGAATTTTTGAGAAAGTTTTATTGTCAAGGTCACAGCTCAAGGTCAAATACTTAGATTGTGCTTGTCCGGAGCATTTCTCCTACAATTATGGATGGATATCAAAATAAATTGGCACAATTATTCTCCATCATAATTAGATGTGTCATTTGAAAGAATTTTTTGGATAGCTTCAAGTTCAAGGTCACAGCTCAAGGTCAAATACTAAAATTGTGCTTATCTGCTTATCTTAACGTTTTCTACCCAATAGGATATGGAATTTTAACATTTCACAAACTTTGAAACTATTGTCTGCAACATCATTCAATTTGGACCACTCTAAAAGTTATTTTGTGGTTTTGTAATGGGTTAAGTGGTTATCATTTCTCCTTATCTTTAGCTCTGAGACTATGATTAAATTTGGGATCATACATTGTTATTTAAACCCATTCCTACTCAATTCCATTTTTCAAATTCCATAGGGAAAAAGTTTTTGAAAATGAAACAATTAAGGAAAATGAAGAAATTGTTTGTAACAGGCAAATTCCGCTGTTTCTTTCCGTGATAGACAAAACAGGTAAAACTGCACAAACTTGAAATAAATGTCTTTAAGTTATTTTCAATTAGGACCTGTCTAAAATTTTGTTGTCTAGTAATGGGTTAAGAAAATATCAGAGCTAAAAAATAAATGCATCATAAAATAGTCAACATGAAATGTGAATTAGGTCAATGTATTGTTTGTAAGCTGGTTTAAATCTGGAATAATGCCATTTAAAAATCACCATGTATTGATTTCGATATCAGATTAAAACAGGGTATTTTATCATGAGTTTAATGGCATTACCCTTTTACATCTTATCCTGTTCCCACACAATAACACTTTTTGATGCCCCTAAAAAAGAAATGTTTATACAACATTGTCAAAATGAAAAAAATGATTGTTACAAGCACTTTCTTCACCATCCACAATGATTCTATCTCAAAAGAAAAAAAAAAAATAAACATAAAATAAAATTTCATCTCCTAAAATTGTCGTCTGCAACATCTTTGAATTTAGACCAGTTTACAATTTTGTTGATTGGTAATGGGTAAAACTCAAAGCCATCTGACACAGTAAAATTCTCTAATCAAAGTCTTCTTTACAAAAATTGACACTAAACCATTGCAAGATGGCAAAAATTTTGACTGATTCAAATTGATAGAAATTGCAGACAAAAATTTTTAGTGTAGGAAATTTTTAAAATCTTCATCTTTTGGGGTAGAAAATATTGTGGATAATGAATAAATTACTTGTGATAAGCAATTTCTTCATTTTCTGCAATGTTTTCTAAAGTCAAAAAGCATCATTGTGTGGGAATGTTTTAAGCAAGCATGAATGGTTTACATACACATTTTGATTTAGCAAAGTATTGATTTTACTAAAAGTCTTCTGTTACCTGTTTAAAGACTCCTGTTGAAAGTGAGACAACAGTTGATGAAGATTATAATTTAGCTGACCTCAACTCTAATTTGGTATCTGTTTGTTACAATAGTTCATGTTATGTTGATTATGCTTATTTTTCTTTTAGATGTTAACGCTTGTCATGCTATACCTGTAATATTCCTGTTTTGGCAGGAAGTTTAGACAAAGATCAGCCTGCACATGAGTGCCATCTAATCTTGATCTACACCTTTATTTTGTCCCCTTTTAGCCAGAGTTGTTTAAATAATCAATTTTCAAAAGGAATATTGACCTTCATTAAGACCTTGTAGGGCTGTCAATACTTTGATTTTAAAGCAATTCTATATAAGATTTTAATTCAGCATGACAAGGGTTAAGTATTTTCTTTGAGGGAAAAGATTGTTTCTGAATGTGTTTTTCAGTTTTGTAAAGCATTTCAGCTTAAATTGCATTTTAGCTTAGCTTATGGAAAACAGTTTACATTTGTTTTTAATCTAGATTTTTACAAGCTGTGGCAAAAAACCTTTACATAACAAAAGGTTGAGGAGAAAAAACTTATTCATGAACAGAATTTTTTTCAGACGGATAAAACCCTGCAGCATTGACATGGTCATGACCTCTAGCTTTCATGGTTTGTGTTATTAGCAGGAAAAACTCAGATAGTTTGACTGTAACATGCTGCAGTTTCTTGTTTTTTTACACCTGGGGAAAACATAAATGTCAGTTTAATCCTTTAAGTGTCAAAAGATTGATAATCAAGATTAAAAGTATATCTTATCAAACTGTATATTTGACTCATATTGTCTGCTTATCAGAATAATTTCACATGAAAAATGAATTAATACTTCAAAACAGCTTGACACAACAAGAATAGTGTACTATACTGGTTTGTGAATAAAAATTCAGTTTTCTATGAAATTAAAAAATAAACAAAGTTTGGGTTTAAAAATGACATTGACCTTTTGGGATATTCAAGATTTCCAATTTTGACCTTATGAATGTTGACTATATCTAGGTATTGTCATCAACATGATATCATTATTAGTGTTGGCTGCCTTTAGATGACAAATTTGTGGTCGTGAAATATGTAATGACTTGACTCATTCCAATAAAAATCCAACTTTATGACACCCCTCAAGAAAACAGCTTTGGAAAACATTGTACAAAATTAAGAAATTGCTTTTGAGAAGCAATTTCTTAATTTCCCACAATGTTTTCTATCCACAATGGCAAAGATTTCAAAATATCATCAACTTGGAATTGTAATCTGGAACTTCTTTTAGATTAGACCAATATAAAATTTTGATGTCTAAGGATGAGTTAAGAGTGACATTTTTATATAGCCGAGAAAAATAAGTTCACTATGAAATATCTATTATCTCATGAATAAAGGATTATTTCCTTTGTATACCCCCCACCTAAAAAGTACCGTAGTATTGGCTGCAGTATGTCTGTCTGTCTGTCTGCCCATCTGTAAGTCTGTAGACTTTTTATTATTCTACCAAGCCTGGTTAGTGCAGTCTGTACAAAGATTTGTGTTTATCATGGGGTAGTGAGTTTAAATCCCTGCTCAGTCAACATTTCAACATTTAACAAGTGTCATGAGGGCCATATGTCATTTATCTCTCACTGATGGACAAAAGATGAGTGCTGGACCTAAGTGGGAGGAACATCTGGCGGCTTAATCCTTTCCTGTCCAATCCCTGGTTATTATGTCCCTGTGTTTGTATACTTAAGAAAATATTGTGGAAAAAGGAGAAATTGCTTGTTAAAAGCAATTTCTTCTTATTCAACAATTTTTGTGCCCTTACTGAATGATTATTTATCAAATAAAATCTGCTTTCAATTGTAGTCTACAAAACCTTTGAATTTGAACAGGTCTGAAATTTTGCAAAACAGTAAAGGGTTAATATTGTGGTTGTGCAGATTTGAGAAAGGACAGGAAACCATGGCTGTGTGTAAAGTGAGTGCACCATCTGCTACAATGTAACTGAAATATTGTTGAAGGAGGTCTTAAATTCCATTCAATGAATGGACAATCTTGTATTTAGTTTTGATTTCTACCCAGCTTCAACTATTCAAATATTGCTTATTTTTGTTAATAATCACCCTTTTCTATTGTAGGAAGAAGATGAAATTCCAGTATTACCTCCCTTGTTTATTTCTGAGTTTATTCTGGAGCCCAATCAACTATTGTTCTCTCCAGACATTGAAGAGTTCCAGGAAGGACTGGCTGAGGTCATTAAACGGTTCCAGGATGCAGTACTTAGCGTACAAAACCTAGTACCAGATACATACTTTGATGCCTTCACAAGGTAGGAATGGACCAATCACCTGCCTCGCCCAATGACTTCCTAGGCACCACCCATTAACTCCGACAGGAAGTTTCACTTCAATTTTTAACAGTGTTATTTTGCAAAATTTATGACCAGTAGCATGTATCAAAAAATTAAAATCGTTGGTTAGTGGCCTAAATGTCTTACTACAACTTGAATCAGCTGTAGTTAAGATGTTCAAGTTGCCAATCCACCAAAAAAGATTAACAATATGGTGGCCAATGTTGGAGTAGAAAGCTCTGGTCCAGGCTGAATAAATGAGTTGATTGGTCGGTCGATTCGTTGATTGACAGCTGCGATTGGTTCAAATCAACTAGTAATACAGACAAGTAATTGACTGAGCTCGATATTAAACGGTATTATTTTGAAAAATTTGTGGCCAGTAATGTCTAACAAATAAGTAAAATGGTTGGTTTGTGATCTAAACATCATAACTACAGCTTGAATAAGTGTGATTGTTTAGGAATGAGCTAAATTTAAGTTATCGACTGCATCTTCTTTAAATTTTGACAAGTCTAAATGTCTTGTAATGGATTAATAATGTTAGAGTCTCAGCTTGCTGTCCCAAATATTCATATGCTGCCTATCATGTTTGAATTCATTTTATTTTCTCAGACCTATCATTAACAACAAGTTTGAGGAGAAGACCTGTGGAGAGGGACCCAGTCTGGCCACCATGTTCGAAGATGATAAACATTTACAGAATATCATACATTCAATCAGGGTATGGATATTTTCATTTAATTTACAAATCGTTAATTGACAAATTGCTGGTCTGGCCTACTGAACTCTGACAGAAAGTTTGACTAACATATTTACCCTTGTCATGCTGAACCTGGAATATTCCCGTTTTGGCAGGAGATGTAGACCAAGATCAGCCTGCACATAAGTGCAGTCTGATCTTAGTCTACACCTCCTGCTTGTGCTTTTCCTACCAGAGTTGTTTATGAAATTGATTTCTAAAATAAATATTGATCTTTGAACAACAAAATCTAACAGTGCTTTCAGCCCTTTGATTTACAGTAATTTAGGTAGGTAATTTATACAGCATGACAAGGGTAAAATGGCATTATTTTGCAATGTTGATGGCCAGCAACGTAACAAAAAAGGAAACAATTGTTCAGTGACCTCAGCATCATAGCTATAGCTTATGTAAGTCAAACCAACAAAATTGCTTTACATAAATGCCAACCAATGATGTAGTTCAAAGTTTACTTCTGGTCCAAACATAATTCAATTGGTCTATTGATTTTTTGATAGAGAGCTGCATACTGTAACAGTGAATTGACAGATGGCTGCTGTCAATTCAAAACCTTACCGACCAATCAGATCATTCATTTATGCCAGAGCTGCTGCTGTCATAGCGCAGTTTTAGCGCATCAGACTCCTAATCTTCAATCATGGGATGGCATGGGTTCGATCCTCGGTGGCGGCATATTTTCTGTCTGACATTTGTCTCTCACCAATGGGTGGATAATCGTTAACTTAAGTGGGATAGCAGCTGGAGGCTAGGAAAGGATGTGGTAGTACTGGTGTGAGAAATACCAGGAATCCATTGTTAGGTGCTCCACCACCACAATATGACTGAAATACTGTTGAAAGAGGCATTAAACCCCATTCAATCAATCAATCATTTATGCCAGTAGTGAAATGCTGACCTTTTGACATTCATGTTATATTTTACATTTAAGTTGTTTGTAGGTGACTTAAACTTCTGAGCTACAGCTGATGCAAGTTGAAGTTAGGATATTTAGATTGGACCCTTCTTGGGTGATATTAGACTTAATACTTGAGTCTTCTGCATCCAAACTAGTTGTTAACTGGTTTATATAAATTTTGTTTATGGAGGTATAAATAATTTTTTTCGACCAACTAAAATGCCTTTTTGGCAGACAAAACTAAGAATTAAATCATGTGTATGATTTTCAATGTCAAATAACTAAATTTTTTTTGCTTCTATTTCTTTCCGCTTCACTGTTTCTATTTTTTGAAATATTTTCTGTCTTTTTAATCATTAGGAGGCCATTACAGCTGCATTCCGGGCTGCTAGTCAATATGCAGACACATTTGAACCTCACAGAGAGTTCTACAGGGAGAATGAGAGTCTTGACCTAGAGGCTGTGAAGGCACAGGATCATGGTAAGACAGCAGACATAGAGAATATTTACCCATTCCAACATATCAAAATTTTAGGCTGGTCCAATTAAACAAAAGTTGCAGACAACAATTTTCAGTTGATAGAATTTAAACACCTTTTCAGGGGGTTGGGGTAGGACATTTTTTGAATAATGAAGAAATTACTTGTAACAAGCAATTTCTTCATTTTCGACAATGTTTTCCATTGCTTTTTTCTTTAGGGGCTTTAAAAAGGCAGGATCGTGAGTGAATTTGTTAATAAGTGGTCATCAAAACCTGAATGTATTAAACTAGTCAGTTAGTCAGATAAAAATAAGACTTTGTTACGTCTTTTTTCTGTTTTATATGATGTGTTTCTGAAATTTGGTATTCTAGGAACACAAATTTTACATTTATTTATAATTTGGCCATGTTTTTATTAATAAATCTATAAAATTGTGGAAATTTAATTGTTTTTGATATTCTGCAAATATAATGCTGTGATAAACAACGTCATTACATGCATGATTGGGACGCAATTATAAACTTATTGTAAAAAAAAGCGCACATTATCTTTATATAGGCTTTATATCATTTGCATAGTTATTTCATAAGTGTAATATCGCACATGTTTTATCAAAAATATTTAATGGGTTTGTTTCACATCAGCACCAAAGGTCATATCATAAAATATGAAGTGCTTATATCTTTTGATGGAAAGTGGTCAATTTCATTTGGGGGATAAAAATCAAGGAAGAATAACACTATTTTATATGATTTCAATATCAAACATTTCAATAATAGGTCAAGTTTTTGAAAGTAATGATAAATGAAAAGAAAAAAAACCCAAAAAAAACAAAGAATATTTTGAAAGATATTTAAGAAAATTTCACCTTGGATAGGGTAAATTTTGCAATGATAGCAGGAAAATATTTCCCATACAATAAAATATTAGACCAGTCCAAATTCAAAGAAGTTGCAGACTAAAATATTATAATGACGAAACCTTTAAAACATTTACCTTTGGGATAGAAAACATTGTGGATAATGAAGAAATTGCTTGTCACAAGCAATTTCTTCATTATCCACTAAGTTTTCCAAATCTTTCATATTGAGGGGCGTTTAAAAGCGTCACTGTGTGGGAATGGGTTAATGCTTTGCCACTGGTGAAAATATAGCTTTTGCAGTCCACACAATGAAAGATGAATTATCTTACACTTAACAGGTATCTTCTATTTCTTGAAGAGTGGAATGGGGCTCACTTTTACTCTTAGAGACTCTTATTTTTTTTCCAAAATTTGGACCAGTCTAAGATTTTGCCAATTGGTACTTTGCTTAAATCATTACCACAAAATAAAACTGTCTGATGCCTTGAAGAAATATGATAATTGAAAACTTAATGGGAAAAGGAGAAATTACTTGAAACAAGCCAGTTCTCCTTTTACTACAATTTTTTTTACCTAATTTGGTAGTTAATTCCCAATTCTAAGGCAATTTCCATTGTTGTCTTCAACTTCTTTCATATTTGAGCTGTCTAAAATTTTGCTGTCTGGTAATGGGTAAAACAAACCTTATCATGGTTCAAGTTTATCTAATAATTGTGTGTACAGAAAATCTTGTAATAAGTGACAACACATGTGATGTTGAAGAAGTGGTCGTGTAAGAGAATGGCCGCTTTAAGCACTTTTTGTCAGATATGTGAGGGATTGATTCACTTGCATATATGAATTATTATTTCTTGCTAAACCTTATGTTGTTAGGCTAGTTAAAAAAAGGAATTGCTTAATAGAGATGGGCCACTGTCATAGTGCAGTTGGTAGCGCACCAGACTCCTAATCTTCAATTATAGGATGTCATGGGTTCGATCCCGAGAGGCAGCACATTTCCTTTCCAACATTTGTCTCTCATCAATGGGTCGATAGTCGTAAAACTAAGTGGGATAGCAGCTGGAGGCTTGGAAGGGATGTAGTGGAAATACCAGGAACCCATTGTTAAGAGCTCCACCTGCCGCAATAATAGTAAAATACCGTTAAAAGTGGCATTAAACCCCATTCAATCAATCAATCAATTAATAGAGATGGTTTCTCAAGCAAGATTGACTGTATTTCAGATGTTGCCTGGTTTAATGAGGCCCTAGAACGTTATCATGGACAAAGAAAGATGGCAGAGAACATCAAAGAGAAGAGATCCATTGGTATGTTGTTGGTAGACGCCATTAAGATGAAGACATTGTTGATTCCATCACCTCTCAGATGTCTCGATGTAAGTAACATACTGTATTTTATGTAATGGTAGTTCAAAGGAGCAATGCATAACATTCTTTTAGGAAGTTGATTTTTTTTAAAACTTATTTTATCAAGCAAAATGCTATCTAGAATTTTATCTTTCTTTCTATTAACCCAATACCAGACAAAAAGAATTTAGACTTGTTTAATTTGAAAGAAGTTGCAGATGACAATTTTGAGTTGATAAATTTTAAAAATTTGGGGTTAAAGTCATTGTGGATAATGAAGAAATATCTTGTAACAAGCAATTCCTTCATTTTCCATTATGTTTTCTAAAGCGTTTTCTGGAGTTGGTGGGGCGTCAAAAAGAGGGATAGTGTGGGAATAAGTTAATCTTGTTTTCAATTGTTTTCAATGGAAGTTCTCTGCAAAATAGGAAAAAAAAGGTAACCTTCAAACTATACTTATTAAAGATTGACTGAAAGTGTTTATTTGTGGGAATTTAGAAAATCGTTGTCTTTTAGTGGTAATTTAATGAATTGAAGTGAGGTTATTTTTAGAAATTTTTTGTGTGAAAAATTCAGAGTGTTTAGCACAAAAGAAGCTCAATTCAATGAAAGAAAATCCAACTCAACCTTCAACCAAGATTATTCAAATAAATTTGTTTGGAGAACCTTTCTGTGATTGATTACATTTCATTCTGATTGTGGAAATTATAATGATCTGTGCTGTAGTTGCATGTACATTTAACCCATTACCTAACAGCAAAATTTTAGACTAGTCCAAAATCAAAGAAGTGCAGACAACAATTTCAAATTAAGAGAATTATGTATATATTTGTCATTTGACAACAAGCAATTTCTTCATTTTCAAGCTTGTTTTCCTTATCTTTTTTTCTTGAGGGGCGTAAAATGGAATTGGTTAACAGCCATTTTGTGTAAAATTCTTGGAATGTAACATTATATGTGTATATTTGATTTGCAGGCGGTGAATGATATGCTACCTAAGCTGGCCCGACGTGAAGTGGACCGACTTATTGCTGAGTTACAGGACGCCCAGTTTAAACTGGAGAGTACACCTAGTACTACAATAGAGTTTGTGAAGAGTTTGACTTTCTTAGACGACATACAAGTCAGGGTAAGTATATGTTTAACTTATCAGCATACTGTATTATAATAGTGATCAAAAGTTAGTTGCAGAGAGCATTTGAATTAAAAATACAGTAAAACCCCTCTAATATGACCACTTGTGGTAATTTCTGAAAGTAGTCTTAATGGTGGGGTGGTCATAATACTGAGGTTTGGTCGTTTGTTGTCACTCAATTCATGTTTATTTTGTCTTCCTTATTTAAATATATAAAATACTATACATACAAAAAAATAAAACTATATAAAATTGTTACAGCGGAATCTTGTGTCATTTTCAAATTTACAATCTTTGATAAGTTCTACTTTCTCTCTTCTCCATTTTTATCTGATTTAGAAGTCTGACCTCAGATTGTTTATATGTAAGTACAGGTTCAAAGTGTCAAACTGGTGATATCATATCTTCTATAAAGCTAATACTAAACAGCAATTAAGTTGAAATCAAAATTTAAATGCTAATTAACTGTTCGGAACGCCGTAAACAAACTAATCTTAACATCTCGGGTACTTTTTCACTTTCACTTTATTACTCAAGTCAAAACCCGTGACATATTCAAATAACAATTAAAAATATACAAGCTATAATTTCTAAAAGTGATTGGCCACTTTAGTCTATTTAATAGAAATAATACCTATCATAATAAAGGTTCGATATCACATAATCAAAAATAGAATTTTGTATTGACAATGCATTTGTACCCAAAAAGTGTCACTCTTATTAAGTGTGAAAATTTGATGGTCGGTCTCAATATGTGAAGTTATTGGTCGTTTTAGTGGGGTTCAAAATAGTGTATCAGCTATAGTTGGTACTAAATTGATAGGACGTAATTTAGAATAGGGGGGTTCCTGTTTTAGAGGGGTTTCATGACCATTGAAATGAAGAACAAAAAATTCCGTTCTGTAAAAATTTAGGCGTAATAGTGGGGTGTCCGTATTTTGAGGGTGGTCGTAAGGAGGGGTTTTACTGTAAGTTATTTACAAGGAGAATGCACCTTGTATAATCATAGAGTTTGTGAAAAGTTTAATTGTAAGATGATACCCAGATTGATGTCATACAAGCCAGGACAATCTTATGTGTAACCCATTAGCACATGATAAGATTATAGACTTGTGCAAATTAAAAGAAGTTACAGACAACTATTTCGAATTGATGGAATTTAGAAAATCTTTACCTTTTATGGTAGAGGATATTGTGGACATTGCTTGTTATGAGCTATTTCTTCATTATCCACAATGTTTTCAAACAATTTGTTCATAAGTGGGGCATCAAAAAGCTGGATTGTGTGGGAATGAGTATAAGATAATACTATTATAGAGTGATCTAAATTGAGAGTTGCAGAGAGAATGACTTTTAGAGAGAGTGCATCTAGTACAATCATTTTATAAGATGATATCCTAATCTGAGTAGGTTTATCATGTATAATGCATACATCAAAATAAAGCTAAACGTTAATTGACAGATAATTGGCCACACCCACTTCCTCCGGCAGGAAGTTTGACTTGAATGTTGTTTTGCAGAATTTATGGTCAGTAGCCCATAAAAAAAACTCAGTAAAACCATCCTATATCTTTGATAACTCTCTTTCTAACAATGCTATTGCTATGAAACTTTGCACATACTTTGTGACCTTCATATCATCTTCTTGCAAAGATTCATTACAAATACATGTATAACAGTGGAGTCATAACGCTTTTAGGACTTAGAAATTCTTGTTTGAAAATTATAATTGAAATATCTTTTATATCTATTACTACTTGGGTATTATAGCAAAAGTCAACATTGAATTGCTGTTACTATCCAGCACTCAGAATAGTCGAGCGTTGCTGTCCTCTGCCGTCTGTTTAATGTCAAGTTCTAGTTGTTTAAACTTGGATAAGTCTAAAATTTTGAAAAACAGAGAGTTACTCTTGACTTGACTAGATTCACGATTGGAGTATTGATATAATTCAGCATAAAATAAGGGCATAAAAAGTCTTGAATGTGTGGTACTGGCAAAAAAAGTTGGATCAACTAATTTATTTCAGATTGAGCCTCTCGAGAAAGAATCCATGGTGGTAAAGGATATGTATGAACTCATTGACTTGTTCCAAGTTCCAACACCGCCAGAGGACTTTGCTGTGTATCAGACTCTAGGACCAAGTATCACAAATGTGAGAAATGCCATCGATAAAGCCCTGGCAGAGAGAGATGCAAACATCGATAAGTTCTGTACACACTTGGATAAAGATATTGCTGAACTGTCAAAGGAGGTCAAGGAAGTCAAACAAGAAGCCCAGGTAAGATTGACAGATGGACAGCAAGTTCAACTTATTATACCCCCCACAATGAAGTTATGGGGGGGTATACTGGAATCAGGTTGTCCGTCCGTCTGTCTGTCTGTCCGTCCGTCCGTTCGTCCGTGGACATAATTTTGTGTCCTCTTCTCCTCCCACATTTTTTGACCAATTTTGCTGAAATTTTATCAGGTTGTTTCCTATCATATGAAGTTGTGCACCTGCAATTTTCATCTTGATTCAGTCGTTAGTTTCAGAGTTATGCCATTTTGAACTTTTTAATGGGGGGGGGAGTAGTCAAAATTTAAAATTGCAAAACTCAGTAACCATAAGGGGAGTTACCAAATTTGGTAAGTAACATCATCTTGTTGACCTTTACAAAATATCGAACAGTTTATTTCCTGAGGTCAAATTTGACACCCCCCCCCCTCCCGGGGGGTCAAAAATTTAACATAGGCTCATATTGACTTTTCGTGGATATAATTTTGTGTCATCATCTCCTCACACAGTTTTCTTTAACATAGGCTCATATTGACCAACCTTTCCTAATCAGTCAACTCTAGCAACAAACACAAAATCAGAAAGAGGTGGAGGGTTGGCAATGTTCATCCGCCATGACATGCATGTGATTAAACAGCTTCAAATTCTACTCCTTCATAGAAAAGCCTTTTTAGCGGTGTGGGGGGTATTCTCGTCAGCCCTTGAGAGCGACAGCTCTACTTATAATAAACAGTTCTAATTTCCAAGATTGATGGCCAGTAATGTGTAAAATAAAGATGAATAGTTGGTTGGTAAACTAAATGTCATAACTGCAGCTTGAATAAGCTGTAGTTATGACGTTTAAGTTGCCAAACCAACATAAATGCTTCATATAAATGTCAGAGTTCAAAGTTCACTCCCAGTCTAAATAATTGATTTGACTGACAAAACGATTAATTGATGACATTCGCAATTAGTAAATTATAAAGGTTGGAAGTAATTCCTTGCATTGCTGATAAAAAAAAAAATTGACTCTTATGGGATTTAAACCTTTCACTAGGTGGCATTGCTGTTTCTGCGTAGGATACTATCCGGTAAGAGTCAAATATAGTATTTGTTCTCCACTAAGGTTGAAAAGACAAGAGTCACTGCTGTGGATGAGAGAATTGAAGATCCTATTAATAGAAATTAAAAAAATGGTTTGAACCTTTGTTTGCCAGGTTAGCTCAGTCAGTAACATTCTAGGTACTCAATCCTAGATGTAGTGAGTTTAAAGCCGATCTCGGCCAACATTCTTTCTGACATTCGACAAAACCATTGTTCATCAAATATCTTGAAATCAAAGCTGAAATAAGCATTTTGATTTGACAAATGTGTGTATGATTGATAGTTTGAATCTGTCAATCACATTCTAAGGCCTAAAAATGTAAATAGAATCAACTTTTTTCCTTTTTTCCAGAACCCTATCATTTTGGATGTGAATGCAGACAAGGAGAAAGTTAAGAATGTCCTCAAGAAACTTCTAACCCAGATGGATGAACTTGCAAATAGAGCCTTTACCTACAAGTCCTATCAGAAGAATTTCAAGGTAAGAAAGAGTCTGTCATTTTTGTACTCTGTTTTTACCGGTTATTTTTAGCTACGCTGTTTTTCTGAGAAAAACCTGTGGTATTTCTATAGCCAGGTTGTCTTTTCTTGTCATACAATCCCACTTTTTACACACTTCAAGAAAAGGCTTCAGGAAAACAAGGTCGAAACTGAAGAAATTGCTTGAAACAAGCAATTTCATCATTTCGGCCTTGCTTTCTATCCATATAGACCGAGATACTCAAAATTCTCTCAGCTTGATATTGTCATCCGTAACTTCTTTGAATTTAGAGCAGTCTCAAATTTTGCCTGGTGGTAATGAGTTAAGCATATCTCCTGCATTACTAGTTTATTATAAGCAACTCCATTATTTCTCTCAATATTTCTGCAAAATAACCCTTTTCATCACAATCCAAACTGTTTACAACATCTAGAAAAAGCTAAGGAAAACATTGTTCAAAATGAAGAAATTGTTTGTAGCAAGCGATTTCTACATTTTCTACAATGTTTTCATCCACCAAACACCTATCCTAGAGTTATTGGAATTTCTTTTAGTCTCAAACAGTGATATCATGTAATTGGTAAGACAGGAATTAAGGTTACAAAGTTAAAATTTAAGTTATTAACTCATTTTCGTGTCTTGTCTATACATGTCCTAAATTGTTAATCTCATGATAACTGTTAAACTTTAATAAATCAAAGCACCGAAAGTCCTGATGATGGACGTCCGTATTGGCATAGTAGAGTGATATGCCCATTCTGGTGTGAAAAAATGGCATTTTTCATTTAGATAATCTTATTTAACCCTTTCCTGTACAACCTGGGATTTACATCACTGACTCTATACGTAAAAAAACATTGTGGAAAAAGAAGAAATTGTTTATAACAAGCATTTGATCCGTTTCCAAAAAAAATCCTCCCACATAGGAAGGTTTAATTCCAAATTGCATCTGATTTTCATTGTTGTCTGCAACCTCCTTCAATTTGAATCAGTCGAAAATTCCAGAAAGCGGGAAAGGGTTGAGCATAAAGTCTCGTCCAGCCTGGTTTGTTTAATAGATAATACATGATGTTTTCTATTCTATTTCCATATATGCATTTAAGAAAACAGTGTGAGAAAAGGAGGAATTGCTTGTTTTTCAATGTTTTCTACCCTATCTTGGCCAAGTTTATTATGTCAAAGCGATTTGAATTGTCATCTGTTACTAGTTCAAAACTTTATTGTTTGGGTTATTAGTAGGTGTTTTCGTATTCAAAAGGAGTCTTTATACATTTTCCAAATTATATAGGATCCTCATATTAAGCTATTTTGAAATTGTACAGTTGTTTTGGGGAGACAGGTTTTGAAAAATAATAAATCAAACCTAACTAGGCACTGCTTCTCTTCTAACCTGGTATCATTCTTCTGTAATTTCCAAACTGGGTAACACTGATGGACTGCGCCTTTGGTGTCCATCAAAATTAAAAAAAAAAGAAGACTGGATAGTTTTGTTCTTACTAATTTTACTTTATCTTATACAGCTGTTTCTACATAGTCTTAAGACTAACAAAGATGCAGGACAAATAATCGTACTGTAACATTTTGTATTGTAACGTCTGTATTGTGATATATTGTACCTGGTAAAATTGTGCAACATTTTACTAAAAACTTTAAGAAGAAGATGATTTTAAGATATGGAGGCAAAATATCATATGTATTTCCACAAAATGGTTTGCTTTCTTTTTGAGGATACTTAATAAGATTGATTTATCTCTCATTAAATGGACAACGAAGGCAACATTTCACAAATGGCAGAGTGTAGAGTGAAAATAAAGCTTATTAAAGATATATTCATCCTCCACATAAAACTAACAGTTATTCTATCTCTTTAATGTTAGAAAATAGATTCTAAATTTTTGGATAAAAAAATCTGTAAAAACAAATAATTTCTCATGTCAATTGAATTGGAATATGAAGATGTTGTTAGTAACTTCAGACCTGCACACATTGAGTTCAATAGAGCAAAATGAACACAAGCAGGGATAAACCCACCATACCATCAGCTTATCATTTTGAAAAAATTCATTAGTTTGTCAGATAAATAAACAAGTGATGATGGATTGCTAAATCTTGATAATGAAGTGGATGTATAAAAGTAATTATACTTTCATTTAAGTCTGGATACAATATTTTGTAATCAATGGTGTACATTATGCCATTGCTTTATTGTTGTGATGTATAGGTTGAAACTGTTGTGGTTCTGAAATTTCATGATATAATAGCATCTGCCTTTGATGTCTTAATTTTATAAATATTTTTATACATTTTTCAAAATGCTTGAACATGTCATTCTTAAATTCAATTTAAATCTATAGAAGCAATATGACTCTTCTGACATGGTTGAACAGACATGATCAATCATTTTCTATACAAGAGAGACAGAAAAAACAAACAAGCCAACAATAAAATAAAAAATCCCACAAAAGATAGAATATAAAGATAAATGAAAATTTATTCCACTGCATATAGGGATGATCACTTCTTTGGTATAATCTACATATCATTAAAGATTGGTTTAACCCATTCTCATAAAATGACACCTTTGGATGCCTCCCAAGAAAAACAATTGGAAATGCATTGTGTAAAATGAAGGATTTGCTTGTCACAAACAATTTCTTTGTTTTACACAATATTTTCTTCCCAGAAAGATGAAAAAATCTAAACTTTCATCAACTTTAAATTGTTGTCCGCAACTCCTTTCAATTTGGACCATTCTGAAATTTTGCCATCTGGTAATGGGTTAAATGCCGTTGACACATGAATTATGAAGTCATTTTCACAGTAACAAAAGTGCTGAACTGAATTGGGTGTGATTGCAACACTGTTCTTGATTTTTTGGACCACTTAGAACAGCTTTCCAATTTGACAGAATAGGGTTCGAAACCTGTTCTCTCTGTCCCAAAGATACAGCCGCCGTCATAGCGCAGTTGGTAGCACGACGGACTGTCAATCTAGAGGTCCCGGGTTCGATCCCTGACGGCAGCACTCACCCTTTCCGACTATTTGTCTCTCACCAATGGGTTTGATTATCGTAGACCTATGTGGGATAGCAGCTGGAGGCTAGGAAAGGATGTAGTGGTAGTACTGGTGTGAGAAATACATGTACCATGATTCCATTGTTAGGTGCTTCAGCCGCCGTGATATAACTGAAAGATTGTTGAAACGGTGTAAAACCCCATTCAATCAATCTGTCCCAAAGATAAAGATGATGCTGCCAGAACAGCAATGGTGGTTAATCCAATCCCACACAATGACATCCCTTAGACACCCCTGGAGAAAAACAATTGTGAAAACATATTTGTAACAAGCAATTTATTCATTATCCACAATGCTTTTGACACAGAAAGTTAAATAAATCTATAAAGCTTAAATTGTCGTCTGTAACTCCTTTGAATTTGGACCAGTCTAAAATTTTGCCCTGTGGTAATGGGTTAATGTAAACCTTAAATTCAACTCAGGGTTTATTTTTATGCGTGTTAAATGCCACACAAGACACATCTGTGTAAAATTGTTTCTTCTTGAAGAGAATTTTCTTGTTTTCTTGTCTATAATTAATAATCATACGGATTTTCCTAAACAGCAGCTGGAGGCTAGGAAAGGATGTTGTGGTAGTACTGGTGTGAGAAATACCAGGAATCCATTTTTAGGAACCCTAGCCGTGTTACACCCAATTCAATCAATCAATCAATCATAGTCAGACGTGATTATTTTTTTTCTGTTCCAGGTTGAGGTGACCAAATTTGATGCCCTAGAGGAAGCTATGGCAGAACTGAAGCTGAAGGAACTCATGTGGAGTGCTATAGATGAATGGGATATCTTATTGGCTGACTGGACACAGGTATAGTAGGCTATAACCAGGGGTTGACACTGACTTTGCTTCAGTTGGATCCCACAGGAATCCATATCTATTACTTCAGGATTTCCGTCAGATAATCAGGGATCCCTCCTTGATATACATTAAGTCATTCTCACACAATCCTACCTTTCTAAGCCCAACTTTAAAAAAAGCTTCATAAAACATTGTGGAAAATGAAGAAATTGCTAATAACAAGCAATTTCTTCATTATCTACAATGTTTTCTAACCCAAAAAAGAAAGATAATTTAATTTATTATCTAATTATATTGTCATCTGCAACTTCTTTGAATTCGGAATTTTGTCAAGTGGAAGTAGGTCTATAGCTAATAATGTTGAAGGTTGTGAATCAGTGGGAAATTTTGTTTGGCTGATTAGACTGATGATGATATTCTATCATTACAATAAATAAATTAGAAGAAAAGAAAAAAAAAAGACTCAAAACTTCTACAATTGGGGTGAAATTTGCTGTGTTTTATTACAGTTTGAAAGAAAGTGTATTGATTTTAGGATTTCTAATGCATATTACAATTTAATACATTCATGGTTCGACTAAAATGATCATGCTTTTGATATGTTTATCTTTTGCAACATTTATGAAAAGAAAAGAAATAAAATTAATTGGATTTTTGAGTCACCAGGCACCTGCATGTTAACCCTTGTCATGCTGTATAAATAACCTCACTGAATTGCTGTAAAATCAAAGGGCTGACAGCACTGATAGAACTTGCCATTCAAAAATCAATACTTCTTTTAGAAATCGAATTCATAAACAACTCTGGCAGGAAAAGTACAACAGGAGGTGTAGACCAAGATCAGACTGCACTTATGTGCAGGCTGATCTTTGTCTACACCTCCTGCCAAAACCGGAATATTCCTGGTTCAGCATGACAAGGGTTAAACTAAAATACCAACTTACAGAAACTAAACTACACACAAAAATAAGTCTCAGTTTTGTCCAGATATCTTTTGCATGTGGATTACAAAGTTTATAAACTTTTAATAGTATTCAAGCATAATAATCAATGTCTTATTGGTTTTTTACAGGTCTCCTTTGATACCCTGGATCCTGAGGCTATGAACGGTACAACTATGAAGTACGCTAAGTCTGTGATGCAGCTTGAGAAGGGTCTACCACCAAATGCTGTTGTACCGAAGCTAAAGGAGAAAGTAGAGATTATGAGGGAAAGGGTAAGACAGGGATTAGACACACATTAACCCTTTTAATGATTAATTAAATCCTTTTTCAGAATTTCATTAAAATCAAAGGCTCAAAGCACTGGAGGCACTAGTTGAGGGTCAGTATTTCTTTCTAAAAATGATGTCATGAACAATTCCGGCTTGAATTGGAAAAAACAGGTGTTGTAGACTAAGATCAGTCTGCACATATGTGCAGACTGATCTTTGTCTATACCTCCTGCAAAAACAGGAATTTTATGGATACAGCATGAAAAGAGTAACAATATTTTAGATTTGCTTAACCCATTATCAGAAAATTTTGTATATTTATTTGCTGAAGAAAATTGTCAACAGAAATTAAAGCATTGTGGATAAATGAGAAGCTGCTTATAATAAGCAATTTTACATTTTCTCACAATCTTTTTTACACTATTTTGAATGGATTGAAAAATATTTGCACTTTGAGTAGTGATCTACAACTTCTCTAAAATCATAAATCTTTTGTGATGTACCTTGTTATATCAGAAAGGCAAAACATAATCTTTAAAGGTATACCAAAGTAATTACCACATATAGGAAAAAGAAATTATTACAGGCTATCAAAAATATAATTCAATAGAAATTATCACAATTGTTTAAAGTTTATTGTTTTCAAAGACTGTCCTTACTGTAAGATATTGAAAACCCTTTTTCAGTTACCAGTTATCACTGACCTGCGTAACCCAACATTAAAACAGCGACACTGGGACCAGATCTATACTGTGTTAGAACACGCCTTTAATAACGAAGATCCACTCACCCTTGGTAAACTTGTGGACATCAATGCTTTCAAACATGCAGAAACACTACAGGAAATATCTGGACAGGCCAGTTCTGAAGCTAGCTTGGAATCCATCTTGAAAAAGGTAGGAGCTTCTTAGTACATCTGCTCAAAAGTTGAAAACTTAAAAAAATAAAAGAGGATATTACAGAAGGTCTAACGTTTTACATATCAAACACTTCTGACATTACACAATTTGAAAGTTTCATGAAATGTAAACAGAATAAAGATTTGGCCTGTGGGTGACATTTAAAGATTTGGCCTGTGGGTGACATTTACAGCAATTACACAAACTCACAAAGTGTTGACTCGGATCAGGCTGAGCATATATGCAGACTGATCAGAGTCTTTACTTTGAGCTCTATAGATACAGACTGACTCAAATATTCTTTAGGCGCTCAGAAATTCTTTAAATGCTTCAAGGGCTGTCCATATTGCTGAATTTCTATGCTTCACGCAAATTTGGAATTGTTAGAAATGTCAGATACAGGCTAAAATAGTTTCTGTACATGTCCAAGGAATTGTATAACATGCCTATTATCAAATCTTTTACTGTCCCAGTTTCATACTCATGAAAGAGGAACAGTCACTTGGAAATAACTGCTTCAAAGTTCCTTATAAGTAGAGTTGTTTATGGCTGTAATTTTCCTTTTAACACACTTTGTTGAAAATAAGAATCAAACTCATGACCTTCAGATTAATAGTCAAGTAACTTGCTATTCCACCATCAATTATAATAACCAAAACACTTTACTACAGGTTGAAGATGCCTGGAAGGTAACAGAATTTGTTGTCTTACCTCACAAAGACTCCAAGGATGTGTTTATTCTGGGAGGGACAGATGAGATCCAACAATTACTCGATGACAGTAACATAAATGTTGCCACAATTGCGAGTTCCAGACATGTGGGTCCAATCAAATCAAGAGTGGATGAGTGGCAGAGACAGTTAGATCTGTTTGGAAAAACACTGGTTGGTCTCCATTGGTTTTTCTTTTATTGTTGACTTATTGAATATCTTATAGCAGCAGATGCTGGAATAGCTATGGAAAGACAGACAACCAGTATTTTCTCTTTTTGAATTCTTTTATCAGTAAAATTCAAATAAATGCCAAATTCAACTCATGTAATTTGCCATCTGCAAATATTTGAAATTTGACATTGTAAAATTGATTTCATGCAATAGATTGATGTTTAAATATTATTTGTATCTGTGTGTGACGATTTCACATGTGGGTCATGTAAAGACCAAGATCAGCCTGAGTTACTGACTAAGTTTCTTAAGCCTATCAGCAAATATACTGTACATCTGTTTCAACTTGGACCCATGTATAATTGACAAATGGTTGGCTCAGCCACTGAGCTCTGATTGGAAGTTCTATTTTGATATTTAACAGCTTTATTTTGCAAAATGTATTGTCAGTTAAAGAAATTAAAATATTGTGTTGGTGACTTAAATGCCGTTACTACAGCTTCAATAAGCTGCAGTTACAACATTCAAGACACCAAACCAACGAAAATGCTTCACATGAATGTTATCTAATTCAGGAGTTCAAAGTTCACTTTTGTCCTAGATGAATAATTTGATTGGTCAATTGTTTCTTTGATTGACATCCATGATCTATTGATTCCAATGTGAATGTGATATTTCCAAAATTGTTCACATGTTAATGAAGTGTAGACACTGATCAGCTGTACAACTACATGATTACATGATACATTCAGAATGTGAATAAAGTGAAGCTAATTTTTCTAAGCAATGACTACTTTCTTTTCCTTCAGGATGAATGGTTAAACTGCCAGAGAGCTTGGTTGTATCTGGAGAGTATTTTTTCAGCACCGGACATCCAGCGGCAACTTCCTGCGGAAGCTAAAATGTTCATGCAGGTTGATAAATCGTACAAGGACATCATGAGGAAGGTCAACAAAGTCCCGTCAGCCATTAGAGCTGGAACACAACCTGGTATGTGTAAAATAAGGATAGAAATTCAAGTCCTCATTGTATATAGAGGATGTTGAGTGAATAGTCATAAAATTCCAAATTTATTAACCCATTCCCACACAATAATAGGTTTTTCACAACTTCCAAGAAAAAAACTTTGGAAAATATTGTGAACAATGAAAAGTTGCTTGTGAAAAGTAATCGCTTCATTATTCACAATGTTTTCTACCCCAAAAGACAAATCATTTCTAAATTTTATCAACTCAAAATTGTCATTTGCAACTTTGTTCAATTTTTACCGGTTTTGAATTTTGTGCCTGGTATTGAGTTACACTAGTCATCTTATAATAGATGAAAACAAAGCTTTGACAAGTTTAATAAATTTGGTATTTCATGAACTTGAATTTGATAATCTATTCATAAAATTGTTGCACTTTATTGATTTGAAATATTTTATGAAACATATAATGGCATTTGTAAAATGATGTAATGAAATGCAATATGTGGCCATGTATTTTCTTATAGTTACATAAGATTTAAAAATACCACCCCAAGGCCCATTGGATAAACTTAACAGAAAAAGGTTTCATTTGTTGTATTTGTAATTATTTAGGTCTGTTGGAGACATTCCAGAACAACAATGCTTTACTGGATCAGATTCAGAAATGTCTGGAAGCCTACCTGGAATCCAAGAGAGTTATCTTCCCAAGGTATGTATAAATTGTCTCCCTTACAAGTACATTGTTTGAGAATACTAGCTACCAGATAATACTCTGACATGCTAGTTTGTCCAAGATATCAAATGTTGCCATATTTATTGTCTGGGAATGTTTTATATGATTTTGGATATTAGACAAGAAGTAAATGCTTGGTTGTTGAACAAGACATCTTAGCTACAGCTGAATTTTAAGTTCTGCATCAATGAAAATGTATTGATAAAAAATCAAAGGTCAACATTTTACTTATCATCTAAATGAATTATTTGATTAATCGATTGAGTTTTTAATTTGCAGGCAGTCCAACAATTTTTCGTAACTTCAATAAAGTTGTTGTTGTCTCACAAGTCAGACCTTTGACTGAAAAATTACTGGAGCTAAAATTTCCAGTATTACTTGAAGCTTACTTCTTTGATTATTTCACATATTTCTTTTTATCCCTTTCCTGTTTTCCAAAATTTTCAATGGTTTTTCAGACGACAATTCAGTATATTTAATTTGAAAAATAGTCTTTCTGTGGGGAAGAAAAAGTTGGGGAAAAGAAGAAATTGCTTGTTACAAGCAATTTCTTATTTTCCCCAACTTTTTCTCAAGTATAAAAACACAGGGAGGTAAAATCCAGGGATTTAATAGGAAAGGGTTATCAGAGTACAACATGTTGAGAAATTGCCCAATATGCATTGAAGGAAGTAAAGTATTTCATGCTAGAATTCATTTAATGAATCTTTTACAATTCAGCTGGTATTTTTAAGGCCTTTCCAACACAATAAATCTTTATGACATCCGTCAAGAAAAATAAGCTCTGGAAAACAGTCGAAAATGAAGAAATTGTTATTCGCAATTGCAATTATTATCCAAAATCTTTTCTACCCCAAAAGACAAAGACTTTAAACAATATATGAACTTCTAATTGTAGTTTAACATCTTCTTTGTATTTGGACCAATCTAAAATCTTGTCCGGTAATAATTTAAAACAGTAAGATGAGTCTGAGTCGTTTATACCTGTTTTTGTGTTTTGTAGATTTTATTTCTTGTCCAATGATGAATTACTGGAGATTTTGGCTCAAACAAGAAACCCACTGGCTGTGCAGCCTCACCTCAGGAAATGTTTTGATGCAATTGCTAAACTTGAGTTTGGCATTCAGGGAACGGATGGTAAATCCACCCCTGATGGTAAGTGCTTGATCAGCTCAACGTTATCCTCTTTTGAACAATTTGTCACAATTCTGTAAAACACAGCCACTCAAGAGACAATTTGAATTGAATTTCTTTCAAATTTTAGCTCAATTTGAAACGTTGTGTTCAACTTCTCTCAATTCATACCTGTCTAAGATTTTGACATCTTGTAATGGATTGAAATGGTCGGATTGTATGGGGTTGGGTTTAATGGCATCTTGATGCTTCGAGCTTTTTTACAAGTTCAATTTATTACCTGTAGGATGTATAGTGGCTTCAGTCTTATAGAACATCAATTCTTCACTTTTTAGCTCAAACCAATAGGAGGTTCAACCCTTTCCCGTTCAAATAAGGGATTTTACGTTCCTGTGATTTTATACTTGAGAAAACATTGTGGAAAAAGAAGAAATTGCTTGTAACAAGCAATTTCTTCTTTTTCCACAATATTTTCTACCACATATGATGGTTTCATTTCAAATGGCATCCAGTCTGCAACCTCTTTCAATTTGGACTAGTCTAAATTTTCCAAAAACGGGAAAGGGTTAAGTTATTATCATATCCAGAGGATATTAAATGAGTGGTAATGAAATATCAAATTTATGAAATGGGTCATCGATTAACTGATAAACAAGAGGCAATAACAAGTGTAATAGATTAAGATTTTATGAGCATGGATTTGATATCATATAATATGATATGATGTAAATCTTTGGGATAAAATTCGTACACTTTATCAATATTAACAAATCACCACTCAATGACGCCTTTTGACGCTCATTTAGAAAAACAATTGGGAAAACATTGTGAAAAATGAAGAAATTGCTTGCAACAAGCAATTTCTTCATTTTCCACAATTTTATCTACCAAGAAAATTGAAAAATCTTAAATTTCACCAACTTCTAATTGTCACATGAAACTTCTTTCAATTAAGACCAGTCTTAAGTTTTTCCTGTCTGGTAATGGGTTAAAGATATTCTGCAAAACATAAAACAAGCATGCCGATTCAGGATAACAAAAAAAAAAAAAAAGCATTAGCATAGTCTTTAGTTCAATTACATAGTAGTTATGCTAATGTAATATCACCCGTGTAATACAAAATATATTCTACAAGTTTACTCCGGAGTCATAGGTCATGTTTTGATGTCATATTCCCCATGTTTTGTAGGAGAGCCTCAGGAGATCCAGTATACCAATGATATCATCTCAATGATTTCTCCAGAGAACGAGAAAGTCAGTCTTGGAAAGGTAAACATGCATAATTTCTCTCTCATAATGTCTGCTCAGTGTGACCACCCTTATGAAAACCAGGTCTGTTTCAAGTTTCAAGCCTAGAAAATACTTGTCTTTAACAAATTCCCACTTAATCCCTTCTTTTACGCCCTTTAAGAAAATAGTTCTAAAATACAACATGAAAATGAAGAAATTGCTTGTGAAAAGCAATTTCATTATCCACAATGACTTATACCCCAAATTACAAAGATTTAAAATATTTCATCAACTTAAAATTCTCGTCTGCAACTTCTTCCAATTTGGACCAGTCTAAAATTTCATTATGTGTTTTGGTTAATTGATGGATTACTGCCCACTCACTGACCTATGACTGGGTTATTCCACTGAGGTTGTTAACCCAGTCCCACACAATCCCCCTTTTGACACCAATCAAGAAACAGGCTTTGGAAAACATAATGGAAAATGTAACAGGCAATTTCTTCACTATTCACAATGTTTTCTGTCCTTAAAGACAAAAAATTAAAATTTCAACAACTTTATATTACCATGTGCAACTTCTTGTAATTTGGACCAGTGCAAAATTTTCTCGTTTGATAATGGGTGAGAGACATTGAATTTCTAGAACCAAAAATTGTCTTCTGCAACTACTTTGAATTTGGGTCTTTCCAAATTTTGTTGTCTGGTATTAGGTAAAGTTTCAGAAAATGCTTTCCGACACAAGCTCTTGTATCCATGATAAAACTATTCATAAATTAAATTTTACCAATTCCAACACAATCCAGCTTTTTCACACCCCTCAAGAAAAACAATTGGGAAAACATTGTAGAAATGAAGTTCCATAAAATTTATATTGATGTCTGCAACTCCTTTCAATATGGAACAGTCTAAAATTCAACAGTCTTGTAACTGGATGATGATTTAAAAGCAGCTTGAAGAAACATGTTATGACTGTACACTGTACACTGTTTTTCCTTTACTAGCAAAAACACATGTCAATGGAAAGTATGGCCATGAAATGTCTTAAAGCTTTAACCTAACTCATGTTTTGTTACCCATTGGGAAAAAGAGAAATAATAATGCATGACAAACTTCTTTCTTATCCCATACCTATTCAATACCATATGTTGGTGCCCTGCAGAAATAATGCTTTTGTTAACCTTGTGAGAAATCTGACTCTTTTTAAATACATTCAATTCAAATATTGATGATGCTAAGTTAATAATGTCTTTTGCAGGATTTCTTAGTTTATTTTTTGCAATTAAAATGATCCCAGCTGTCCATTTGTAAATAAACACCATTAATTCTTTCATTGATTAATTTGATTAATTTATTCATTCAATCATTGTGATCTGATCAGGTTCTACAAGGATTGTGAAACATTTTAGATATACCAGTAATTCTCTCTTGTATTCGCCAGGGTCTAAAAGCAAGAGGTAATGTGGAAGAGTGGCTTGGAAAAGTTGAAGAGGCTATGTTTTCCAACCTTAGAAAACTCACCAAATTTGCCATAACAGATTATGAGAGAAAGCCCAGAGGAGAATGGGTGGTGTCTCACAGCTCTCAGGTAATGATTTTATTTACATAATTTCTACAAAAGGCGACTTCCATTTCAAATGCTAGATCTTTTGATTAGGAATTGATGAGAAACTTCTATCAGTTGTATATTCATATCATGATTTAAAGTACCCACTTTGAAAGACCTAGGGCATATTGGTTTACAATGTCTGTCTGTCTGTCATTCCATCTTTCTGTCTGCAAAACTTCACCAAATAATACAACATTTCCATTTTGTTTGTATGCTATTCACGATAAAATGTTCATATTTTGTATGTATGGAACGTATTGAGTGAGGTTCATATATCAAAAGTCAAAATTTAATTCTTAGTTTTTCCTAGAACTCTAGTCAAAACTTAAATAAAAAACCATAGCATTGCTCGTTACTCAGAGCCTATTCAACCTATAATGCTCATATCTGGCGAGATGACAGCTCTCAATAATATGCATCTGCTGATACTAAGGTCAGCTTCATTTTAAAAGGTCTTGCCTGTCTTTTAAGATCAAACTTTAAAAAAAAAATAGCCAAAATTGCCATTATTGGGCATAAGTTTTTTACAAACTTATCTGGTATTTTTCAACTTAAACATGCTATTAATCACACAAATTTACGATGAATAGATTAGGTTATTGTTTGATATGGCAATTATATGAAAATAGTTTATTGTTTAATATGGCAATAATATGAAAATATATAAAGTCTAGAAGGACAAACAGTCAAATAAATGTTCTTAATAAAATATATAGAAACTGAGGTTTTACATTACTGCATCTAAGTTTTATTGTTAATTGCATCCTCTTTCAATTTGGACTAGACTAAAATTAAAAAAAAAAACAAAAAAAAAACAACAGGAAATGGTTATAATAGGCTCTAGTTACAGCTTTAGTCAGCCATTGATGAACACTTGAACATAGAAATGTGTGGTTTAAAAATACAGATTTTCTACACTTGTCCCTGGGCAAGTAACATATGTTTTTCTACATGTACAGAGTCAAATTGAACTTATCTGCAAAAATGTGAAGAGATAGATTTGAGAAAACATTGATAATGAAGACCAAGCATTTTCTTCATTATCAGCAATTTGTTCTACACTCCAATATAGACATTTTGTCAATTTTCCAACAGAACTATTTTGTACCATTCCAAGATTTGTCTTAACATTTACTTGTCCTAGACAACTGGCCTTGAAAAATGTACTTGTCTGCAGCTAAAAAAGCCCATTTTGAACAAGTCAGGCAATCATGGCTGTCAGTCAGATAATCAATAAACCAATAAATAAATCATTAGACAGGAAGTGATTTTTGAGCTGAGACATTGACTGACATTTATGTGTGGATTTTTGTTTGGTTTGTGACTAAACTGTCAAAACTACATCTCATTCAATCTATAGTTACCATGTTTAGGTTGCCAAATAACCATTTCAATTCTTTTTTTACATGGGTCTTATTTTTACAAAACATCACTGTTTAAAATTGAAGTTGAACTTCCTGTTGGGTTAGTTGGCGGGGCCAGTGATCTGTCAATTTTGCAATTTTCCTGTAGACATACTTTGAGCAAGCTTTACCTAAACTCTTTTACCACACTATGATACTTTTTGATGCCCCTCAAGAAAAACAATTGGGAAAACATTGTGTGAAATGAAGAAATAGCTTGAACCAAGCAATTTCTTTGTTTTACACATTGTTTTCAACCAAGAAACTGGATAAAATCTGAAATTTCTTAAACTTTGCAACATCCTTTGGATTGGAACAGTCTAAAATTTTGCCGTTCAGTAATGGGTTAATTAATTTCGTCAATTAAAGGTTGTACTGACAGTATCACAGATGATCTGGTGTAGAGATGTTACAGAGATTCTGGAGGGAGAATTTGACAGACTGGAGGGAATGAAGGAATTTGAACAGAAATGTTACAAGGTATAATTATGATTCAGTATCAGTTTTTATGTCCCCACTGTGTAATTGACCAATCATGTCTGACAATCAAGGAATCAACCGACCAGTCAAATCAAATATTCAGCCTGGACCTTAGCTACAAACTCAGACATTGGCTGCAATTTTTGTCAACCTTTTATGTTTGTTTGGCGACTTAAACGTCGTAACTACAGCTTATTCAAGCTGTAGTAACGACATTTAGGTGGCCAACCAACCATTTTACTTTTTCTGTTATAAGCTACTGGCCATGAATTTTGCAAATGTTGTTAAAAAAGGTGGAACTTCCTGTGGGAGTTAAAGGGCGGGGCCAGTAGTTGGTCAAGTGGGATGGGCATATAGTGTTACCTCATTCCTTGTGTAGGTGGTTTGGCGATTGTGTGAGTTTGTGTTATCAATTCTTGTGCGTAGCTTATCTTCTACATTAACCCTTTCCTGTTTCTTGAAATTTTAGACTGGCCCAATTTGAAACATGTTGCAGACCACAATGAAAAGTGAGTGCAGTTTGTATGTGGTAGAAAATATTGTGTTAAAAGAAGAAATTGCTTGTTTCTTGCAATTTCTTCATTGATCACAATAATTTCTTAGGTATAAAATGGCATGGACGTAAAAAACAGTGATTATACAGTAAAGAGTTAAGTCATGGATTTCAAATTGATTTGACACAGTTGTTCCCCTGTTATGAGTAAAGTTCTGTTGGATACTTTTTATGTTCAAGGTCACAATTGAAGGTAATGTGACAATTATCTGTGACACATTTTCTTTCTTTCATGTTTGCTTGTGTGTGCGATCAAATTTGTTATCTAATGCTTTAAAATGCATGTTTTACATATTTTACCTCTTTAGTCTGTAAAGGCTATAAAAAAGATTTTAAGCATGAATAATGTTATCCAACATTCTTGTATGCTGAAGGAAAAAATATCTGAGGGAAACATTATCAGAAAAACACAGAAAACAATAGAAAAGGAAAAAAAAAATAATGATTACAATCAATCCTATAATCTCGCAATATTTGACCCCATATGTTACTTTCTTTCAAATTAAACACATATTTGATGTTTTGCTACTTCTTCAATTTGGAGAAGTTTAAATTTTGTTATCTGTTAATTGGTTAAAATTTATTTACAGCATTCACATGAATAGTTTACTTAACCCTTGTAATGCTGAACCCGGAATATTCTGGTTTTGGCAGGAGGTGTAGACTAAGATCAGCCTATACATAATTGCAGTCTATTCTTGGTCTACATCTCCTACTTGTACTTTTCCTGCCAAGGAAGTTATGAAATTGATTTTCAAAAGAAATATTGATTATTGAACAACAAGTACTTTCAGTGCTCTCAGCCCTTTGATTTTAATGCAATTTCTTCAGGGATTTTATACAGCATGACAAGGGTTAATTGCTCAAATTAAACACACAAATATTCTAATCTTTCAGGATTTGAATGAGCTAGCTGCCATTGTACGAGGAGAGCTACCTAAGTTGTCTCGAATGGTGTTGTGTGCCTTGATTACGATTGATGTCCATGCAAGAGACATGATTACAGGAATGGTTCAGAGTGAGGTAGGTTAACCCATTACAAGACAATTTTTTTTAGACTAGTCCAATTTCAACGAAGTTGAAGACAACAATTTCTATTAAAAAATGTTGCCTTTTTGGGTAAAACACATTGTAGAAAATAAAGAAATTACTATTAACAAGCTATTTCTTATATTTTCTGCAATGTTTTCAGAAGCAATTTTCTTTGGGATGGACAAGAAGGGGAATAGTGCTGGAAAGGGTTAAACATTATAGATGTGACTTGTATAAGCTTAGTTATGCCTTTGTCTGACTGTATGTGGATTTACCAGTTATCACACAACAAAGACTGGTTAAAATTGAAAGAGAATGCAGATAGAGTGTGCTTTTATGGAAAGAAAACATTGTGAGAAAATGAGAAATTATTTAGATCAAAGTTTGGCATCACCTTTTCTGTTGTTGTTAAGTTATTTTAAGATTTTACACCTGACAACTTGAAAGGTTTAGCAGACAAGAATTTAAAAGTCCATTTAATTTGACAATTGACCATTCAGTAGGATAGAAATATTGTGGAAGAAGAAGAAAGTTCAGCTTTTTTACTCTCTTAAGATAAGAAAGGTTATAGAAAACTTTGTTTGAAACAGAGAAAAATTATTAGTGAGAAGCAATTTCTCCTTTTCTCACAATGATTCTACCTTGTTTGACACTTATTTTCAAATTTAGAAAACTTTGAAATGTCTGCAGCTTCTTTCAGTTTTGACCTTTCCACAATGTCTAGTAAGATAAACTGGTCATCACTAAAATGATAGGGTTGAAAGAAAAAAGTACAATAATTTCATTTCGTGCTGTTTTTTTAGAAACCCGATTTGAACCATATTTGGCAGAAATATTCCTTAAGTGGTCCCCCTTAAAAATAGCTAAAAGAATTGAAATCCTTTAAAAACTCTGGTTGCCATGGCAACAAAAGTGAAATTTTAAAATAATCTTTAAGAATCTTCTCCTCCTGACCCAGAAGGCGTAGAGCCTTAATATTTTGCATGAAATATCAGTATATTGATCTCTTACAAAATAGCTAAAATCATGATCCTCGGGTCTCCAGGGGCGGAGCCGGGGGAGGAGGGGGGGGGGTATAGGCATGGAGCATCAGTTCACAGACTTATTTCTGAAATTATAATCCATGGATCCAGAGGGAGGAAAAAGTTTTTTCTTTCTTTCAAATCAGCACTAAAGCCTTGGAATTTGTCATTTAGAAGTTTGGATCCCCAGGTTCATAGTCTTTATATGTAAGTGTGGCCCACTTGTTTCATAATCCTAACCTTAACATGAAATTAGACTGTTGAAAGAAAAAAGCCTTTATCTCAGGTGAGCGCCCCAGGGCCAATAGCCCTCTTGTTTAATGAATTATGTCTCCATTTTGCCCACTCTTAAGCACATGAACAGCCGAGCATTGGCATCTGATTGGGGTGAACTTTTTTGTAACTTTTCTTTTTATTGGCAAGAATCATTTTATCATAGCCATAACTTTTTACCACACAATCGTGTTTTTTTTTATGCCCGCAACAAATATAGTTATAAAAATCTTTTTTGGAAAAGAAGAAATTGCTACTTATAAGCAATTTATTTTTTCTCAAATGTTTTCTTCTTAATTTTGCAATTAGTTTCCATATTACCTCATTTTGAAATGTCTTCTGCAACTTCTTTCAATTTAGACCTGATTAGAATGTAATTGTTTGATGATTGGTTAAATTTTCACGTGCTAGAAGTATAAAAATGTTTACATATACTTGAATTTGCATTATGTTATTTTTGTGTATAGAAAGAAATATCTCCTCTCATATAAGAGAAAATCATTCAAATACATTTTTTTGCTTTGTAGTTTTCAGAGAAAAATCCATGATATGCTATCACCTTGTGGTTGTTTACATTTTTCTTGTTGGTAGGCCATGACCTTGAATATGTGGCTTTGACCCTTTAAAAAAAACTTAAACCGAAAGCTTCTAACTTTTTCTGTGTTGGTCATTTTTCATCCTTGGGTTCTCATATTTCACACATGATGGGGCAATGACCTTGACTCTGTGACCATGTGCCCTTAGCTTTGATACTTTAGTAAAAAACACCTAAAAGGGGGAACTACGTTACAATGTCCATGAACTACTCTTATTATTCATTTAGTACATGTATCACTTTTTCTCCTTAATGCCAAATTGAAATTGAAGATTAAGAATGTCTTTTATCTAGTTTGCCTTTCAGTACTTGATAACAAAAACATTGATTATGTAACCACCCTGATATTAACTATTTAACCCAATACCACTTATTCCGTCACTTTTGCTTGGTGAGGAAATCCAGCTTTGGGAAATATTTTGTGAAACAGAGAAAATGCATGTATAAAAGCAATTCCTCTTTTTCTCACAAATGTTTTACCAAATATGGCATTTAATTTTTAATCAAATGTAAATTGAATTATCATCTGCAATCTCGTCCAGTCTGGACCAGTTAAAAAGATTGTCATCTAGTGAAGAGTTGATCGTATTATGTAAACCCTGACCTCTTGAATATTTGCATTTAATTTTTGAAGTCTGATATTAGACAATTGTCTGTATGTTAAGTAATTTCTTGCAAGGCTTTTTTTACTCTTTCCCACTCAATCTTGCTTTTTATGACTCTCAGACACATTATCAAATATTGCTTCTCCTGCCACATTGTTTCCTTCTGTAATTAGATCTTTAACTTTAAGTTGAACCTACTTTGAATTATCATATGTAATTTATGTTGATATTGAGCAGTATAGAATATTGTTGTCTTTTAACCGGTTCCCACTCAGTGACACCTTTAGACGCCCCCTAGGAAAAAAGCTTTGGAGAACAATGTGGAAAATGAAGAAATTGCTTGTTACAAGCAATTTCTTCATTGTCCACAATTTTTTCTAACCAGAAAGTGGAAAAAACCAAAAATTTCATTAGCTTTGAATTGTCATCTGCAACTGCTTTCAATTTGGGCCAGTCTAAAATTTTGCCGTCTGGAAATGGGTTAACAGGTTAACTCATTACAGGCTGAATAAATTTAGGCTGAATGAATTGCAGATGACAATTGAAAGTACATTTAATTTGAGGAAACCAAAGCATGTCAAATAGGGGTGAAAACTCTCATTCTGACACAATCCCTCTTTTTCTATGGAAAAAAAAAGCTTCAGAAGACATTTAGGAATATGAAGAAAATGCTTGTTTCAAGCAATTTCTTCAATATCCACAATGATTTATACCCCAAAAGATGAAAAAAAAATACATTCACTTGAAATCATCATCTGCAGGTTATTTGAATTTGGACCAGTCTAAAACTTTGTTGTGTGGGGAATGATTTGAAAGAAAAAAAATAAGATTCATTATGACAAACAATTTTTCTCCCTAATTTTTTCAAACCTTATTTTGCTGAGTGTGTCATATTTGGATATTATTTGGTATTGATTCTATAAATTGAAGTATCATAAACAACAATTATTGTATGGAAATGGGTCATTTTTCATATGCACTTCTTTTCATATATTTATAACACTAATCCATTTTATCATTTTCCTCCTTACAGTGTGTAAGTATTAACCCTAGCACTTTGATTGGAGCATGTGACCTATTGAATATTCATAGAACAGTAGTAGTAGTACTGTATGCTGTCTATATACACTCTGGTTTATGGTTCAAAGAAATGATCATATAAATATTCATAGAATTTAGTTTGTAAACCCATTCCCATATGGTTTTGCCTTTTAGCACCCCCCAAAAAAAGTTTAGGATAACATTGTGGAAAATGAAGAAATTACTTGCAAAAAGTAATTTCTTCATTATCCAGAATGTTTTCAACCCAACAGACAAAGGTTTTTAAAATTTCTAGGAATTGTTCTATGCAATTTCTTTCAAATGCGCCTGTCTAAAAGTTTGTAGTGTAGGAATGGGTTAATAGCTTGTTTGTTCCATCATCTTTGTGATCATGTGATGAGGTTATAAATTCTAATGTTAATTCCTGTTTTTTAAGGTCCCTGTGATTTTATAATTGTGAGAATATTGTTGACAATGAAGAAATTGCTTGTCACAAGCAATTTCTTCTTTTTCTTCAATATTCAATATTTCCAACCCTACTAAATGTTGATTTTTAAATATTAAATCCACTTTAAATTTTCTTCAGCAAAACCTTTGAATTCAGACAGGTCTAAAATTTTGAAAAAGTGGATTGGATTAATTCAAAGATGTTGAGGGTCTTGTGGGTATGTTAATAGCCAAGGCATTCCATTTCCAAATCCTAGTGCTGAGCAATACAGAGGAAGCATGTGATTGTTGAAGTTTGTTGATACATTATTTTAACTCAACTTAACCCATTCCTGCACAATCCTATCTTTTAACTCCCCCAATGAAAAAAGTTTTTGAAAACAATATTGAAAATGAAGAAATTACTTGTTACAAGCAATTTCTTCGTTTTCCACAATATCTTAAACCCATAGAGACCAAAGTTATGAAATTATGTAACCTTGAAGTTGACATCTGCCACTTCTCTCTATATAGTCCTGTCCAAAAATTTGTCATTGGGGAATGGGTTGAAGCAAATGAAAAGCCCATACAAACAAACCAGTTCAATGAGTTATGCCTGCTTTGATTTGACATGCGCAGCTTATATATGCATCTGCATGCACAGCTTTCCCAATGCACACTATGTAAACAGTAGCAGGCATTGGATGTGTTATGGCTGCATTCTTTGCTCATTTTGACTGCAAATCATGGGGTTGTGGGTTAGGCAAAGCTGTTGAAAGTTGTGTTCAACCCTTTACAATTTATTGAGGTGTGATCATCTAAAAAATTGATATGCACAATAGGTCAGATAGGTATGGTCCAGTTAAAGAATGAATACCTCGCCATAGCATGTGTTTATTTTAAAGGATATACTTAAATGATTAACGCCAACAAAGATGAATACCTCCCTAAAGTATGTGTTTAAAATAAGCATATAGTTGCATGTTTTCGACATACTTATACAGTGTTATTGAGGCATTTCGTTTTTAGATTCCCTCGTGTAATATTACCAATGTACATGTATATATATATACAATAGTTATAGTTTTAGAATGACTGTTTTAGAAGAATGAATTCTGTTATAGATACAGAATCTATAGTATCTGCCAGCAAATGTCTAAGCCATGATGAGAATTTGAAATAGAATATAATTACAATTGAAAATTATACATGTTTCTTGTATGTGAGTTAAAAATGATAAATTAAGAATTTGAAATATTTGTATCTACATAAATAGAATCATTCATATACTTAAATATATTTCCTCTTGATACAAAAAGTATATCATTTCCATTTTATGCATGTTTGTGTAAGCATGACTGCTTTACTTGATATTTTGCATGCAATGTAGTTATTTTCCAAGACAAACGGTAAATGATAGGTTAAAAATTAAGTCACAATCTAACCATATACTTTTTAATTTCCAAAACTTACTGTGCTGAATGTCACTTTTCTGATTGTAATTCCAATGAATATTGCTGTAATTGGATTAGCTCAGTCAGCAATGCTGGGGTTGTGAGCTACTACCCTATCTCAGCCAACATTTTTTCCAAGATTTTATAAAAGTCAACACTGCATGCTTCATTTTTCTCTCACCTATTGGTGAGATCATCGTAAGTAGAGTGTCAAAGTTTGAGCAGCTGTTGGCTGAGAAAGGATTGTGTGGTTGTACTTGTGTGATAAATGACAGGAAATCATGGTTAGGTGGACCAGCTGAGGCAATAACTGAAATACTGATGAAAGTGGCGTTAATTCATTACAACCAATCAATCAACCAATCATCCAATCAGTCCAAGTACTATTTTATTTGGCTTAAATGAATGTATTTTCTATTTAATTGTAAAATGACAAAATACCACTAAGAAATTCAGATTTTCACCAGTTGTTGCTAGGTTATGTACACATTTTGAACAAGACAAATGTATGCCTTTTATGGAAATCTAAAGACAAATATTGTAATTCAATGTATGAAAGTTGAAGGACATCATTATTTCTCATATCATGTTGTTGCACATAAAAGCTTGCATATACTTCAAACTTAAATTAACCCTTTCCTGGTTTTTGAAATTTTAGACTGGTCCAAACTGAAAGAGGATGCAGACGACAATGAAAGTGGATGCAATTCCAAATAAAACCATCCTATGTGGTAGAAAACATTGTGGGAAAAGGAGAAATTGCTTATTATAAGCAATTTCTCCTTTTTCCGCAATGTCTTCTCAAGTATAAAATCACAGTGACGTATAATCCCGGGTTTATCCAGGAAAGGGTTAGTAGACTAGAGCTACAACTTATCTTAGAAATTAACTATTAATCTAATCTATTTTCTTTGTCAACTATTACAGTGTGACTCTGTGAACAACTTTGAATGGCAGAAACAGTTGAGATATTACTGGGATGTGGAGCTGGATAACTGTGTGGTCAAGATGTCCAACTCTATCTATGTGTATGGATACGAATATCTAGGAGCTTCACCAAGACTCGTCATCACTCCACTCACAGTAAGTAAATGTACAGTGAGGATTTATCTCTTTCCTGTACAAACCCGGGATTTTACGTTGCTGTGATTTAATACTTGAGAAAACATTGCGGTAAAAGAAGAATTTGCTTGTAACAAGCAATTTCTTCTTTTTCCACAATATTTTCTACAACATTAGATGGTTTCATTTCAAATTGCATCCAATTTTCATTGTTGTCTACAACCTCTTTCAATTTTGATCAGTCTAAAATTTTGCAAAACAGGAAGGGTTAAATGAGTGGGTATAACACCGAACTTAGTGAAAGAGTCAACATTACCAGACAGAAAAATTAAAAAAAACTGCTCCAAATTCAAAGGAGATACAGACCACATTTTAAAATGAATTAAATCATAGATTTTTTTTAACTTTAAGGGTAGTAAATATTGTGGATAATGAAGAAACTGCTTGAAACAAGCAATTTCTACATTTTCCATAATGTTTTCCAAATCTTTTTTCCTTGGGGGTGTCTTAAAGTCTCATTGAGTGGGAATGGGTTAACCCATTCCCACATGATGAAATTTTAAAACAGTCTGATTTCAAAGAAACTGCATATGACAATTTAAAGTTGATGGAATCTTTGAAATCTTTGTCTAATTAGGTAGAAAACATTGTGGATAATGAAGAAATTGCTTGTAACAAGCAATTTCTTTATTTGCCATAATGTTTTTCAAATCTTTTTTTTCTTTGGGCCAAAAGTGTCATTGAATGGGAATGGGTTAAATAAAGTATTGTCTATATATCAAAAAGATGAAGGAGACTGTGACCTTGACCTACCGCAGTTTGACCTTAACCCATTACCTCACAGCAAAATTTTAGACCTGCCCAAATTGAAAGCAGTTGCAGGGGACAATTTGAAGTTTACGAAATTTTGGATTTTTTCAACTTTATGGGCAGAAAACATGGTGATAAATGAAGAAATTGCTTGTAACAAGCAATTTCTTATTTTTTCACCATGTTTTCCAAAGCTTTTTATCCTTTCGAGGCGTCTAAAAGTGTCACTGAGTGGGAATTGGTAAAAATTAGTTTGAATCCTTTAACCCATTCACACACTATGACACTATAAAACACTCCTCAATATGAAAGCTTTGGGAAACATTGTGGATAATGAAAAAATAGCTTGTTACAAGCCATTTTTCTTCATCTACAATGTTTTCAACCCCAAAAGACATAGGTTTTTTAAAGATTACATCATCTTAAAATTGTCATCTGCAACTTTGAATTAGGACTGGTCTACAATTTTATTGAGTGAGAATGTGTTAAACCATTACCACTTGAAAATACCTTTTGATGTTCCTGTAAATTATACAGAGGAAAAACATGATAAAAAAGATAAAAGACTTGTAGCAAAGTATTTCTTATTACCCAGCGATGCTTTCTTCCATACTTAGTCAATTTTTTTTCAAATTACACACTTTGAAATGTTGTCTTTAACTTCTTTAAACTTGGACCAGTCCAAATTTTTGTCATTTAGCAAAGAGTTAAATTATAACATGAATATCAGTGCTAATTTGACACATTTAGGGATATTCTTTTTGTAGTAATGCGCTAGAGTCCTTCAAATACCCATTAACCCATTACCAGACAACAAAATTCTACACTGGTCGAATTGTAAGGAGTTGCAGGCGAAATTTGAACTTTATAAAATTTTAGATATTTTCAACTTTTTGGATAAAAAACATTGTGTTAAATGAAAAAATTGCTTTGCACAATGTTTTCCCTAATAATTTTCTTGAGTTGCGTCCAAAAGCGTCCCTGTGTGGGAATAGGTTAACATCACTCTAGAATGGGTACATTATCATATTCAGAAAATGAAAACTTTACAACTTGATAACTTTAAAAAATTGAAATGCCATGTAGAATAATAAATTAGGTGTGTCTTAGTATTGTATGCTTTACATTCACCAGGATCGATGTTATCTCTGTCTGATGGGAGCTTTACAGTTGGATCTAGGAGGGGCACCGGCTGGGCCTGCAGGCACCGGTAAAACAGAAACTACAAAGGATCTGGCTAAATCTCTTGCTAAACAGTGTGTAGTGTTTAACTGCTCGGATGGTCTGGACTACAAGGTAATATTTTATGAGAAAATCTATCTAATATGTGAGTAGTCTTTTTGTGTTTTCAAATCCTTGCTTTTTTTTGGTAAAAGACAGTACATGAAAATTTGCTAATTTTTCTTGGCAGCATATTTTTTGAGTCTTATGGGTAATGACAGCAAATTTTTTAATGCATAAATATTATGATTTCTTTTGTATAATGAGTCATAAGATAACATGAAACATCACGATAAGAGGAGAAATCATTTATTTTGTTTTTTGAATCGTGTCCTCCTGAATATTGATGCTTTTCTCGCAAAATTTCAAATTTTTGTCAACAAATTTAGATTGACTTTGTGTTCAAATTTTCTCAAACCTAAAGAACAAGACTAAGATCAGACTGCACATCTCTCCAGGCTGATCTTAGTCTATACACCAGACTCAATTGAGTCTAAAATAGAAGTATTCCAGGATCAGCATGACAAGGATTCATTTAAAAACATGTAAAATGTCATGTGATAATTGCACAAATGATAAATTGACATAAAGTGTTTGGGCCAAAAACTTAAAAACTTATTGAATGGTAAGGTTGATAGAATAAAATTTAAATCAGAGGGAGGTGTATCACTCAAATCTTTCATAATTTGGAGTTATTTTTTTGTGTTAACCCTCAAAACGAACAGAAACTTTAAAGTGGATTTAATTAGAGAAATAATCATTTAATATTGTAGAGAGTATTGTGGAAAAAGAAGAAATTGCTTTTTATAAGCAATTTCTTCTTTTTCCACAATGTTTTCTCAAATGTAAAATCACAGGAAAGAAAAATCAAGTGATTGAATGGGAAAGGGTTAAATTTTCTAAGTGTCACTTGGACTTAAACCCATCCTGTCTTTTGTATATTACAGATGATGGGTCGATTTTTCTCGGGTCTAGCTCAGTCCGGAGCATGGTGTTGTTTTGATGAGTTTAACAGAATAGATATTGAAGTGTTGTCTGTCATAGCTCAACAGTTGATTACAATCAGGAATGCAAAGGCTGCTAAGGTAAGGGTATAAAATTGACCTGACCCATTACCAGACAACAACCTTTTAATCTGGTTTAACTTGTTAATTGACAGCAAAATTTTGAAATTGTACAAATTGAAAGGAGTTGCAGATGACAATTAAAACTTTATGAAACTGTAGATTTTGTCAACTTTGTGTGTAGAAAACATTGTGTGAAATGAAGAAATTGCTTGCATCAAGCAATCTGTTCATTTTTGCTAATTTTTTTCCAGATTGTTTTTCTAAACCCTTTCCCACTTAGTGACACTTTTTGATCCCCCAAAAGATAAAGGCTTTGGAAAACTGTGTGGAAAATGAAGAAATTGCATGTTACAAGCAATTTCTTCATTTTCCACAATATTTTCTTCCAAGAAAGTTGATAAAATCTAAAATTTCTTAAACTTTAAATTGATGTCTGCAACTCCTTTAAATTTGGACTAGTTTAAAAATATTGGCCTGGTCATGGGTTAAGGGGTGTCAAAACATGTCATTCTGTTGGAATGGGTTAAATACAAAGAAAGAGCAGACATCAAGCAAGTTCATAGAATCTTAAATACCCTTGGTCTATTTTGGTACAAAAAAATGTGTAAAATGAAGATTTTTTTTATAGTAGATCTTGCGCAGATTATGGTAGAAAAAAAAAAGGCATTTAATTTCAACTTTCTAAATGATTTGAGACATTTGAATTTGTAATGAAAGTGACTATTTAAAACATTAAAAAAGATAAAAATAAGCAAAAATATTTTGCATTTCTGCCAAATGGCTTGCAAAAACAACTGGAATGGAATGGAACCTGTATTCATCAGCTAAATAGGTTATATGTAGGTTTTTCCAAAAATTGCATTGTTGTGGTTGCCATGACATATCAATTAAATCATAGGGTTCTGCTAGCAATTCAGTCTTTATTGATAAAACCGAATGACTAATGACCAAAAAATTCCGATGTTTGAAAGAAGGGCATTAGGAATATACTACATCAAATTAAATTTATTGTGAATTTAGTATTATTTTTGCACAAAGAACATATTTTTTAGAAAAGCATATACTTTTACTTTATCAAATTTTCATGAAAATCTGTTCTAGAGCTGCTTAAACAAGAAATTTCTTCATGTTGCACATTGTTTTCCATACTCTTTTCTTGAGTGTTGTAGAAAAGTAGGATTTTGTAGGAATGGGCTGAACTTTTACCTCATAATCATTTTGGTCAAACTTGAACAGGATGTTCTTGTGTCCATAATGCTTCAATTACAACAAAGTGATTTGTTCTTCACTTCACTAGATGATAGTTGTTTGGACAAACTTATTTATCCTTGTTGTGTTGAATATTTTTCCTCTTCACTATATATTTGAAAACTTTTGTGTAATTAAACTGATCTTTTATTTAAAGATTTCTCTCCCAACAACAACAATGAGCAGGTAGTGTAGGCTAAGATCAGACTGCACGTCTGTGTAGGCTGATCTTAGTCTATACACCTAATAAGCCATTGTCAAAGCAGAAATATTCCTGGATCAGCATGATAAGGGTTAAAGAATGAGAACATAATGTATGGACTCATTTGCTTATCTGTGGGTCACATCTAATTCATTTATAACTTCAAGCAACTATTTTATATATTTGAAGCATTGTTCATTTCAATAACTATCATTTCTGTTCCATAATTTCTCAAAATTGTGGTTAATACATTACTTAGTAGCTATTCAATCAAAAATGTTTTGTTAGAGAAAAGCAAAAGGTGACAGGAAAAAAGAGGCTCAGGTATTTGAATATAAAGCTTACCTGTAAAGAAATGTCAGTTTTGTACAGTGAAATAGTTTTGTATAAAAGAGAATTTCGTAATGACTGGAGTGCAAAAGAAGCTTGTACAAAGGACTTATTGTGAATTAGAATGCATTAGCCCATTACTAAACAACAAAATATTAGACTGGTCCAAATTCACAGAAGTTGGACATAACAATTTTAAAGTCTTAAAGTTTAAAAAAGTATTTGTCTTTTGGGGTAGAAAAGTTTCACAAGCAATTTATTAATCCCCTACAATATTTTTCAAAGTTTTTTTCTTCATGGGTATATAACAGCAGGATTGAGTTGGAATGGGTTAATCTCATATCTATCAAACATTTAGGCGTGACAAATTAATTCAATCGACCAATTGTGGCTGTAAATCAAATAATCAATCGACAAGTGAAATTATTCATCTAGACTGGAAGTTCAGTTTGAACTTTGACATTGGCAGCCATTTTGATGAATCATTTTTTTGTTTTGACGACTTAAACAACATCATAACTACAGATTATTCAAGCTGTAGTTACGACGTTTAGGTTGCCAACCAACTATTTTAGTATATTTGTAATATACTACTGGCCATAAATTTTGCAAAATGACTCTGTTAACCCGTTCCAACTCAATCCCTCCCTTTTACGCCCCTCGAGAAAAAAGCTTTGGAAAACATAGTGGAAAATGAAGAAATTGCTTGTATCAAGCAATTTCTTCATTATCCACAATGTTTTCTATCCAAAAAGAGAAAAAAAATTCAAAATTCCATCAAATTGAAATTGTCGTCTGCAGCTTCTTTCAATTTGGACCAGTCTAAAATTTTGCTGTGTTGGAATTAGTTAAAAATCGAAGGGATTCTTCCTGATGGAGTCCATAGGCAGCGCCAAAGGAGTCAGTTTGGGCCAGTGATTGGTCAAATCTCACTTTATGATGTAGAAAACCTTTTTTTGGATAACTCTTGACTCTGGTAAAAAATGAAGCAAATTCATTATATATATGTGTGAAACATTTTAGTTTGTGTTTAGAAATGGTTTCAAAACAATGAAATAAGAAGAAAGTGATCTTTGGTCTGTGCATGATTTGTTTTGCATTCTTGTCATACTATTTTCTTACATAATATCCATATTGTCTATATGTATATACAACATAGGTTTTGTGATAATGATGCTTACTGGTATGGCAAATGATAAAAACAGCAACAACAACAACATTTCTTTTCAACTGCTTGAGAAGTTGTGTAGGTTTATACCCCTGTTGGTCTAGTTGTTGAATATATATAAACAATGTTTTTCAAAGCCCCAGTTTAGGCACAGTTTGTACATACACAGAAAAGATAAGAATTGGTAAATTTCTTTGACTTTTTTTGCAGCTTGGCTGTTTTTATCACAGAACATTAGATGTGGTCAGATATCAGGGTCTATTTGTATATATTTATGAATTATTTGAAACTTGCAATGTGTCAGTGTTCATATGAAAATATTTATTTGATACATTGACATGTGTAAACTTAGGAGATAGTAACCTGTCCAATGTCAAGATATTCCTTGATCTTCCTACAAGTTTAATTTTGGACCTAAACTATTTTTATCAACTGTAATTCTGTAGCCAAGTTAGCAAGTTAGCCGTAATATGTTACTCTTGTTAGCTGGTACTGTTGTAATTGTTCAAACATATCATAGAACATTTTAAAGATGTCATAAGTGTTGTGCTTATACATGCAACTTTTTATTGTGATATCATTACAAAGAGGATAGAATTGGAGTATTACGGTGCTAAAAAAGCAAAGGAGGTAAGATGAAAGACATGAGAGAAAATAGAAGTATGGCTTTGTATAAATTGAAAATTTTGTTTTATTCAAATTAAACACCAATATCTATGAACATTGTGGCTCTTGTTCATATAGGTTTCTAAGTGTACGGCACAGCTGATCTCTTTCTCAGAAATTGAAATTTATGTCATGGTATATCACCTCTTTTTCAGCACATTTTATTCTTTTTCAAGATCACATTTTAGGAACATCAATGTGTTTATCAACTCATTTTTATTTCTATTCAGATGTACTTCATCAACATTATGTTAGTTTGGAATTTCTTTTTTCATTTCTTAGATAAGCCAACAAAATGTTATTTTTGTCCTCTAATTTGTTTGACAACAAAACAACTACAACAACAACAACAATTATGTTGCAGTTAACAAATTATGAAAATACAGACATAAGTATATTCAAAGAGGAGCAACATTATTCACAATTTATCGAATGAGTAATTTATGAATGAATAAAATGAGGCTTTGTGAGTTTTATCTGTTATAGATGATGTGTTTGATCCATTCTGTGTTATGTTTACCACAAATATGACATTCTATCAATGATATGAACTTAATTGTCGTGTAAAATTGAAAATCCAGGAATAGTGTAATGACAATCCTAAAATGACGTCATGACAAAAAGTCAATGCTATAGGGTTAAGCCCTTTTGCAAAGTTAAATCACTAGCATAATATTTCAAATCTATTGTAAAAACTGCTCAATACGGGTTATTTCACTTCTGTTCCCAAAACCATGTTGAAATAAGATTTATTTTATATGGATCTCTTTTCTTTTGTGTAAAAAGCCCATAAAAGTCACGGTTATTTGGAAACTTTTTCTTGAGTAAAGAAATGGTATCAATGCATACATTGTCCATACCGTTTAAAATAAGTTTATTATATATTTCTTTTATCATTTCTGCATTCAAAGTTTATCTCTTCACTTGGCTTTAAATCATTACTACTTAACAAATATTTAGACTGGTTCAAATTGAAAGATATTGCAAAGGACAGTTCTAATTAGATGGAACTTTCAATTTTGTTCGTCTTTTAGGGTAGAAAACATTGTGGATAATGAAGAAATTGCTTGTTACTAGCAATTTCTTCATTATACACAATGTTTTTCAAAAATTTTTTCTTGGGGGACGTAAAAAAGCGAGATTATTTGGGAATGGGTTATGGGGTATATTATGTTCATTTGATGACATTTATCAAAAAAGGAGAAACTGAAATAATTAATTTCTTCTTGACCACTGTCTCCTGTCATTTACTAACATTTTACTTGTCACTGGCTAGATCTTTCTATTTGAGATTCTGTGTATCACAGTTATCAGGGGGATGGACTGTTAATCTTAGAGGTGTGGAGGGTTGTTGATTGAAGACATGCCTTACTGCTTGTTTCTTGGGTATGTCCTTGAATAAGGTGTTCAGAGTCCCAGCTTAATTCTGGTGATACCCAAGAAGCACATGAATAGTGGAACTTTGCCATGATGTTATCTAAAAGATTGATAAAAAAGCATGTAAAACCCAATTCAAACAAACATACTTCTTACATTGACTTCACTGAAATTTTGTCGTCTGATTCTAGGTTGGTTCAATATTATTGTAAGAGTAATAGTAGATACCTATCAAGCTTTTGGTAAAGTATTTAGCCTATAGTTACACATTGGATCTATTTTCTTAACCATTTACATTTTTTCAAAATTATCAAAAGTCATATTGTACAGAATAAAAAAAGTCACAGACAATTCTTATTTTGAATTGTTTATGTATTTTAGTTACAAAGATTCATGTTTGAGGGTCGTGAGATCAAACTCGTGATGAGTTGTGCTGCCTTCATCACCATGAACCCAGGTTATGCTGGGCGTACAGAGCTCCCTGACAATCTGAAATCTCTGTTTAGACCAATAGCTATGATGGTACCAGATTATGGTAAGTTAACTATTAATCTGAAGTATATAGCAAACTATTTAATTGGATAAGGGACAAACATTATGAACTTTGAAATATTTGTAAGATTAAAGTACTTACAAAAAAGGAAAAAATCTGGTCCTATTTGAAATACTTTTCATAACATCTTTAAAACTGGATTTATATTGAAAGAATATAATCTGAAAACTTTTATCTAAAACGAAAAGTTTCCTGTTTGAAACAAATTCCTCTTAACAAACAGTTTCTTGTATGTTGTAGGATCCTAAGGTCATGCATAAATTTGAAATAGCTTGATATGTCACACACATCATTATTTATGATTTTAGCCCTGATCGCTGAAGTGATCCTGTACTCGGAGGGTTTTGAGTCGTCTAAAAATCTGGCCCAGAAGATGGTGCAAATGTACAAACTATGTTCGGAGCAGCTGTCCCAACAGGATCATTACGACTTTGGTATGAGAGCCGTCAAGTCTGTGCTTGTCATGGCTGGTGCTCTCAAGCGTCAAAATCCCGACAAGAATGAGGATGTGGTACTTATCAGAGCGCTTAGAGATAGCAACTTGCCCAAGTTCTTGGCTCAAGATGCTGTCCTGTTTAAGGTGAGTCTTCCTGGACATGAATTTTGTCTGATCATCATGTCATAAGACAGGTTACGGGACAAATATTGCAGCTAATCCTATCATGTATTATCTCTCATAAGGTGAAGTTTCAAAATGAAGACATGGTTTGAAAAAAAAGGACATGCCTTTTGGCAGTAGAGATGAAGTTATCCTGATGATCATGACAATACAGAAATTATCTAGTGTAAAATTGTTGTTATCAATGAATTATTTCTTTTATGAAGAAACTGAAACAATTAAAATTGAATGTAGCAGTACAGTTATTACATGCATTCTAATCATTTTCTAGTCTTCTTATGACAATGTTTTTACAATTTATCACTCTTTTTTAAATGATACTCTGTATAAATCCCTCCTAACATGTAAGGGGAGTACTTTGGTTTCCCTGTATCTGTCCATTCATCCCTCCGTCTTTCAATCCATACACTTTTTCATTTCCTTGCTCAAACTCTAGGACTAATAGACCTACAACCATGAAACTCATACATGTTTTATTGTTGCCGATGATCAAAGGAAGTGCCTTATTATTTTATGGTCATGCAGGCCAAAAGTCAACAGTGCTAATTGAGTGACAAAATGCTGGTACCCTTTGCGAGACTTCTAGTTTGTTTAAGTGTCAGATTGTTTAATCTTTCATTTAGTGACGAACAAAAATACAGCCTTTGCTGTTCAACGATTGGAAAAGGTTTATCTATCATGGTAGTTCAACTGAAATATCAAATGACAATAGATTGCCTAGTTTTTAGTCAGAAGCATAAAACAAAACATGAATTTCTGATGTGCAACCTTATTGTTGTAACTAAGCCTTGAATAAGCTGCAGTTATGATGTTTAAATTGCCAAAACAGCGAAATGTTTTTGAAAGATGTCAGAGGCCAACATTCATTTAAGTCTAAATGAATGATTTGATTTATCAGTTGATTTTTGGTTGGCATCATCTATCCATCAATATACTTTGGAAAATTTATTTTTCAGGCTATTTTACAAGATTTATTCCCTGGTGTGAATATCCCAGAACACGACTATGGACAATTACAAGAGGAAATCATTGAGGTCATCAAGAACAAAAACTTGGTTGTCTTGGATACACAGGTCAAAAAGGTCATCCAGTTTTACGAGACCTTGGAGGTCAGACACGGTGTCATGTTGGTTGGACCAACTGGTGGAGGAAAATCTACAATTTATACAGTAAGTTATATGAAATCTGACTTGTTTTAGGAGTATTGAACTTACAACTTGACTATTCAACACAGTCTAAGTCATGTGAACCCTTGTCATGCTGATTATATTCATCCTTCTCCAGAATTGCATAAAAATCAAAGGGCTGAAAGCTCTGGAAGGTCTTGATTTTGTGGGCCAATATTTTGTCCATTAATTTTATTTTCAACTTTGACTCAAAATGTCAAACAGGTGATTTAGACTTAGATCAGACTGCACATATGTGCAGGCTGATCTTAGTATAAACCACCTGCAAAAGAAGCATGACAAGAGTTAATTGAACTGAATGAACTTTAAAATTAGCCATACCTTTTAAATGGTAAGAGATAGAGTTTTCATATTCCATGTGTACATTTTTCTTTCAAGTTCTTTCTTTTTATACAAGTTCAGGTTAGTATATCAAGGCTAAGGCTAAATATCATAGTCACAATTTCATTCTTCAGCCATTAGTAGGATGGTTCATAATTAACTTGTTCATTTTCAATTAAAGATAGTGCATTTTGACAATCAATTCTTTGTCTTTCTACAATGTTTTAGTAAATACAATACACGAGGGCCTTTTCATAATTCAGGAAAGAATAAAATCTTTACAGTCCTAACAATTTCTTTTCCTTCATTATGCATTTTCCTCAATACCTTAAAGGTTTTAGCTGAGACCTGTGGCAATCTGCATGAAAAGGGAGTGAAGAAAGATTTTTACCAGCCTGTACACACTTATGTGATGAATCCTAAAGCCATTACTATGGAGGAACTGTATGGTGGTGTAAATAAACTGACACTAGAATGGCGTGATGGGCTCATGGGATTGACAGTACGACACTGCGTACAGGTACAGTACATGGTTGCTAGTGAAAGCTTACTAAAATCTTGGACATCATAGGCATTGTTACCCCATTCTGGGATGGCATAACAAGTTAGAATTGAAAGAAGTTGCAGACAAAAAAATCAAGTTGATGAAATATTAAAAATCTTTGTCTTTGTGGGTTGAAAATATTGTGGGGAATCAAGAAATTGCTTATTTGAAGCAATTATTTCATTTACCACAAAGTTTTCCCAAGCTGTTTTCTCGAGGTGCTCCGAAAAGCAAGATTGGGTTAAATCAGAACAAAGGAACCACCTAGATTTAAACTGTATGCCATCTCTTTCTTTTCTGTTGGCCCATTGTAATTTACAGTTTTATTTGTACTAGATGTTTCAAACATATTCTATAGTTTTTACGTATAATTGTATATTAAATACCTCATTTATCAACTTACACTTTTGAATATTTTCACTTACTTGTTAAAGCTTATAATTAATCTATAGTTAAACATGTATTAACCCTTTCCCATTTTTCAAAATTTTAGACAGGCCCAAATAGAAAGAAGTTGCAGACAACAATGAAGAGTGACTGCAATTTGAAAAGGAACCAACCTACAGGTCAGAAAATATTGTGGGAAAAGAAGAAATTGCTTGATAAAAGCAATGTATTTTTTTCCCAAAATGTTTTCTCAAGAATAAAATCACAGAGACTTAAAAACAAGGGAATGTGCAGGAAAGGGTTAAGCAAACACTCCAGATAAAGGGATGGCCAAAATGTGGTCGTCTAAGATAAAGATTGCTTAATAAACTTTTTTGTGACATATATGCAGGATTGGTTCCACTGTAAACATAAGTTATTGCAAGATTTTCACTCAATCTTATGTTAAAGGATCTCATAAGAATTGTCTCGTTGGGACGATTCTAAGATTCACCAACATGGGCTTCAGTTCTGATTTTTTTCAGCAAAATTATCCAATTGAGAAGAGTTTTTGTTTATAGAAAGGTAGTTTTGATGCTGGAAGCTTTATGACAGTTGTCGCTTAACCCATACAGTGACCCTTTTTTGATGCCCCTAAAGAAAAACAAATTGGAAAATATTGTGTAAAATGAAGAAATTGCTTGTAACAAGCAATTTCTCCATTTTCCACAATGATTTATACCCAGAAATTTAAAAAGTTGAAATTTTCATAAAATTTAAATTGTTATATGTAAATTTTGCTGTCTGGTAATGGGTTAATTAAGATTGACTGTATTACATGAACCTGATTTTCATTTGAGAAAATCAAGGCAATAAGATAACACAATTGAATTATGATGCAATGCTTAAGTTGTAGAACATATGTTTCATTTATTTATTTCATTAAGATTGTTTCACATAATTTCATATACTTCATTTATTTCATTCAGTTTATTTTGCATAATTTCATATATTTGGTTTATTTCATTAAGGTTTTTTTTGCATAATTTCATATTTTTTGTTTTGCATAATTTTGTTACAGGCAAAGGTTAGATGCTTTTTCCTAGAGGTCTAAGTATGCATGTATAATTCTATCCTTAGAGAAGTATTTTGCATGGTTTGATGAGAATGTATTCAGACTATATTTATAGAGATCCTACTCTCCAAGACTGATTTTATTAAGACATTCCCACTCAATCCCTCTTTTTTATGCTCCTCAAGAAAAAGCTTTAGAAACATTGTAGAAAATGAAGAAATTGCTTGTTGAAAGCAATTTGTTCTTTATCCACAATCTTTTCTACCCCAAAAGACAAAGACGTTTAAAATCTCATCAACAATGAATTGTCGTCTGCAATTCCATTGGGTTTGGACCAGTCTAAAATCCTTTTTGTGGGAACAGGTTAAATAACTTCTATAAAGTTACACACATATTGCATACCTGTACAAACTTATATTCATGTAAGATAAAAATGATATGTTACTCTATTTTCTTGGAGGAGACTTGATTTTGACCTTGACTGGAATATTAAAGTCAGTAAGTTCTGTGGTGATGGTAATGGTGCTTGACTCATGATCAAAGGTTCAAGCCCCACCGTTACCAGGATCTATTCTTAAATATTCAACCTCCCTCCCCAATTAAAAAAGTCTAATTTATCATTGTCATCCAGATTTTACCCTTTGTTATTCTTTAATAAACTTTCTGTGTACGCAGTTCACCCTATTCCCTCACAATGATGCTTTTAAACGCCCCTCAATATAAAATCTTTTGAAAACAATGTGAATAATGATGAAATTGCTTGTCACAAGCAATTTCTTCATTGTTCACAATGTTTTCTACCCCAAGTCTAAACCAAGTTACGACCAGTCTGAAATTTTCTTATATGTGGTAATTGGTTAAGGTTTTTATCACGCTATTAGCAAATATCCAATTATCTGAACGCTGATGCTTTCATTCCCAATTTCATGTATGAAATTCTGGTGATGTCCATTTTCAGGTGTGAAATTACCTGTTTTTTTCAATAGGGAATAAATCGTCATCTTTTGACCCCATTCTTCAATACTTCATAGAATTATCATATTCTGAAATTAGCCCTTTAATATTTGGTATAAATTAAGGTCTATTGACCCTCTAACAAAATACTTCAAATAATTACCGTATTCAGGAAATTAGTGCTACATTGTGGGATCATCAGTATACTGAGGATTTAAAAGAGAAAATTCTTAAACATCTTCTCCAAAAAATTTAGACAGAGGGCTTTGCTATTTTGCATATATCATATAGCAATGAACCATCATACTCAGGGGAGGGATTAAGGACCATCATGTTCCTCTTGTTTCTTGGGGGGGCATCTAAAAGCGTCACTGAGTGGGAATGGGTTAAAACATACTGTCAAATTGAAGATAGAGGGTTTTAAACTTTGCACTGTTCCTATCATCGTAAGTGCCCTGACAAATACATCGAAAAAAATATAGTTTATTGAAATTGAAGACATTGCGGCCATTTGACAAAAAATAACAAAAAACAAAATATTGATAGAGGCCAACCTGGATATAGATTAACCCATTCCTGCAAAATCTAGCCTCTCTAGGAAAAAGTTTTGAAAAGCATCAAATAAATTGAAGAAATTACTTGAAACAAGCAATTTCTTCTTTTTCTTAAATGTTTTCTATTTCAAAAGACAAAGAGTTTTAAATTTCATAGAGTTAATAAAATTTTCTGCAATCTGTTTCAATTTGGACCTGTCTCTATTTTTATTGTCAGGTAATGGATTAACCTATAACCAGAAAGCAAAACTTTAGACTAATCCAAATTGAAAGGAGTTACAGAATAATTTAAAGTTTATGAAATTTTATATTTCTTAAAATTTCTGGATAGAAAACATTGTGGAAAATGAAGAAATTACTTGTTCTAAGCAATTTCTTCATTTTCCACAATATTTTCCCAATTGTTTTTCTTGAGGAGCTTCAAAAAGCATCATTGTGTTGTAATGGGTTAAAACAAATATACCATGTCCATGTCGTGAATGATTTCTGGGACAGACATAGTTGTAGTGACACTGTTTGAAAGTGGTTGAGTTGACTTTGCACAAAACTGTATTTAACCATTGTCATGCTGATCTCGGAATATTCCCTCTTTGGTAGGAGGTATAGACAAAGATCAGACTGCACATATGTGCAGACTTATCTTGGTCTAATCTTGGTCTAAAGCACCTCCTTATCCCTTTTTAGTAACAGTTATTTTAAGGATAAAATTTCAAGCTAAATGTTAATCTGCAATTGGTTTTTCCTGTAATTTTAGTCCTTTGATTTCAATGCAATTCTGTAGATGATTTAAAATTCAGCATGACAAGGGTTAAAACATTGGTTTATTTGTGTGGGGTTTTGGTCTTCTCTTGAAATGACTCCTTTGCTGATTGCACAGGTATTTTGCTTAGATACACATGCTCTTGATAGAATATCTGTAAAGAAAATCTAGTGTCTTCCTATACTAGGATTTCTTACATCTTTCAGTTGATATATTGTTGTAATACCTTTATAGTATCAGACAAAGCCTTACCTTAGGCTTTAGGTGACTATTGCAACAATTTTACGCCGCCGTCATAGCGCAGTCAATAGCGTGTCAGACTCACAGTCTTCAATCATGGGATTTCAAAGGTTCGATCCCCAGCGGTGGCACATATCCTTTCCGACAATTGTCTTTCACCAATGGGTGAATAATCATAAACAAAAGTGGGATAGCAGCTGGAGGCTAGGAAATGATGTAGTGGTAATATTGGTGTGAGAAATTACAGGAATCCATTGTTAGGTGCTCCAGCTACCACGACATGACTCTCACAATGTTTTCTAACTTTTTGGCTCTTAATTTCTTATTTTTGGCGCAATTTGGAATGTTGTCTGCAAAACTTCGTAATTGGACCAGTTTTCATATTTGTTGTCTGGTCACGGCTGTAGAGTACATACTGAAGACCCAAAACAGACTGTTCGCATGCACAGGCTTGTCTGAGTTTTCATCAGGTGCACAACGTGATATCTGACAAATTGTTTTTCAAATAGACAAACTAGATGCTAGAAAACCTATTTTTAGCTCACATAAGCATAAAGTGCTTGTGGTGAGCTTTTGTAATACTTGAATGTCTTTTGTCCCTTGTGCGTCATCAACAATTTTAGTTTGTTTGAATAGGATTTTATGCCGCTTTCAACAATCTTTTAGTTATATCGTGGCGGCAACAATTTTAGTGTTTAGACTCTAGAGACCACAGCTCTTGATGAAATTTAGTCAGAATGATTGTCAGGTCATAAGGATGAACCCTATCAAAAATGGGATTGTTCATTTGGAAATCAGGAAAAAATGGGTCTTAATGACAACTTCTTTGTTTGCACTCTAGAGGCAACAATTTTGGCTAAATCATGCTGAATCTTGGCCAGGATGATTTACACGAAAAAAGGGGCCTTAATGACAACTTCTTTGTTTGCAATCTAGTGGCAACAATTTTGGCTAAATCATGCTGAATCTTGGCCAGGATGATTGTTACATCCTGATGATGAAACCTTTTGGAAATGGGAAGATTCTCTGGGAAAAGAGGCTCTTATGGCATTTTTTTGTGATTGTGTATGTGTACAATATAGGGGGTCACAATTTCGACTTTAGTTGAAACTTGGTGAGAATTATTGTATGGTCACAAGGATGATCCTTTTTGAAAGTGAGCTGATTCCATCTGAAGACATTGGAAAAGGGGCCTTACTGACAACTTGATCAATATTGACAAATTTTACAAGTCTTTTCTCTTCACAAATAAGACCTGCTGAACTCAGGTGAGCAATCTAGGACCATCTTGGCCCTCTTTGTTTTGGATTTTTGTAGTCCCGCATGTTTACCCTTTGACACATTGAGCCTTGTAGAATACCAAAATTTTGAGCTATGACCTCCAAGTCACAAAGAGCACTGCAGCCAGAAGGCTGTGTGAATCATACTGGATCTTTCAGCTTGCCACCTTCAATCCATTAGGGATCAACATCTGTCTAGCCAAAAAAATATGCATTCAGTCAACTTTTTAATCAAAACCATTGTATGTATTTATATTTATGTAAGCGTTTCCAATTTTTTGGCTTTTACTACCCAATAGATTCTTATTTCAGATTTGTTGTATGTTTAGAAAACCTGTGTTATGTAAAAGTCTTTTGTTGGAAATTTCCCTATTCAACATATAGAAACCAGCATCAAATATCAATGGCAGATTTTTCTTTTTTTTGCATCCTCATCAATAAGACAAGGGGCATATTGTTCTACCATTGTTTGCCTGTCTGTCCATCTGTCTGCAAGTTGTAGATTTAAACTTAGAGTAAAGACTTAACTTTTTGATTTGATTCAAACACTGATGAGGATAAAATGCTCCTATTTGGGATATATGCACATTGCATTGATAGGCATTAGTTGGTTGTTATACTAGGGTCATCAATCAGGGTCAGGTCAAGTGTTTTGTAAACTTCACAGGGAAACTTAACATTTTGCACCTATTCAAACTCTGTTGAAGGTACATAGTCAGTATTTGTGATATAGGTTTCCTTGCATTGATAAGCATCAGTTGGTTATAAGGTCAAGATCATCCATGAAGGTAAAGGCTACTGATAAATTGCACAACATTTTGCGCTTATTCAAACACTGTCGAAAATACATGGCTTATATTTTGGACATAGGTTCCTTGCATGGATGGATATCAACTGGTTGTAAGATTTAGGTCATCAAACATGGTCAAGGTCACTTAACATGGTCACAATCTATGAAAAATGGCTGTTTCCGGGTCATGGTGTTTCAAAAACACATGTTGTTCTTTGCTGTATTCTATCTGGCTATCCTTATATGTGTTAGTTTGTCTCTCTAGAAGTCTAGACAAATTATCTGTTCCTGAAAGACTTGAAGATTTGAAGTTGCCATGATCAATTGTGAATAGATACAAGTCTTCTTATTTCACCTTTACCTTTTGTCTGTTATATAGGACACCACTACAGATCACCAGTGGGTTGTGTGTGACGGCCCTGTTGACGCCCTGTGGATTGAGAACATGAACACTGTACTGGATGACAACAAGATGTTGTGTTTGGCCAACAGTGAGAGAATTAAGTTTACCCCCTATATCCACATGTTGTTTGAAGTTCAGGATCTAGCTGTGGCTTCTCCAGCCACTGTTAGCAGGTGAGAATATTCGGAAATTACAGTAAAACCTCGGTAGTTCGTAGCGCAAGGGACCAAGGAAATTTATACAAATTAAGCGCAGTACGAACAGAATGGAGGGCAAGTAGTCGGCTATTTGAGACACAGAATCGGACACGGTGTTGTTCTGTCCCCCATTTAGGAATTGATTCTAAATTGGTTATTTTTTTCTAAACATGGAGGAAAACATAAATCAAAAGTTACTCAGCTTGTTTTTTTATGCTTTTATCTTCGCTTTAATTTTTGGCATTTTTTAAACACAGTGTTTGTATCAATTTTCTACCTTCATCAGAGTCATTTCCCTTTGCAATGCATTGGATCAAATCACTCTGAGTATTCTATCATCAAATCATAAAATTAAGGACCGACGGTTGTGAAGAAAACAACCATGCAATAAAATAAAATAGAAAGAATTTCTAAAGACCAATAACACCGCTACTAATGTGGGTGCGTCAATTTAAAGTAAATTTTAGCCGATAATTACAAGAACATTTATTCGATTAATTACCAAAATAAACGTGATAACACATTATTTGTCTAATAGATCAGCAGGTGTGAAAATCAAGGTAAGTGATGATTCGTGACAATTTGTTTATCACACCTAGGAATTAAACATAGCAGTTTGTGCTATAATCATATTTTCCGGACTTGAAATGGCCTACGAACTACGAACCACTGACGTTCGAATTAGACAGAGTTTTCTAACAAAGATAAAGAAGGCAAAAGATCGGGAAAGTATACAAACGAACATATACCTACAAACCAGTGACCTTGGAATTAATGAGGTTCTACTGTATGTGAATCTGTGTGTGACATCTCCAGCCTTTAGGAGATCGCTTGCCCAGTAAGGTTGAATAACATAAAAAACGTGTTCATTTGCAAAATTTATGGTCAATAACTTGTGACAATAAATGGAATGATTGTTTGGCAACCTAAACATTGTACCTACAGCTTGAATAGGCTGTAGTTATGATGTTTAGGTCACCAAACCAACAAAAATGTCAACCAATGTTTGAGTTTAAAGTTTTTTTTGTCTAAATGTATGATTTGATTGGCCTGTGTGATTTTTGATTGACAGCCACAAGCTGTCAATTTCATGAGTGTGAAGAGCAGGCCATTTAACCCTTACCTGTTTATGGAAATTTTAGACTGGTCCAAATTGAAAGAGCTTGCAGGCGACAATTAAAACTGGATGCCATTTGAAATGAAACCATCCTATGTGGTAGAAAATATTGCGGAAAAGGGAGAAATTGCTTGTTACAAGCAATTTCTTCTTTTTCCACAATGTTTTCTCTAGTATAAAATCAAAGGTTCGGAAATTCCGTATTTGAACGGGAAAGGGTCAAAGAATTTGCTGACAACAATTTTGGTCAGATGAAATTTCAATTTCTTTCACTTTTTAGATAGAAAACATTGTAGATGAAGATTTGTTTTCTTGGAGGGCGTCAAAAATCATTGTTGCGTGGAAATGGGTTAAAGTGTTATTCAATGAAATTTCTATTTATTCTAGATGTGGCATGGTGTATGTTGACGCAGACGAGCTCAAATGGATGCCCTATGTTCACAAGTGGATGAGTAAATGGGAATCTAAAATGAAAGATGAAGTGAGGACTTACTTACTGGATCTGTTTGAAAGATATGTTGAGTTGGGTCTGAGATTCGTCTCTAAGAAATGTACACAGACAATCAACCAGGTTAGTAAACAAACAGAAAGATCTATTATGTCTTGCCTGTGAAATTAACCTTTTACAAGATGACAAAATTTCAGAGTGAGGCTAATGCTATAGAAAAATTGTTGTAAATGAAAAAGTTACCTATCCAAAATGTTTTCTTCCCTAAATGAAAAAGAATTTTGTACAAATAAAAATTGGTTTTTTTTGCTACTTCTTTTGATTTGAAATCAGTTTAAAAGTTTTGTTCTCTGGTAGTGAGTTAATGTAAATTGATACAGAATAGAGAGTCTCCAAGAATGCTTTGCCTGTAGACTTCTTGAAATTTTTTTTCGAGAAATTTATTTTTTTTATTTCGTTGTCTGCATCTGCATTAGAATCTTGACCTCTGCTCTGACCTCTGATCAAAAAAAATTTCAATTTTTTTGTTAGTTTTCTTTTGATTACACAGAAGATCCCTTTTGGTCAAAGGGGTCTCATAAGTTATGTTGAATGCAAAGGACTTGAATAGCACATAAAAGGGTAACTTAATTTAATTTTCCAGGTGGATATAGCCAAAGTTGAGATGTTATGCAAGCTTCTAGAGTCTCTTCTATTCTGCCGTGGTGGTCCAGACTTCAGCATGGATCCAAACAAACTCAACATTCTACTGGCTACGACGTTTGTCTTCTGCTACCTATGGGCCATTGGAGGAAACATCATTGAGTCAAACTGGGACGCTTTTGACACATTTGTCAGGAATACGTTTGAAGATAACGGAGATGCTAAGGTAAAATATAGAGAATTCCCTAAATGTTCTTCTTTAATTCAAATTATTATTGTTTTGGATTCATTGGGCAATTGACAGTTTGCTGGCTACACCCTCTGAGCTCAAACAGGAAGTTCCACTTCAATACTTAACTATTATTTTGAAGAATTTATGGTCAGTAACATGTAACAAAAAGTAAATGCTTGGTTAACTGCCTAAATAATGTAAGTACTATTTCAATTTTCTTGATGGGCGTAAAAAGCAGGATTGCATAGGAATGGTTTAAACGACAGCAATTCTCTTCATCTAATCTTCAGACTGGTCCAAATTGAAAGGAGTTGCTGACAGCAATGTTAGATGTATGGGAGATGATTATGTGTTAATATTGATATAAATCTTTAAATCATTTGCACACCATCCTGCTTTTTTACGCCCCTAAAGAAAAAAGTTTTGAAAATCATATTTGAAAAGAAATAATTTGCTTGTTTCAACCAGTCCCTTCATTATTCACAATGTTTTCTTTCGAAACACAAAGAAACACAAAGATATTTAAACATTTTAGCTTGAAATTGTTGTCTGCGTTTGAATTTTAACCAATCTAGAATTTTGTTGTAAGGTAATGGATTTACTGTTTAACCCTTTCTTGTTTTTTGAAATTTTAGACTTATCCAAATCAAAAGAGGTTGTAGAATCATTGAAACTCAATGCAATTTGAAATGAAACCATCCCGTGTGGTAGAAAATATTGTGGCAAAAGAAGAAATAGCTTGGTACAAGCAATTTCTTTTTTCCACAATGTTTCTCAAGTATAAAATCACGGAAACGTAACATCCCGGGTTGAACAGGAAAGGGTTAATATTCCTATTACAGATGCCAGGCGGTGGTGACTTATGGAGCTGTTATGTTGATTTCGAGACCAAGAGAATGGACCTGTGGGAGAAGATAGTGCCCACATTTAAATACAATAAGGAAGTTCCATTCTTTGAGATGTTGGTACCCACTGTTGACACTGTCAGGTTTGGTTACCTGCTTGAGAAACTACTGGCCGTTAGACATTCTGTGCTGTACACTGGAGGAACTGGTGTTGGCAAGGTAGGTGGGAATTGTAGCAGTAAAAAAAAGAAAATTGAATAGATCTTCAACACAAAATACAACAAGAGCCATGTCGAACATGGCCATCCCCCACCTAAAAAGCTTGATAGTAAACTGAAGCCAGTTAGATTTAGGCCCTGCATTTCATCTCAATTAGTTCGATAATAGCTATTATACTTTCAGAGATATGCTCAGGACAAATCTAAGACTTTAAAACAACAAAGGGCAATAACTCCAAAATTATGCAAGCAAGAGTTGTGGTTCTTGTGCACTGCACTTCTCTTCAACAAGTACTAAATCACCTATGTAGCTTCAAGTTAATAGCTATTATACTTTCAGAGATATGTTCCGGACAAAATCTTAGTCTTTAAACCAACAAAGGGCAATAACTCCAAATTAAGCAAGCAAGAGTTGTGGTTCTTGTGCACTGCACTTCTCCGCAATGAAATCTATCCACCTATGAAGTTTCAAGTTGATAGCAATTATACTTTCAGAGATATGCTCTGGACAAGTTTAGTGACAGAAGGACGGTATGAGGGATGGAGACTATTACTATATCCCCTTCGCCGAAACAGCGGGGGATAAAAATGGCTTCTGCACATGACCTTGCCAAGATGTCATCCTCAGAATCCTAATTTCTGATGCCATAATTAAATATGGTCAATGAAAACTTCCTTGGATAAAGGAGAAATGCTCTTGCAATTACTCCTTTTCTCACAATTTTTTCTATCTTATTTGGTATTTATTTTCCAATTTTAGGGCACTTTGAAATGTCCTCTGCAACATCTATTGATATGAAAGATATCTATTTTTAAATCTGACAATTTTGTTTTTGGCATAAACAACTTGATTTTAGTAAATACCATATTTGAAAAAAATGATTGTGATAATGCAACACAAAGAAGATAAATGCTTTAAGAAAGAATTATTAATTATATTTTAGTCTGTCATTGCCAGAGGACTGTTGAATGGTATTGCAGATAAGGCTTCTTATGTTCCATATTTTATCAACTTCTCTGCCCAGACTTCTAGTAAACGTACACAGGAAATGATAGAGGGAAAGCTAGAGAAAAAGAGGAAAAATGTACTAGGTAATATAATTGTTGAATGATAAGTTTGAGTGTTATTAACCCTTTTTATTTCCATTTTATTGTCAGCTATCATAAAACATGCAGTCTGATCTTAGTACACTCCATCTGTTTGTTCCCTTCAAGCTAGAGTTGCTTACAAAGTTATACAATTAGGCCTTCCATTGTTTTCAATCCTTTGATTTTCTTGCAGTTCTGTAAAAAGGATTTCCTTAAACATGACAAGTATTAAATGATTGACCAATCACACAAATTAATCTATAATTAAAACCAACAATAACACAAACACACACAGAGACACTATACAACAACAAAAAAATTATCAGAAACAAAAGAAATAAAGAGATGCTCCTTAGAGACATGTGATTATTACATTAATTTTCTGTCTTGACATTTCCTTATGTTTTAATCCAGACAACAATTTCAAGTTGAGGTAACTTAAAAAATCTTTGTCTTTCTGGGTAGAAAACATTGTTGATAATGAAGAAATTGCTTGTTGCAAGCACTTTTATGCCCTCACATGGATAAGATTGGGGGCATATTTCTTACCTATAACTTCAACCCTGATTAAGTTACAATGCTAATATTTGGTATGTGGATTGGGCTCAACAAGGCACAACTGGGGAAGGTCATTTCATCAAGGTCAAGGTCAAAATTTTAACTCTTTTCCCTAAAACAAAGAAAAAAAAACAATAAAAATCACCTGTTTCTAAAGAACTCCTGTTTTTGGGGCATAGTGTTTCATAAACACATCTTGTTTTTCATTAAAAAAATGCTTTTCAAATAGTTTTTTGAGTGGCATCAAACAGTGTCAGTGTATTGGACTCGGTTTATCCATTTCCACACAATCCCTCCTTTTTATCCCCTTAAGAAAAATGCAATTTATCCATTTTCCACTATGTTTTCTACCCAGAGAGACATTTTTTTCAAATTTTCAACAACTTGAAATTATTGTCTACAACTTTTGTCAACATGGACCAGTCTAGATTTTGTCATTTGGTAAGTTATTTATCTTACCTAACAGGTGCTCCAAGAGAAAAGAGAGTAATCTTCTTTATTGATGACTTAAACATGCCCAAACTAGACACATACGGCTCCCAGCCTCCTATAGAGTTATTGAGACAGTATCAAGACTTTGGTGGATTCTATGATAGAGAAGCCCTATTTTGGAGGGAAATTCATGTGAGTATATTTCAATCTCTATAGGTTACTTGAGCTTGCAATAGATTTAACCCATTCCCACACAATCACACTTTTTGACGTCCCTCTAGAAAAACAACTGAGAAAACATTGTGTGAAATGAAGAAATTGCTTGTAACAACCAATTTCTTCATTTTACACAATGTTTTCAACCCAGAAAGTTAAAAAAAATCTAAAATTTCATAAACTTTAAATTGTGATATGCATTGTTACAGAATAGTGGAAATAGTCTCAGAAAGTGCCAAATGGATTCTCTTTGGGTAGCCCTTTATCATATTCCTTGTGGAAAATTAGGTCCAATGAAAAGCATTGCTTTTGTGGGGGAGTCACATTTTCATGTATGGTACAAGTGAAGTGAAATCTATTTTTTTCTAGGGTATTATTGTGTAGTTTTCAACCAAATTTTTCAAAAAGCTCCTTGGGTTGCCTTCAAATAATTATTTTTTGGTTCCCTATCTCAGTAAGATAAATTCGCTTCTTGAATCAAGCCCAAGAGGATCTTAGCAGTCTATTACTTTGTTTATCTTTTACCCTTTCCTGTTTCTTGAAATTTTAGACTGGCCCAATTTGAAACATGTTGCAGACGACAATCAAAAGTGAGTGCAATTTGAAACAAAACCATTCTATGTAGTAGAAAATATTGTGATAAAAGAAAAAAATGCTTGTATCAAGCAATTTCTTCTTTTATCACAATATTTTCTTAATCATAAAAATGCATGGACGTAAAAACCAGTGATTATACAGGAAAGAGTTAACTAAGTCATGATTTATATATCTAGATAATGTTAGAATTAGGGACTCCTACTCCTTAAGCCAGGACCCTTATGGCACTTGTGTTAAATGCCTGGGATGCCACTTTGTTGAAGTTACTCAAAACCCTTATTCATGATAGGATGCACCATTTAACAACATTGAGTTTAGATTGTATGACATGTATCTGTTTATATTTCAGGATGTGACCCTGGCTGCAGCTTGTGCTCCCCCTGGTGGTGGTCGTAACAATGTTACACCGAGACTTATGAGACATTTTGCCATGTTGAGTATCCCACCTCCTTCTGAACACAGCCTGAAACACATGTTTATGGTCAGTATGAGGGACAAATTATATTGCATTTCAATGTTAAGTTTGTTTTTCTATCTTAATATTTGAATAATAAGCAGCTTTCAATTGATGAATCAGTTTACAAATCAAATAAAATCTGATTTAAACTGGAAGTTGACTTTAAAATTTGGCAGACATCTTTTTTAAGTGTTTAATTTGGTAGGCGACTTACACAACAAAACTATAGACTTAAATAGACTGTTGTTATGATGTTTAGTTTGCCATCCAACCATTTAACTTTTTTGTTGCATACCACTAGCCATATATTTTGCAAAAATAACCCATTGAGGAGTCAGTGGATGTTGCCATTAGAGTCTGTAGGTGGGGCCAGCGTTCCATCCATTTTGATTTGTTTTTAAAAGTTTGTTTCTACCAAAAGAAAAGATATCACACACACACACAAAATTTTGTTTCATTAAGTGCTCTGTCACAGATAAAAGTCCATACATCTGCTCTATGTAAAGTTTTCATATTGAAAGTGAAATAAAGACATTCTTCAAACAAGGGTTGAATTTTGCAATGCATCACATAGAAATAAAATTGATAATTCATTTGTGTACGTTGGCTACTTTTTCTCTTTCAGCAAATTCTGGCTGGATTTCTAATGGACTTTACCCAGTCAGTAAGAACCTGTACAGAGCCTATAGTGTCTGCAGCTGTAGAGTTGTATGGTAGAATGAGTACAGATTTGTTACCAACACCAGCCAAATCTCATTATGTATTTAACCTGCGAGATTTATCTAAATGTGTACAAGGTAAACATGATTAGTTTATTGATTATTTCACTTTCAAAATTGCTGTAGTAGCTCCTCTTAGTGTTTCACCCTTTCCCATACAAACCCAGAATTTTACGTTGCTGCAATAGTATACTTGAGAAAACATAATGGGAAAAGAAGAAATTGCCTGTAACAAACAATTTCTCCTTTTCCCACAATATTTTCTACCACATAGGATGGTTTCATTTCGCTTTGCATCCAACTGTCATTGTCGTCTGCAACTTCTTTCAATTTGGACAAGTCTAAAATTTTAAAAAAACGGAAAAGTGTCAAGTAGGAATCTTTGAAAAAAATAATTTCAAGAAGCATATGGTCATCTGTAAAGGTTATCTTTTATATAATCAACAAAAGATAGTCTATTGCCACACAATTCAGACATTTTAAGACCTTGAAATAACAAGCACTTAAATCTCACAAAGCAGATATAACCTGTCACCTAATATAGACAAGAGATAAAGTTATAATGTTCCACAAAAGTTGCTTCTAAGATATTTTCATAGCAGTTGGCCAAAATCAGATATGATAAAAAGAAATGAACTGATACAAAAGGTTAAATTATGAAAATTTTCTGGATAATTTATTAAACGCCAAGAATAATGTTTTTATGGTTTTAAAAAAGGGTTGATTTTTAGATCAATTACATTTATCACTTTTTATCTTTTATTTTCTAAATTCCTTGGTACATAAGGAATGGAATACACTGTAATAGTTAGTGTTAAAAACCTGGTATTGCATTCATGTTATGTAGGAAAATTTGATAATTCACCAGACTCTCAGTCTTGTGAAATATCCAAAATTTCCTGCGGGGCTCACATTGTATCACAACAATGAAATGATATAGTTTATGTATATTGAGGTAGAATGGATTTTATGCATGAGGTAAATCTAATAGGAGAGAAAAGTTTTGATCATGGTAAGATGGAACACTCTACATGGTTTGATTAGGGTAAAAACTTATTTTTATTATATACCTATAAAAGATATTGATTAGTATCTGGCTATCTTATACAACTCGACAGAAAAAAAATCAATACTCAGCGTGTACCAAAATTCGTATTCGTCGAGTACCGTTAAATATGGACCTTTTTTGTGTATTGACGTTCGGGGTTTTTTCCAGAAAGTTGTTTATTTCTTAATCATTTAAAAGAATTTTCTTAATGTCATCTCCTAAAATGAATATAATAAAAGGAATATTACAAAAGTGTGTTTTTCTATTTGTTGTTATCGTGTTCTGGAATCGTGTGTAGGTATTTTTTATTGGATTCGACCTTTGGTCTCATCCAATAAAAAATAACTACACATGATATTCGAACACGATAACAATAAACAGAAAAAGACCTTGTTGTAATATTCCCTATGTACTTCCCAGATGGTTCCTTTTAGTTCACTTTTTTTCAGAGAGAAAAACCCTAAAGTATTACTTTTTCCATTCCCCCATGTATTGTGGACAAAGAAGAAATTACTTGTTACTGTGGTAGTTGTACCAGCCACTGCAGTTAACCCATTACCAGATGGCAAAATTAAATACTGGTCCAAATTGAAAGGAGTTGCAGAGCACAATCGAAAATCAATTAAATTCTAGACCTTTTCAAATTTCTGGTAAGAATACATTGTGGATAATAAAGAAATTGCTTGTGACAAGCAATTTCTTCTATATCCACAATATTTTTCAAAACTTTTTTCTTGAGGGCGTTTATAAGCGTCATCATGTGGGAATGTGTTAAACAGAAATACTGTTGAAACGGCATTAAACCTTAATCAAGCAAACAAAATATTTCTTCAGGTGTACTACAAGCTGATACAGGTGTAATAAGAGACAACAAACAAATGTTCCGACTGTTTTGTCACGAAGCTATGCGTGTTTTCCATGACCGTTTAATTAACAAAGAGGATAAGGGATTCTTTTATAATATACTGTCTGAAATGGCAGCTAAACATTTTAGCGAGGTAAGATTCTGAATTATAAAATGCGAACTTATTTCAATAAGATGCCCCTTTTCACAACTAACATGATAAATGCTTGGGAAAGCAATGGGGCAACAAAAGAAATCACTTGTAACAAACAATTTCTTTTTTCCCACAATATTTGTTTAAACTTGGAGAAAAAGGGTTTTGAGATAGTCTAGTTTAAATATCACAGATTATTTTACCTTTTGTTTGAGAACTTTTACTCTATGGTTACAGAGCAGATTTCTCTCATTGTTTATTACAATATTTGTAACAGCTTATCATTTTGTTTGGTATTGTCCAAACTTTCATCATTCATTGATGAACACAAAACACATTGCATTACGCTATTCACTTGTTTATGAAATTTGAAAACTTTGTTGTCTCACATTTTTCTTTAACCCTTTCCCACCTGACAAAAATTTTTACTTGTCCAAATTGAAAGGAGTTGCAGACGACAATTAAAAGATCATGAAATTTGAAAAATCTTTATCTTTTTGAGTAGAAAACATTGTGGATAATGAAGAAATTGCTTGTAACAAGGAATTTCTTCATTTTCCACAATGTTTTCCAAAGTTTTTTTCTATAGGGGTGTCTAAAGGCGTTTTTGTGTGGGAATGGGTTAAAATGCTAGATTACTGCTCACTGAACTCCAACAGGAATTTCCTCTTAGATATAAAACAGCATTATTTTGCAAAATTTATGGCCAGTTACATGTAACAGAAAAGTCAAATACAATGCAACTCCTCTATAACGCTACCCGGCACAGCACTGACTCCATTATAACGCGGGGTCCGCTTGGCTCCCAAAATTTACAGGGGGGTGTCATTTTGGGTTGCTGATGATGAGAAACGACGTTATCGCTGATTTAATCGCGAATTTTCATCCCATCTTTGGTCAACTCGAAGAAGAAGGATTTCACATAAAAATCGATAATTACCTGTAGCCAGGTAAGATTTTCACACCTAACAGTGGACGGTCATGGCGATTAAAGCATTAGATTAGAGATAATTCCTTTGTTTGATTGATGACACATGAAGTGTTCGGTTCCATAGTCTGGTCTAATTGTTTGACATTGAGGTGATTAATGCCTTAAGTCATTGATAATTTTAAATCATTAGAGAATAGGCACGCACCTCGGTATCCTTCAGTTAATAACCTTGAAGATGATGTGATTAGAATATCACACTTTGTTTTTCTCTTGGCGATTTTAATTCTCTTCAATCCCCGTCAGCAGATATTGCGTGATTGTGAAATAATACAGAGGGTAGTGGCTTTAGTCTAAACAAATTAAGATAAAATCACGACAATATGCTTTGAAACCTTTCAGTCCTAGTTGCATCTGAATACAGAAAAAGCGTGAATTTTAATTGTATATGTCACAAAATCAAGCACCTCATACAATACGGGATAGATAATATTGGTAGATTAAAATAAAATACCCTTATTTTTCTGCATTGCTTTCAATAATCCAGAAATTTAATCCCATTCTATTTGATCAAACACACGACTAAACGCTCGTTTTTCGGGTACAGTTTATTTTATTATGAGGGAGGAAAGGTGATCAAAGGCATAGCTGCCAGATGTATAGCTATTTATAGGAGAGTTTCCGGAGTTGACACATGCCAGACGCGTACCCCGTGAGACTTCTTGGTGACCCAAATATTACCCCTGTCGGTAAAGAATCAACTGCCTGAACTTACCATCATTACTGATTTCATTTAACAAAAATAGGTATTTTTTCTCACAGCAGGTAAGATCAGACGTTCAATGATTCGTCGGTCTTGGCTATAGTTGTAAGTGAAACTAGACATTCCGCCGTCTCGGATTTTTTATCGTTTATCATAACCTTCATTGTCACAATTAAAAGCTACCCGCTCCAAAGTTTAATCCATTTTTGTACAGCTAGTCGGTGTAAAACCCTGATTTGTAAATGACATGGTTCAGATAGTGTTCTTTGTTTATTTATTGTTATCGTATTTTTAAGGGTGGTAATGAAATTAGACCAAGTCCATACCGCCAAAAAGGTTTGAAGGTCGATCCATGTGCATTTTCTCAACGCGTCAGTAACCACAGGTGTTTAACAACTCGCCAGTCTCCAAGGAGACGTGGCTATGTGGGACACTTAGATTTTATCCCTTTCCTTTATAAAGTGGAAAAATTCCGTCGATGTACAACTTAATTTAATTGGATAAAAACGCCAACGAGTATCAATGATAATAAATCATGTTTTGGGTGAAAATTTGTAGACCTGTAGAAAAGTACTGATTATTTAGTTCCGGTAGACCGGGAAGGTAAGGGTAGACTCTAGTAATTTTCAATTGGCCGAATTCCGTCGGTTTCTGCTAAAATCTCGTAACTACAGATATTGTTTTTCATTATTGTTTCACTAGTAACATCTATGAAATTAAACTTGTTACATTTTAGTCAATGTGGTAGTGTTATCACGATTTTACCGTTTTTTTTTACCCGACAGTCGAATTATGTGGGCGGGGGAGGGGGGCAGTGTAATAGCATTATATCTCCACTTCTTCCGCTGTTTCATTTCTTTGACCCCACCAACAGTGTTAGAGTGGAGCTGCAGTGTAGTTGATTGGCCACCTAAAGGTTGTAACTAAAGCTTGAAGCAATGTGTTAGTCAATAAACCAACAAAATTGCTTCACTTAGATTTTATGCTATCTCGGAATTTAAAAGTTCACTTCTGCTGTAAATGAATGATTTGATTGGTTGATTGATTTTTTGATTGATAGTCACAATCCATTAATTGCTGTGCATTCTGACAGAGGTTACTTCAACATAGTCACATTTTAAGCTCATTACAATGGTGCTCAAAAATTGAAAGTTAACTGCTCTCAAAATCTGATAGTTTGTGCTCTAGAAATTTAAAGTTTGCTGCTCTCAAAAATTAGAAGTTTATGCTCTCGAAAATTGAAAGTTGATGCGCTCAAAAATTAAAAGTTTATGCTCTCAAAATTGAAGATTTATGCTCTCAAAAAATGAAAGTTTATTGCTCTCAAAAAATGAAAGTTTACAGCTCTCAAAAAATGAAAGTTTATGTTATCAAAAATTTGCTGCTCTCAAAAATTGAACATTTATGCTTACTTCTCATGTTTTGTTATCTTTTTATTTCACTTTACAGCGGGTAAGAGTCTCTTCACTGTATTTTTGCTAGTTTTTAGTACAGATAGATGTGAATTGCATCTCTGCAGCAGAGGTGTGGAATTCCGATGCTTGACTTGTCTTAGATGGGCTTTTCTCTTCGTGGACAAGCAATTTTTTCAAACTAATTTGTCTGGGGACAAGAAAATACCAGAGCAAGTCTTAAATACTGCATAAAGATCTCAAAGATAACTAATTATAATAACATGAGATTTACATAATTTATGAAAATTATCATAATGTTTATATTGAAGGGTAGAAAAAATTGTAGTTTATGAAGAAAATGCTGGGTTCCAGCATTTCCTTCATTAACAAAAATATTTTCTTAGAATCTATCTCTTCATTTTTTGCTGACAAGTTCATTTTGAAAACCATGTCTAATTTGTCCAGAGTTATGTGGAGAAAATCTATACTTCCACACCCCTGTTTACAGTGTTTATGTAAAAACAGGCTTCAGAAACTATGATGTTTACTCTGTTCATGTCATAAATAATATCAGTTGGCTTCAAACACTGATCATGTTTGAATTATTCTCAGGACTTGATTATTGTTTTTCAGTCAAGTATCTGATGGATAGCCATTAGTTCCTATTGTGTTGGCAAATTGTCAAAATTGTTTCAAATAAATGAGATTTTATCCCGTCAAAACTATCTATCATATTTCTTTTAACATCAGTGTGAAGCATTTGAAAACAATATCAAAATCTTGAGTTATTTCATCGCTATGTTTTATTGGCTGAAATGATGACCAACGCACCTGTTTTAGGTGTAGTTTTAATAAATACTTTGTCCTGTAAATAAAGCTTGTATGCAATTCCTCAGCACAATGTGCTTGTGCTTAATACCATAATGAACTTAGAGATCATAGTTTTTTTATCATAGTTTTAAAAAGTGTTCAGAATTCCATTACTTGTGATGATTAGCCACCACATATTTTTCTTCAAAAGTTTGACAGTCAAACATAACAATGGAAATGAAACTTGTGACGAGTATCCATCACAATGAATGGTGACGGTTACCTATCAGATATTATATTGTTTACAGGCCTGTTTTTAAATGACACAATACAATATCATTCTATCCACTGAGCAGCCCAGATATCCATATATATGTAGTGCATGTAGAGAACTCCTGATTTTCTAAAGAGATTTTGAGTTGGTATTTGCTTACAAAGGTATCACAATCAGCTTTTAGATACCAGTAGTTGTGATACCTTTGAGCAATATTTGACACTGACCGAATCTTACAACAGCCCTGTAGGACCGGTTGATTCCAATCCTTACTGGTCTTTCTCTGTGATTGAAGCTCCCCAAAATATATTGTCATTTTTAACAAGATAAAAGTACATGTATTATGAAGTTATTAGTGTGTAGTGCATATAAGTAGAAACAAAATAATAGTTAGAAAACAGTGTGGGAAAAGAAGAAATTGGTTGTTAGACACGATAATGTGTTCATTCAACCGTATAGTTTTTTCCTGTTAGATATTTTTTTCTTAGAAACTTCAGTCTGGATTTCAACCAAAATTCACAAGAATGATCCATGGAATATCTTCTCTCAGATATTTGGAAGAAATTTAATCACCTGATAAACATGGATTTTAGGGGGGGGGGGGCTTATCAGGGCTAATTTATGTAAATTTTCACTGAAATAGCTGGGAAGACATATCTTACTGGTATCTTTGATTTTCATCACGTCATGTGTTGAAGTTTTGATAGACAAACATTTTTTGTATCTTCTCTTTTTAACCCTTTCCCAAAAGATCCCACTTTTTATGCCCCTTAGAAAAGGCTTTGGAAAACATTGTTTAAAAGAAGAAATTGCTTGTAATGGAACACATTGTTGAAAATGTAGAAATGACTTGTTACATTGCTTTTCTTCATTATCCACAATATTTTCTTACCCACAAGACAAGGTTTGTTGTTTTAAATTTCATCAACTAAAAATGTTTTCTGTTGTCTGAATGTGGACTTCTCTAAAATTTGTCATCTGGTAATGGGTTGAATAGTTATCTCGCTTTGAACTAAGAATGTCTTGGGCAAGGTAAAAAAAAAAGTCCCTGTACTTACATTGACAAATTTCTTCACATATTTCATATACCACCATGTTTACCATTGCTATTCATTTGACAGATTTTAGGTTATTTAGAAATGTATCATTTGCAGTGATATTCAGAATTTAGACCCTGTATGCTAGTGTGTTTGTAGATTTGTGCGATTTCTTGTTCACCTGCACTGGTTAAGGCACTTGTAGATTCATAGCTTGCCTATTGACAGAATTGCTGGCCCTGCCTACTAAATCCTTTCGCCCCACCAATTGACCACCGCTGGCCCCGCCCACTGACTACCTTGGCCCCACCCATTAACTCTGCCAGGAAGTCCCGCTTGGATATTTAACAGCGTTATTTTGCAAATTATATGGCAAGTAGCATGTAACAAAAAGTAAATTGGCTGGTTGGTGACCTAAAAGTTGTAACTACAACTTGAATAAGCTGTAGTTACGACATTTAAGTCATCAAACCAACATTAAAGGTAAACAAAATGGAAGCTAATGTCAGAGTTGATAAGCTCATGTCCAGGCTCAATAAATTATTTGATTGGTCAGTTTATTCCTTGATTAACAGATGCAATTAGTTAATTGACTTCCAACAGAGGCTCTGCTTAGATTTGAAATGTTGTTATCTTGTAAAATTCAAAGCAAATAGCATGTAATACAAAAGTAAAATGGTTGGTTGGCTATCTAAGCGTCATTACGGCATTTAAGTCGCTAAACCAACAAAAATGTTTTACATGAATGGTGCCCATTGATTGAGTTCAAAGTTACCTTCCTATCTAAATGGATGGTTTCATTGGTCGACTTATTGTTTGATTGACAACTGTGAATGCGCGATTGAAGGATCAATTGCCATCCCCTCCTACAGGAAATTTGACTTAAATATTGAATGGTATTGTTTTGCAAAATTCATGTAACAATAAAATAAAATGGTTGTTGGAGTCCTGAACATCATAACTGCAACTTGAATAAGCTGCAGTTATGATGTTTTAGTTTCTAAACCAACAAAAATGTTACACATAAATGTCAACAAATGTCAGAGTTTAAAGTTCACTTCCTGTCTTTCAATTTAGATAAATCTAAAATTTTATGTTGTATTGGGTTTAACGCCTGCCAAGAGGACTTTTCACATGTAGTAAATTAAAAGGAAAGACTTTTTTAGCAACAATCTCAAAAAAACTATTGTTATTGTCCACCTTTAATCCTTTCATGTACAAACGATGGATTTTAAAACACTGATATTTCATACTTGAGAAAACTTTGTGGAAAAGAAGAAACTACTAGTCAAAAGCGATTTCTCGTTTTCCCTCAATATTTTCTACTTCATAGGATGGTTTAATTTCAAATTGCATCCAATTATCACTGTTGACTGCAATCTCTTTCAATTTGGACCAGTATAAAATTTCCAAAAATGGGAAAGGATTAAAAAGCTTAAATCTAGGCCAAATCCAGGGGTAATAAGACAACTCATCTAATTAATTTCTAATTTCTTTAACACTTATTTAAGATTCTACATTCACCAATGATAATCCAAGTCCTATATTTTCCTATCAGGAAATCACCCCAGAGAGTTTCACAGCTAAACCAATCATATTTGGAGATTTTATCAAGATGGGTGCAGATAAGGCTGACAGGCTTTATGAAGAGTTTGCGGACCATGGAAAACTGGCCAGTGTTCTTCAAGATGTAAGTAAATGATTTAGTCCATTACCCGATAACAAAAGATTAGAGTTTGCAGACAACATATCAAATTAAAATGAAAATTAAAAATTATCTCCAAATAAGGTAGAAAATAAGGTGAGAAAAGGAGAAATTGCTTTAAAAAAGCTTGAAATTAAACAGCTGATATTATCATCTTAATCAATTGTCAGATGGCAAAATTTTAAACTGGTCCAAATTGAAAGGAGTTGCAGATGACAATATGAAGTTAATGAAATTTTAGATTTTTTCAACTTTCTTGGTAGAAACATTGAGTAAAATGCAGGAATTATTGCTTGGCTCAAGCAATTTGTTCATTCTGCACAATGTTTTCCCAATTATTTTTCTTTGGAGGCATAAAAAGGTGTAAATGAGTGGGAATGGGTTTAAAAGCCGTGATAATCAAAAGTTCTCCATTAACCACTATATTGAAAAAAATATTTGCCGACATTTTTCAGAACTAAAAGTGTCAATAAACTTCTGAGGATTATTAATAAAGTCATGTGTTTCACATCTGAATAATTGTCAGAAGGCAAGTAAAAAAGAAGCAAAATTACATCAATATTTTTTGTTTTTAAAGTATGTTCAACGAATGATGTTTGATGATTCCGAGGTAAAGTGAATATTGTTGATGATATTGTATTTTGAAACAAATTGTCTTGCAAAATGTCACTGCACATAAACTTCAAAGCACTTTTACGAGCACTGAATATTTTTTAAGGAAGACAATAAAAAAAAGTGAATCGAAGATTGAAATTATCAAAATCAATCTTGAGAAAGGAGAAAATGATTATTTTCTCCTTCTTTTTACACTAAAATGTAAACATTTGGTCATTTAACCCATTCCAACACAGCAAAATTTTAGACCAGTCCAAATTGAAAGAAGCTGCAGACGACAATTTCAAGTTGATTGAATTTTGAATTTTTTTGTCTTTTTGGATAGAAAACATTGTGGATAATGAAGAAATTGCTTGATACAAGCAATTTCTTCATTTTCCACAATGTTTTCCAAAGTTTTTTCGTTGAGGGGCGTAAAAAGGAGGGCTTGAGTTGGAATGGGTTAAACTTCTGAGTTAGTGTAATTGATTTATAATAGATTTTATAAAAATGTTTGATAATAAATTTATTTACTTTTATTGGTGCACGTAGGCTTGTTTTTTTGGTCAACTTTTATCTATGTTCAAATTTTTAATCTAGAATTTTTAGTTGTGGTAACAGTTAATAGGTAAAGTGATATGCCTATAGTTAATTCTATTGCCAATAATATGTTAGTGAATTATTGAATGACAGTTTAATGTAAATTATTTACACAATTCCTGGAAAACAAACAATGGTAAGTAAAAGAATCTGTAGTACAAGTGTCTTTAAAAAAGAATTGGGCATTTAATTTTGTATTGTTTGTCATTTTTAACCTCTAGGGATACGAGTTTGACAATATCCCAATAAACTGAAATCATTGTACAGTCAACCCTTACACTCTTTCTTCAGAATGTTTGTACCACTAATATGTTGGTTACTTTATTTGTAAAACTTTACACAGGTTGGTGTTATTCTATCTATGAAGGATAGTTTTGAAATAATAATCGGGTAGGCATTTTAAAAAAGACTTTTGTGCAAAATGGTACTCAACCCCATTAATTTGTCATTCTATCGATAATCTGAATGAAAATATAAGTACCGGTTATTACTGTCACCTGTCCCCTGAAATCAGAGGCATTTGAAGTAGATAATCTTCTGTTTTCTGGAGCTTTGAGTCCCTGCCACTCCACTCGTTTTGTTATGTTTTCGGGCAAGACATTCAGAACCCCAGGCTACAAATGATAACAAATAGAATGGGCATGAATAAGTAAAATTTGCTGTAAGATAGCCGAAATATTATTCAAAACAGCAAGGAAAATAATGAAACAGTCATCTATTGTCACAAGTATTCCCTCTCCATCTCCTGTACATTGTTACTTTCTTGTGAATTGAATTAAATTTTAGAAATAATGGATTATTTTCGATTTATTCTTTAAACTTCAAAAGTAGTGATTGTAAATTATGACAGTTGTGATTTTGCATTGATCTAATCAAGTCAGCCAAGAGTCAAGTTTTACCAAAGTATGACTTACAACAGTGAAGATAGGAATAATCAAGACTGAAAAAAATTATTAATACAAGTAAGAACAAGTATTTTTCAAAACAGTAAAAGGTAAAGAATAAAAAAAAACTGAATAAAGATTTTATATTGTGATTTTTAAGAATTTTTCTCCATTTAATATTGTTCTCTTTCAGTATCTTGATGATTTCAATATGCAGTCCTCGAAGGAAATGAAACTTGTATTTTTTATGGATGCAATGGAACATGTATCTCGTATTGCCCGTATGATCAGACAAGATCGAGGAAATGCCCTTCTGGTTGGAGTTGGAGGAACAGGAAAACAGTCTCTTACAAGGTATCATTTTAGAGAAAAATAAAATTATTTCACCTTATTGGAATTGAGCTATTACCAGATGACAAAATTTTGGACTGGTCCCAATTGAATGAATCACAGGAAACTTTTTTAACCCTTTCCTGTACAATCCCTTGTTTTCATGTCCCTGTGTTTTTATATTTGAGAAAAAAATGTGGAAAATGAAGAAATTGCTTGTAACAAGCAATTTCTTCATTTTCTACAATATTTTCTACCCTACTGAATGATTATTTTTCAAATAAAATTGAATTTATATTGTCGTCTGCAAACACTTTGAATTTGGGCAGGTCTAAAATTTGCAAAACAGGAAAGGGTTAAAGTGCAAGTAGATGTATTGATGTTTTTCATTTAACGCCCCGGTCTCACAGACCCAGATTACCAAAATATTCGTAGTGCTTTGGAGAACGCATTTTCTCCGATGTACCACCAATTCAAGTCGTTTTTCTCCGATCATCCTTGGACGGGGTGTATTTTTAGATATACATGCAGTGTGTTCTCGACGGGCTGCGAAAAACTACGATGCGATACGTTTTACTACGCTTTTGCCCCGATTTTGTTCCGAAGTACCCCGAGTTTAGGAGCCGAATTACTACGAAACAGTACGATCTAGACCGACTGTCCCGATTTCTTACTATGATGGACTACGATGCACAAAGATATACTGCGACATACGCGGACAGATCCTGATCAACTACGAGTTTCAAATCTTTTTTCAGGATTATGCCCCGATTTCGTACACTGGGTATATAAATTCCGTGATTTAACAGCAAAAAAGGGCTTTACGATAAACTTATGAAAAAGAGCAAAATGGGAAATCATAAAATCTAATAAACTACGAATATATCCTCTTTCAACAATAGATATGAATCTTTATATAAGAGTTTGGGCCACAAATGCTTTTTCTTCAAACGCCCCCTTTTTGGTCCCATTGTGTCAAAGTATAGGGCGTCTCGTTCAAAGGTTTTGAATTGAATGAATTGTTTTCAAAGTTGATTCGCCTTTTTATACTCCTCGGAATTCGGGGTACTTCGGGATGATATGTTAGCAGTTCGTAGTTATTCGGTGTAGGTCAGTGTAGCTCGGGTTGCTAGTTGCGTATCTCGTCGTAGTTCATCTGCGAGAATCGGGAGTTACTCGTAGTGGATCGGCGTTATTTGGGATTCATCGCCGAGGTAGGTACGCCGAAATAGGACCGATTCTGTCGCCGAATAATGCCGATTTGCTTACTACGAACAACGACAACTTAGTCAAGGTACACCATGGTGCGCCGATTTCGGCACGATTTTCGAAATTGGGAGAAATATTTGTCCTGATTTATTTTTTATCCTGAATTGATGCCGATTTGAGTCAGGAGGCACTACAACTCTCCCGAAGCTAGCCGATTTCGCGCCGATTTTGAAATTTTCAAAATCGGGATTAAATCGGGGTCTGTGAGACTGGGGGGTAAGGTAGAAGACATGAGAAAAGGATGAATTGCTTGCAACAAGCAATTTCTCTTGTTTACCAATGGTTATTTTTCTAGGTGTCATCCTTTTATAGCATTAAAAGATTGGATTGTGTGCAAATAGATCAAATTTAGTGAATTTTTGGACATTTCAAAATATACAATACTTTAACCCTTTCCTGGACACACCCTGGATTTTACATCACTGTGATTTTATACTTGAGAAAACATTGTGGAAAAAGGATGGTCAGGTTTCAAATTGCATGTATTTTTACTTGTTGTCTGCAACCTCTTTGAAATTGGACTAGTCTAAAATTTCATAAAACAGGAAAGGGTTAAGTTTCTTTGAATTGTCCATCACCCTAATTGTGTTAAAATTGATTAATCTTTTGTGTAGTTGCATGGTGAAGTTTTAATTGTTTACATGTATCTTAATCCACTCCGACTCTTTAATGCCCCTCAGGTAAAAAGCTTGAGAAAACATTGTGGCAAATGAAGAAAATTTTTGTTTCAAGCAATTTCTTCATTATCCACAATACTTTTTTCCCCAAAAGACAAAGATTTTTACAATTAGATAAACTCAAAATTGTATTCTGCAACTTCTTTGAATTTGGACCAGTCTAAAATTTTGACATCTGGTAATTGACTTTTATTTTCTTCAATTATATGACAAAAAAATTGTTTTATTTGACCTTCGCAAGGTAATCCTTTGATTGTCATTTGTGTGCATTTTCCTTTATTTATAGTTGATATGGTAGCAAATGCCAATATAAGCAAAACCCCAGAAGATGGTTAGCTGTTAGTGGGGATAGTGCATGGATACCGGGCGAAACTTGCTGAGGGCTCTGCCTAGCTCTTTAGCATGCCCAATGGATAGCACTGTAATACTGGACCTGGATTAATGTCTCATCTGTAAGACAATTAGATTGTTAGTTTGGTCAGCCCGTGGATTGAACCTGCAATCAGAGCTATGGGGATGATTGTTAATGTTGATGTCATTTTCATATACCACCATTTTATTTTGACAGGTTAAGCGCCCATATTTGTGGCTACAAATGTTTCCAGATTGAGTTGAGTCGTGGTTATGATTACGCTGCTTTCCATGATGACATTAAGAAACTATATGATATGGCAGGTGTTAAAAATGAGCATACAGTCTTCTTATTTACTGATACACAGGTATGTATAGTTGTAAACTTCTTAACCAATTACAACTCGGCAAATTTTTAGACTAGTTCAAATTGAAAGGAGTTGCAGATGACAATTTCAAGTTTATGAAATTTTAGATTTTCTCAACTTTCTAGGTTGAAGACATTGTGTACTATGAAGAAATTGCTTGAAGCAATCAATTTCTTCATTTTACATAACGTTTCCCAATTGTTTTTCTTGAAGGGCCTCAAAAAGTGTCTTTATGTGGGAATGGGTTAAACTTTTATAACTCATTTCTTAAAAATCTATTACAATTCCTTATCCAGTAAAACCTGCCTAAACAACTTTGCTGTATGATGTTTGAAAATGCCAATGTTTTGGAGAAATCACATCTGGTTATTGCCATGTCCCTAAAGAAAAAAGATTCAGAAATCATCCTGGAAAATGATGATATTGCTAGTTACAAGCAATTTCTTTCTTATCCGCAATATTTTCTACCCCCAAATATAAAAATTGAAAAAATTCATGTACTAAAGATTGTTGTCTGCAACTTCTTTAAAATTGAACCAGTCTAAAATTTTGTTGTCTGATAATAAATTTATGCTTAAAAAAAATTGTAACTTACATAGTTTTTAAGATATTCATACTTTTTTTCTTTTGGTGAATCAGATAAGTTATTTGAGTCAATTTTCAATTAACCCATTCCCAAACAATCCAGTTTTTTGATGCCCGTTCAAAGATAAGTTTTGGAAGACATTATGAAAAAAATTCTTGTAACAATCAATTTCTTCAGTTCACAATGTTTTCTACCAAGAAAAACAAAGACCGCTAAAATGTTTTGAACCTATACATGTTGTCTGCAAGTTCTTTCATATTGGACCAGTCTGAAATTTTGTCGTTTGGAAACGGGTTAATCAGGTTTCCCTTGGTGACAGATCATATAAGTCTAGCACAGAGGTATTGGGTAAAGATAACTTAACTCATTCCCACAAAGTGACATTCTTTGACGCCCCTAAAGACAATTGATTGGAAAAACATTGTGTGAAATGAAGAAATTGCTTGTAACAAGCAATTTCTTGATTTTCCATCATGTTTTTTTTTTATCAAAAAGGTGAAAAAATCTAGAATTCAATCAACTTTAAATTGTCGTTTGCAGTTGCTTTAGATTTGAACCTGTCTAAAATTTTGTCCTCTGGTAATGAGTTAACCTTGATAACAGATCATGCATGTCCAGCAAAGGGGTATTTGGTAAATATAACTTATTGATGGTTCAGCACAAAACAGTTGTATCTGCCTATAAACATACAGGGTGTTAAAACTGTGTTGTGCTGAACCATTGTTAAGTGCTGTTTCTTGTTACAGATTGTAGTTGAGGAGTTTTTAGAGGACATCAACAACATCTTAAACTCTGGTGAAGTCCCGAACTTGTTTGAACCAGATGAGTATGAACAACTAATTATCGGATGTAGACCTGCAGCTAAAGAACTTGGTATTCCGGAGGGTAACAGAGATGCTATCTATGATTTCTGTATCAATAGAGTCAGGTAGGAATTGAACAAATTGTTGCTTTACTTTAACTCATTATAACTACATCTTGATCCAAGCTGCAATTAATTATACCCCCCAAAACTATATTTGGGGTGTAAATAGGAGTCAGATTGACAGTCTGTCCGTCTGTCAGGCTGTAGCTTTTTCATGTCCGCTCAATTTCTCTGCAAATATTGGACGGATTTTATTCAAACTTCACTGATATAATCAGTATCAAGCAGAGATGTGCATATTGTTTTTTGGTTATAGTCCATTGGCTTTTGATGGAGTTATGGCCATTTGGTGAAAAAATGTGTCCGCTCAATTTCTCAGCACTCATTTGACTGATTTTATTCAGATTTCTCAGAAATACTAGGTATAAGTCGACATGTGCATATCCTATTTTGGTTATGGTCAATTCATTTTTGACTGATTTATGGCCCTTTAATTAAAAAGTCCATTTTTTGTTACGGTGGATAGCACTTGTATATGGGCAAGTGCTGTTGGGGGGTATTAGTCCTCTTTGCGACAATTTCTAGTTTTATTTGTATGTACAGAAAAGACTTTCTTAGGCGCTGAAATACCTCTATTTATGTGACAACATAAAAGTATTCTAGAAAATATGATTTTATGTATCGAAAAGAGTTAGCTAAGAATTGATACCTTAATCTAATAATTCTAAATCCTTGTAACTAGAGCTTGATTCTAGCTGTAGTTACAAAGAATTTCTAAGTAAAGTAATGATTTTCTTAAACAAAATTAACATTTTTTGTTTAAAAAAAAAGAGAAAAATTCAAGGAGCATTGTTGACCCTTTGGTTGAGCGCAGTTGGCAAATTTTCATTACATTTAAAATCGATCAAGATTTTCATGATAATAATGACTTATTCAATATCATGATTTTTTTCTTATCTTTACAGAAACAACCTCCACATTGTACTGTGTATGTCACCAGTTGGTAATGCTTTCCGGACACGATGTCGTATGTTTCCGTCACTAGTTAACTGCTGTACAATTGACTGGTTTACGGAATGGCCCCGAGAAGCTCTGCTGGGTGTGTCCAAATCATTCTTCGAGCATATTCAAGTTGGAACTGATGAACTGAAGGTAATTTGATAGATTGCTGCAGTCAATCACCATATTGATTGAGCTATCAAATAATTCATATAGACTAAAGGTGAACTTTGAACTCCAACATTAATGTTATTTGTCTTTGTGGTTTGGCAACTCTACCTGTAGTTAACCCATTAATAGATGACATAATTGGAGACTGGTCAAAAGAAGTTACAGACAGCATTTCAAATTGTGCTGAAATTGAAAAAAAAGTGCCAAACAGAGCAATTTTCCCTTGTCCCACAAAGTTTTCGATGATTATATTTCTTTAGGGCGTCAGAAAGCGTCATTGTGTAGTAATGGGTTAAAGCATTTAGATTGCCAACCAGTGATTTGCCTGTTAGTTTATGTCTCTACCAACATATTTTACAAAATATTGTCATACATAACCTCAGAGGAACTTTCATGTCAAGGGTCAGAGTGCTGGACAAGCAATCAGACAAATTTAATCCTAGAATTTCTAGACAACAGAAAAAAATTATACATCAGATTCACAAAAGGATGACCCAGCCCAGTAACTGATTACATGTTTATATGAAATGTTAAAGTGAACAAACCCAATAGATTGTAGACTTGCATTTATCAACCCATTACCAGACTATATAATTTAAGACTGGTCCAAATTTGATGTTGATGCAATTTTTAAATCTTTTGTTTTTTGGGGTAGAAAACATTCCGGGAAATTAAGAATATGCTTGATACCAGTAATTCCTTCAGTTTCCACAATGTCTTCCCAAGATATTTTCTTGATTGGCATCAAAATTGGGTATTGTGTGGGAATGGGTTAACATGCTTACCTCAAAGATACCCTTCATGTAGATATCCAACAGGGCTGCTTGCCTCTAAGGTACTGCATAACATTTGTTTTGTTTTGCTAAGGAGTTTTTGAGGGTACAAGCCTATGTCTTTGCTGTAGCTTTGAATAGCTATGCAGTAAAGAGCGCATACAGCAGTATTGATTATTATCATGTACTATTTCAGGAAAGCCTTGCAGAAATGTGTGTAGAAATACACATCAGTGTGAGTGAAATGGCAGACAGGTTTTACGCTGAATTGAAGCGGAAATATTACACAACACCCACAAGTTACCTGGAGTTGATCAACTTATATTTGACAATGTTAAATGATAAAACAAAGTAAGCATGCCCTGCACCACTTGCAGTTTTTATTCTGTTTTTTACTGTTTTCCAAATTAACCCATTTCCCCTCAATTACACTTTTAGATGCCCCGAAGAAAACAAGCTTTTGAAAACAAAAAAATCCAACATACAGAACTCTTTATATTGTCATCTGCAACACATTACAATTTTGACAAGACTAAAATCTTGCCGTCTGTTAATGAGTTAAAGAAGAAAAGTTTCTAAATTTTCCAATATGTACCCCCAAAGCATTTTTTCTAAAACAAAGAGTTAAACAATTTGTATTGTAATACTGTAAGATTTTAACATAACTCAGGGATAAGTCAAAATAAAAGAATTTTATAGACTACATCTTTAGCTTGGCTATTTTCAAAGAAATCCTGAGGTGTATCTATGGCCAGATCGTCGTCTGCATCCAGTTCTGTGTCAGCATCGTCATCCAAAAATTTTGACATTTTGTGATATCTCTGATATCACTGAACACATTCACCGTAAACTAGGAATATATGTTCACTAGGAGCAATATCTACCAAAATTTAGTACAACTCTAAATTTATTTATGAACCAATTAAGCTTCTTTTTCAACTCAGAAATTTTACCAATTGTCAAGCACCTGAACTGCCGAGTCTTTGCATTCATACATAGAGCTCTTGTTAAAGTGTATTTTGATTGAAAAATGAATAACAAAAAGATTACAACACTTTTTGAATCTAGAAATTCCTAAGGTCTTTCTTTGATATGAATGATACTTGATAGTTTGAACTGTATTGTCTTGAGATAACCCATTACAAGACAAAAAACATTTTATCAGTCAAAATCAGGAGAAGTTTTTGTTTGCCGAACAAAAGTAGGGCTGAAATAACCTTAGAGGACTTGCTTTATAATGAAATTATCACGTGTTAACGCACCAGGAAATACCAATAATCCACTAGAAAGCATTAACCCTTTCCTGTATAAACCTGGGATTTTATGTTGCTGTGATTTATTACTTGAGAAAATATTGTGGTAAAAGGAGAAATGGCTTGGTACCACAATTACCACAATATTTTCTATCACATAGGATGGTTTCATTTCAAATTGCATCCAGTTTTCATTGTCGTCTGCAACCTCTTTCCATATGAACTGCCTATTATTTCAAAGAACGGGAAGAATTTTTTTTCTTCTTCTTCACTCAGACAACTGAAATCTGCTAAAGACAGAGTACACAATGGTCTCATTAAACTGTTAGAGACCAATGAACTTGTCGACAAGATGAAGAAGGAGTTAGTTGCCCTTGAACCTGAGCTGAAGAAGAAATCAGAAGCAACAAATGAGCTGATGGAGAAACTTGTGGTTGATCAGGATAAAGCTGATCAGGTCAGTGGAGTCCAAGATCCTGCCTTTATGCCCTGCTATGTAATTGGAACAGGCAAAATTATAGTTACCTCTGTGTGAGCAATTGTGTGTTTGTTTATGTCCATTTTCAAATTAACTTGCTACAGTTGTTGCCCTTGATGAGTACTAGTGTCATTATATAAAGTTCTTTGGATACTGCTAAGTTCAAGGTCACACCTGAAGGTGAGCAAGTATGCGGGGCATCTGTGTCTGACACATTAGTAGTAAAAATGATCAAATAAGACTTTAATCAATTCATAAATAATTCCAGATAAACATGATAAAAATGAACTGTAATGATATATCCTATTTGCATTACTTTTTAATAAAACTTTTAGATGTAAAAATTCACAAAATAATGCAATGGTGCTAATCATAGATATAAGTCAAATACACTATTATTAACCCATTCGCACTATACTAAATCCTATTTTTTTATGCCTCTCAAGAAAAAAGCATAGGAAAACATTGTTAAAATGAAGAAATTGCTTATAGGAGGGAATTTCTTCAACCATACTTTCTACACAGAAAGATAGATTTTCACAAAATACATCCTCTTAAAATTGTTATCTGCCACTTCTTTCAATTTTTGCATGTCTAAAATGTGTTTGTTTGGTAGTTGGTTTAGGTGAAAATCCATTGATGAAATTATTAATGTTACCCAACTCTTAGGAGAAGTGCAGTGCACACGACCCAAAACTCTTGCTTGCATGATTTTGGAGTTATAGCCCTTTGTTGTTTTAAAGACATAGATTTTGCATATCTCTGAAAGTATAATAGCTATTATCAAACTCATTGAGAAGAAATGCAGTGCACATGAAGCCTAAATCTAACTGGCTTCAGTTTACTAGCAAGTTTTTACCAGGGGGGATGGCAATGTCTGATTTGGCTCTAGTTTTTCACTTAAGTGTATAACTTTCTACTGTATTATTACATACAATATTTATATGGTGTTGAATTGAAATATTATAAGTTAACCCTTCCCAAAATGTACAATTTCAGGCAGGTTGATATTTTAAGAACTTCTTGAAATTCAAAAAATATTTGCCTTAAAGGGTAGAAAACATGGTAGACATTGAAAAAAGTGCTTGCTTGTATTTTCTTTTTGTCCATAAGGTTTACAAAAACTTATTTTTAAGAGGCTGAAGAATTGGTATTCTGTGGGAATGGGTTAATATGAATTTGCATGTAAGAGGTTTTCTAAATATTCAGGTCAGAAAAGTTGTCCTTGAGGATGAAGCTGTGGCCAAGGTGAAGGCTGAAGAAACACAAGCTATTGCTGATGATGCTCAACGGGATCTTGATGAAGCCATACCTGTGTTAGAAGCTGCTATTAAAGCTTTAGATGCTCTCGACAAGAGTGATATTGCTGAAATTAAAGTGTTCAGTAAACCTCCTGAATTAGTACAAGTTGTCATGGAATCTGTGTGTATACTACTGAATCAAAAGTAAGTTTTGTTGATAGACTGTAGGCCACGTCCACTGTCAACCGACAAGTCTGATAATCGGAAATACCAAACACCTTTAGATTGCATAACGTAGGATTAGGAGTATAACACTGATATTGAGTTGTTGGTTGTTAACCCAGATGTTGTAACTACAGCTTAACCCATTACCAGACAATAAAATCTTAGACTCGTTCAAATTGAAAGAAGTTGTGTTAAAATTTGAAAGTATGTTTGAAATATGGTAGACAATATTGTTAAAAAATTAAAAATTGCTTGCTATAAGCAATTTCTCGCTTTCCCTTAAAGTGTTCCATGACTGTATTTCTTCAGGGTGTCAGAAAGTACTATTGTGTGAAAATGGTTAAGTAGATATGGTCCTTTACCCATCCCACATAATGACTCTTTTTGATGTCCCTCAAGAAAAAAATATTTGGAAAACATGGGGGAAAATGAAGAAATTGCTTGAAACAAGCAACTTCTTCATTTCCAGAATTCCTTCAACCCAGAAGTTTAAAAAATCCAAAATATAAACTTAAGATTTTCCTCTGCAGCTCCTTTTAATTTGGACCAGTTTAAATTTCTTTCTTGGGTAAAGTTGCAAGACAAACAAAAAAAGCTTGACATGTCTCAGCTCACCATACTCTTATGGTCTAAATGAATGATTTGATTGGTCACTTGAATTTTGGATTAACAGGGGTAGTCTGTTGATTTTTCAAGAAACTTAATGACTTGTTTCTTCTTTCTTTTCAAGTAGATTTCATATATTTCTGCTATTTGCACCTTCATTCTACTTGAATTCATCTAAATTTTTGTCATCTGGTGTAGTTAGCTATAAAGAGTGGACCCTGTACTTGCAGAAGTTGTCTTTAAATATTTGTACATTAAAGTGAATCAAAAGTTCCGAGACAATGAGATGATTTATTTCTGAAAGTAGGGTGAGAAAGGAAAAACTGCTAAACCTTTGTCAAGTTGAATAAAATCCTCTGCAGAGCTGCATTGAATTCAAAGGGCTGAAAGCACTGGATGCACTATTTGTGGCTTATTTTTTGTCTTAATACCCCCCAAAACTGTTTTGGGGTATATAGGAGTCAGCTTGTCGGTCAGTCGGTCCGTCTGTAGCATTTTCCTGTCTGCTCAATTTCTCAGCAACTATTGGACAGATATTATCAGTATCAAGCAGAGATGTGCATATTCTATTTTGGTTACGGTCCATTGATTTTGACCGAGTCATGGTCATGTTCGCTCAATTTCTCAGCCAACGGATAGATTTGATTCAAATTTCACTGTAAGACTCGGTATAAGTCAGACATGTGCATATCCTATTTTGGTTATGGCCCATTTATTTTTGACTGGTTTATTGCCCTTTAATTAAAAAGTCCATTTTTTGTTACGACCCTTTGGCAGATTACACTTTTAAATGGACAATCACTGTTAGGGGGTATTAGTCAGCTTTTTTTTTTTTTTTTTTTTTATTTATTTCATGACCAACTCTTGCTTAATGAGACCAACAGAAGCTGTAGAGTAAGATGCACATGTGTGCAGGCTGATCTTTGTCTATACCTCATGCAAAACAGGAATATTCTGGGTTTAGCATTACAAGGGTTAAGCTCCTTAAAATCTGCTATCTGCAGTCTTAGATTAATCTTAGATTTTCTGGGTAAAATCATACTAGCCAAAAATAAGATATGTTTTAACCCAGTACAACAAAACAAAATTTTAGACTTTTTTAAATTGAAAGAGGTTGCAGATGGCAAAATAAAGTTGGTTTAAATTGTAAAAAAGGGGCCATGTGAGACAAAAAAAATTGTGAAAAAAGAAGAAATTGCTTGTGACAAGCAAATCCTTCTTTTCTTATAATGTTTTCTGTAGCACTATTTCTACTGTGCTTTACTGTGTGGTTAGAAACCTTAATCATTTACATTATATAATTCTGCTATCCTACAGGTAGTTCAGACATTTTAGAATATAGGTTGGAAAATGTAATTGCGCATTCTTATCTTATACTGCTTGGAAAATAACCTACTTGCTTATTTTCAGAACTGACTGGGCAGCTGCTAAAGCTATGTTAGGAGACAACAACTTCTTGAGGAAACTGACTGAATACGATAAAGACAACATCTCTGATGCCATCACCAAAAAACTCAAGAAGTACATTGAAAACCCAAAATTCATTCCTGATGAAGTGGCAAAAGTATCAAAGGTAAAGGATTGTTCAAGCACGTTTATGCTTTTAGCAAGACTGTTTAGGGACAATAAATCAAGCTATTTTCATCAGCTTGTATGCATTGGTGTAGGCGTTGTCATTGTCATTGTCTAAACCCATAACCACAAAACTTTAGTTTGGTCCAAGTAGAAAGGAGATGCAGATGACAGTTGAATGATTTTTTTTTTCAACTTTCTGTGCAAAAAACATCGAAGAAAATGCTTGTTGGCAAACAATTTCTTCATTTTACTAAATGTTTTCCTATTTTTTTCTCTGAGGGGTGTCAAAAAGCATGTTTTTTAAATTCCTATGAATGATGGGATTTGTGTTTTATGAAAAATAATCTTGTTCATTATTGCAGATGCAGTGACCTATTCCAAAACGCTAATGCTTTTTTGCTTTCCCTCCAGAAAAAAGCTTTGGAAAACATTGTGGATCATGGAGAATTTGCTTGTTCAAAGCAATTTCTTCATTAATCACAATGTTTTTTACCTTTTTTTTAGAAATTCATCACATTGAAAGTATCTTCTGCAACTACTTTGAATTTAGTTTGACCAGGAATCCATTGTAAGGTGCTCCAGCTGCTGGATATGGCTGAAATACTGTTAAAAGTGGTGTTAAAACCCATTCAATCAATCAATAAATTAATTTGACCAGTCTGAAATTTTGTTGTCTGGTAGTGGTTGTTGTGGTAAGATATGCATTCTTATTACTTTCAGGCTTGTAGGTCTATGTGCATGTGGGTTAGAGCTATGGACACTTATGCTAAAGTATACAGAACAGTCGAGCCAAAACGACAAAAGTAAGATTAAACTTTTAATCCTGAAAATTCCCCTTGGTGTTTATTTTCTGCAGTTAGGTTTAGTCCTGTTGCAGGGGCATTGTGTTTCACAAACACATCTTGTCTTTTGCATTAACTCCTCCCCATCAAGCATTATTCAAGCACACATAATGCCAAAAATACTATTTTTTCATAATTAACCAATTCTCAAACAATGATGCCTTTTGACTCCCCTCAAGAAAAACAGTTTGGAAAACTGTCTAAAATGAAGAAATTGCTTGCAACAAGCATTTTCTACATTTTACACAATGTTTTCTTCCAAAAAAATTGAAAAAATCGTAAGAATTTTCATCTGCAACTCCTTTCAATTTTGACCAGTCTAGAATCTTGCTGTGTAGTAATGTGTTAAGAGTGCACATATTCAGGCAGTTATTCCTTACATACATCTTATTTTTAGACTGGCCACAGCTCAGGCTGAGCTTGACGCTGTCATGTCTATGTTGAGAGAAAAACAACAAAAACTTGCTGAAGTTGAGGCCAAGATTGCTGAACTACAGAAAACTTACGATGAGAGTATGGCAGAGAAACAGACTCTGGAGCGTAACATTTCAACCACAGCTGCTCGTCTAAAGCGTGCGGCAAAACTGACAACAGCCTTGGGAGATGAACAAGTTAGATGGAGTGAAACTGTGGATGTAAGTGAACACATATGATACTCACCAAAAATATTGATTTCTTAAAACCTAGCAAACCTGGGCCATAGCACAGTTGGTGGTGCATCAGTCTCTCAAGCATGAGGTCAAGGGTTGATCCCTGGTTGCTGCAGAATCCTATTAAACATTAGTTTTCCACCAATGGATGGATAATTGTAAACCTAAGAGGATGAGTAGCTGAAGGCTTGAAAAGTATGTAGTAGTAGTAGTACTTGTGTGAGAAAAAGCAGGAATCTATGGTTAGGTGCTCCAGCCACAACAATATGGCTGATATATTGTTAAGAGTGTTGTTAAACCCAATTCAGACAAAATAAAACTTAGTATTATGACCTAGTCATGAATGTTATGCAACAAACCCTTTATGGCCTCAGGCTGCTACAAGAGGAGATTTATATTTGTTATTTAACTTGGCTGTTTTTGAAGAAAACCCGAGGTATTGCTTTGGCAAGATCATCATCAGTGTGTTTGCAATCATCAGTAAACTTTGACATTTTGTAATGTTTTATGTTTAAATGAACTCATTTACTTGAAACTCAGAAAAGGTCCAGTAGAAAACATGGTGGAAATAAAAAAGATATAGAAAGCAATTCCCTAAATTTCAATCTTTTTGCCAAAACTTTTTCTCAACAGACATTAAAAAGGATGATTTTATCATTGTATTTTTAAGAAATGGAGATTTTTTAAAATTTTTTGGACTTCCTTTCAGCTTCAATACGTAATAGCTGTGTTGTTTGCTGGGCCTTTGACAATATCAGTTGGGTGTCTCTCTAATGGTTAAACTCATTTCCTTACAATCACTCTTTTTGATGTGCCTCAAGAAAGAAAACTTTTGAAAACATTGTGAAAATGAAGAAACTACTTGTTACAAGCAATTTCTTCATTATCCTTAATGTTTTCTATCCTTTAAGACAACTATCTTCTAAATTCAGTCAACTTGAATTGTTGTCCGTAAAGTAACTTTGAATTTTGACTGGTCTAAAATTTTGTTATCAAGTAATAGGTTAATCCATTCCAACAACCTGACACTTCTAGACTCTCAAGGAAAAAAGCTTTGGAAAACATGAAAAATTAAGAAATTGCTTGCTACAAGCAATTTCTTCATTTTCCACAATGTTTTCTACCAAAAAGTTAAAAAAAATCCAGATTTTCACTTTAGATTGTCATCTGCAACTACCTTCAATATGGGCAGTCTAAAATTGAGCTGTCTGGTAATGGGATAAGAGAAAAATGTTACTAACAAAAGCTTAAAGTCATTAATTACAAATTTAAATCATTTTTCAGAAATTTAACATCCAGATTGGTAATGTAATTGGAGATGTGTTTGTGTCTGCTGCTTGTGTGGCATATTACGGTGCTTTCACAAGTAACTACAGACATGAGCTTGTACAGAATTGGACAGAACGATGTAAAGAATTACACATCCCTGTCACAGATGGCATGACAGTGACCAACGTTCTTGCTGATGCATATGAGATTAGACAGTGGAACACTGATGGATTACCTAAAGATCAAGTGTCAACTGAAAATGCAATCTTGGTGACGCGGGGAAGACGCTGGCCTTTAATGATAGATCCACAAGAGCAGGTATAGCAAAAAATGAAAGCTTATCTTGTTTTGAGTGATCACCTTTACTGAGGGCCACTTATGTTAATCAAGCAAGATTACATATCCAATTTCAAAAGCATGAAACTGCATAAAAGGTGATGTGATTGGATTTTTTCCACAATTAAAGATTTTAATACAATGTAATTAAGTAAACTCTATCCACTTTTGAAAATCATGCCTCAGTCTAAGCTGGTTTTAACCCATTCCCACACAATGACACCTTTTGATGTCTCTCAAGAAAAGCAATTGGGAAAATACTGTGCTTGAACCAAGCAATTTCTTCATTTTCTGAAATGTTAAATTTTGTACCCAGAAATTAGTGAAAATAAACAATTTTATAACATTAAAATTTTGTCTGCAACTTCTTTCAATTTGGACCAGTCAAAAATTTGGCCGTCTGGTAATAGGTTAAACAAGTACCAAGATGACAATAAGAGCTTGGCTTGGGTATACAAGTCAATTCCTTTGCATGTGGTTGTGTCTGGAACCCAAATATATTGCTTTCTTGGTAAGGATTGTTCCAAGGCACATTTTAGTTTATTCTATTTTTCATTCTCAAATCTACAGTATTTTGTGGTGCTCTTTTGTCTTTATAAATTTTTCATAAGAGGTTTATTACTCAACAGGTATCACATTTTTTCAACCGGAATTCTTTTAATACAGGCTAATAGATGGATAAGAAACATGGAGTCTAAGAATGGTCTGAAGATTATAAAACTCACTGACGGAAACTTCCTACGTACATTAGAGAACTGTATTCGTATTGGCATGCCTGTACTATGTGAAGACCTTGGGGAGACACTAGACCCTGCCCTGGAACCTGTATTATTAAAACAAACATTTATGCAGGTAATAGAAAATTGAATATTATTCATATTGAAATGCTTTTGTGGGGGCATTGAAAGATGCTGGACCCTGTCCTGGAACATGTATTATTAAAACAAACATTTATGCAGGTAAGAAAACTTGAATATTATTCATATTGAAATGTCTTTACCTGTAATTGGTAAACATAACCTTTTTGCATTAGAATTGGGGGAGAATACATACAAATTAGAAAAAACAAATAGCATTGTTTCCTTTACCATCTTTCTTCACATACCCTTCAAAATATCTAATCATTCTACCCTGCAGGGAGGTAGACTGCTGATCCGTCTAGGTGACAGTGATATTGATTATGACAAGAATTTCAAGTTTTACATGACAACCAAGATGTCAAACCCACATTATCTACCGGAAGTCTGTATTAAAGTGACCATCATCAACTTTACAGTAACTAAATCGGGGCTTGAAGATCAATTATTGAGGTAAGATCATGTGTTCTTATCATGCATTATTATTCAACTTTCAGGAGCATTTTACTTGCTGCTTTGCCTCTTAACAGAAAACAAAATTTTAGACTGGTTCAAATTGAAAGAATTGTAGGCAACAACTTTTAGCTGATGGAATTTAAAAAGTCATCATTGTGGATAAGGAAGAAAATGCTTGTATTTAGTATTTTCTTCATTTTCCACATTATTTTCTAAAGCTTTCTTCTTAAGGGGCTTGAAAAAGTGGGATTATGTGGAAATGGTTTAACTCATTGCAAGAATATACAATTTAAGAATAATTTGAAGGTTTTGTGGACAGCAATTTTGAGTTGATGGAATTTTAAAAATCCTTGTCTTTTGGGAAAGATTACTTTTCAGAAAGTGTAGAAATGGTTCTTTCAAGTATTATCTTCATTTCCCTCAATGATTTGGTAGCTTCTTTCTTGAGGCTGTTATAAAACGTAGGATTGTGTGGGAATGGCTTAAAATGCAGAACAAATAATTTATTTCACCCAAGGATGCTGAATTTCATTTTGAATGCCTCTCAAAGTATCAAATATTTCATTGAAGCCATTCAACTGCAATGAGTTGTAAAAGTTCAGCTATAGTGGAATAGCACATAGTTTTCTTATTCAGTGAGGTAGTGAGTTTAGAGAGACCAGAATTAGAACAACAGAGGAACCAGCTGATTGTTAAAATCAACACAGACAAGAACCAGCTGAAGGCTATAGAGGACAGAATTCTCAAGCTCCTCTTTGAATCAGAGGGAAACATCTTGGACAAGGAGGAGCTTATTAACATACTGAATGACTCTAAGGTAATCATTCAGAATCACATTCTTCTTTTCTGACACATAAAACTATTTTTTAAATGTTTTTGACCACATTCTGTAAACTAATGTTGGATTGTTTTTGACTGATATCCCTTTTAACCCATTCCCACACCATGAAATTTTAGACCAGCGCAAATCAAATGTAGTTGCTAACAATAATTTTTAAGAAAGCAAAATCCTTTCCTTTTCGGATAGAAAACATTGTGGATAATGATGAAATTGCTTGTAACAAGCAGTTTCTTCATTTTCTACGATGTTTTCCAAAGCTTTTCTACAGAGGGGCGTTTTAAAGCTTTATTGTGTGGGAAAGGGTTAAATTGAGTTTAGAAAGCAACCAGCTTATGGGGTTAGGGAGATTACCCCTTCTTTGACCCATTATCATAAAACAGAATTTAGATTGGTCAAAATTCATAAAACTGCAGACAACCGTCTGTAGTTGAGGAAATTCCAATAGTCTTTGTTATAATTATAATATCTTCATGATAGTTAAGAAATTGTTAATGACTTCATTTTCTTCAATGTATTCCCTACCTTATTTTTTTAAGGGGCATGAAAAGGCGGTTTTGTTACTAAAGACTTAAGTCTGATTGTAATGATATAAACTGCTGTTTTTCAAGTATTTTTCCTATATATGATTATATTTAATTTTATCTTCACTCTTTCTTTACTTATTAAGGTTACATCAGGAGTGATTAAACAGCGTCTAGCAGAGGCTGAGACTACAGAGGAGAAAATCAGTCTGGCCCGTGAGAAGTATCGTGTGGTAGCTACAAGAGGTTCTGTCATGTACTTTGTTGTCGCTGATATGGCTGGTGTGGATCCAATGTACCAGTTCTCTCTCAAATACTTCAAAGCTGTAAGTTTGAGTAATTATTTTATTGAACTATATGGTAGTTTGCTTGGCTCTGAGGTTTGGATAACCAATTCCTGACTTAACCCATTCCGACACAATGATGCTTTTTGATGCACCTTTAAGAAAAAACAATTTGAAAAACATTGTATAAAATGAAAAAATTGCTTGCAGAAAGCAATTTTTTCGTTATACACAATATTTTCTACCCAGAAAGATGAAAAAGTGTAAAAATTTCATTAACCTTGAATTGCTGTCTGTAACTCTTTGCAATTTTGACCAGTCTAAAATTTTGTTTTCTTGTAATGGGCTAAATGGCATTGCAACACAATCCTAAATCTAATCATGGTGAATCAATTTTGTATGGCATTCCTGTTTTGACTGGAGGTCTAGACAAAGATCAACATCCGCACATGTATGTCCTGCATGAAGTATGATCTGTCTAGACCCCCTGCTTGTCCATTTAAAGCCAGAATTGTATAAACTATTTATTTTCTGAATAATTACTAATGAAAAACAAGGGAATTCTGTACTTTCAGTCCTTTGATTTAAACCAAAAATTGTAGAGGTTTATATTCAGCATGACAAAGGTTAATGACCTTAGGAAAACAAACATGTGTGAAACATTGTGGAAAAGGTTGTTTGATTATCTATGGAGGTTCTGAACCATCTAATCCTTTTTGACTGGAATTTTATCAATTCTAAGTGATACAGCTCTGACAGTAAAATTAACTTAACCCATTCCCACAAAATCACACTTCTTTACTCTCCTTAAAAAAAATGTTTTTAAAAACTTTGTGGACAATGGATAAATTGCTTTTTTCTTGGCACAATTCATCCCCTTGATAAGTGATAGCATCATGCTGAAAGCTTGTTAGATACACTTAAGGTCAAGCATGAGGACAGGTAGTTGGATAATTGTAAAACCTAAGTGGGATGAGCAAAGAGAGGCTTGGAAAGGATGTAGTGGTAGTACTTAGGAGAGAAATACCAGGAATCCATTGTTACATGCTTCAGCCACCGGGATATGACTAAAATACTGTTAAGAGTGGCATTAAACCCTATTCAAACGAAACAAACCAAAGGTCAAGATTACAGCTGAAGGTCATTGAATACTATTCAATCTAATTGTCTAAGGTCATTTGTTCAGAGGTCTGAAGTGACGGTCACAAAGTCATTTCAAAACTGACTTAGCAGGACATTTTATTTTTCTTATCACTTTACATCACACACAAAAGCGGTAATTTCCGGGGTGTCTGTGACACATATCTATATCTATAGTTTACTTGTATTTATTGTTCACTACCCCAAAGCTGAGCATTAGGAATTCACATGTAGTGATCTTGTACCAATTTTAATGATGAATTTCTTTTATTTCAGCTATTCAATTCAACAATAGAACACAGTGAAAAGGCAGATGATTTGAACACAAGATTACAGATCTGTCTCGATGTAACAACCACCGCAGTCTACAAAAATGTTGCAAGGTAAGTTTCATGACAGCAACAGTTCATTCAGAAATATTATAAAAGAAGTGAAATTAATAATGTTAATCCATCCAGTTTATAATTTCATTGCCTTTAAGGTTAGATATAAAAACTTTGATAAAATTCACTAAATGAAATATATTCAGTATAGTCTTTCAACAACATTGTGAAGAAACGAGAAATTGCTTTTTGCAAGCAATGGCTCCTTTTCCCACAAAAAAGTTTTCTGTAATTGAATTTCTTAAGGGCATCAGAAAGCCTCACTTTGTGGTAGTGGGTTAGCAGGGGTCTATTTTTAGAAGACATTATGGTTGAAATACCTAAAGGATTTCTGATTCTTTGCTGCAGAGGTCTATTTCAGAACCACAAACTTGCTGATGTAATAAATGCATTTTTTTATTTCCTTTACTGAGATCTATTTTAGAAGCACAAGCTTGTAAGTTTGTTTCTGTCTTTGGAGGTCTAATACCTTTTGTTTTTATTACAGAGGTCTATTTGAGAAAGACAAGCTTGTATTTTCCTTCATGTTGTGTGTGGAGATCATGAGGAATGCTGAAGAAATATCTGTAAATGAATGGAACTTCTTTTTACGTGGTGCTGCAGGTAGGGTTACCATAGAAACTATTTACATTAGCATTGATGACATGAAAAAAAATCAAAATTTTTGTAAAGTCTTAGCCTGATAATTGCAGTCAAATTGTCTTGTTGTTTAAATAAGATTTTTTCCTGAAAGTTTTTCAAACTAGTATTGGGTTGTTGGCATAATAAACCTGGTAACATAGTAAAACTTGTATAAAGTGACCACTCACGGGAAGGCCAATGGGTGGAAGCTGATGAGAATGGTTGCTTAATACAATTTTTGTGACCTAATTTTGACCTAATTGGGATGGATCTATTTGCTTGCATATATCAGTTATTGTAGAATATGTTGTTTGAACTCATTTGAATTGTCTCATTGAGACAATTCTGATGAGTTTAAATAACATAGGATTTTGTAATGCTATTTTTCCAGAATTCTTCAATCTCTCAAAAGTATATGCTTTTAGGAAAGGGAATATGATTATGGTCACTTAATAAAAGTGGTTGCTTGATAGAGATAGTCACTTTGCAAGATTTGTCTGTGTATCAGGTAATTGATCTTTGACTTGAAGAAAATATTCACATACAAAAGAGCCAACCTTACATCAAATAAAGTCGTTTTCTCATCTTATATTTGTTCTTTTATTACTTAGCATCTGCTGAAGGTAGCTGTTCTGACTGTTATTGTTTTTGAATTCTGTTAAAAGACAGTATGCTTTGGAAAATTATTTCCATCAGAAATATTCATGCTTATTGAAAATTTTCAAGGAAAATTGTAATTTTTCTTTAAAGTGACAAAAAAAATTTTTTTAGCTTGATCTTTTATTTAAATTTCAAATTTCATGAGTGAATGTCTTGAAATAACATTCTTATATTAAACATGCATCTCTATATACATACTTTTCTTTCTTCCTTCTGGCATGAAACCAGAATAGACACAAAGTGAATTAAATTTTTAGTGTTGAAAGTTTTTCCAAAAATACTGTCTTCAAGAAACTTTTAAAACACCTTGGACCTGTTATTGTTTGAAAAACCTACCTTTTGATTTTGTTGTATTACCTGTTTGTATATAGCTTAACCCTTTCCTGTACAAACCCGGGATTTTACATTACTGTGATTTTGTACTTGAGAAAACATTGTGGAAAAAGAAGCTTCTTTCCCAACAATATTTACCACATAGAATGATTTCATTTCAAATTGCACTCAATTTTCATTGTCATCTACAAACTCTCCTAATTTGGACCAGTCTAAAATTTCATAAAACAGGAAAGGGTTAAAAGAATATAGAAAATTCAAGGTCAATAATTATAATTACACTCCTAAAAACTTTATTTGGGGGTATAAAGGAGTGAGCTTCTTGTTCATTTGGTTGGTCCGTAGGGGGGTATATAGGAGTGAGCTTGTTGGTCATTTGGTTGGTCCGTCAGTTAGTCTGTAGCTTTTTCTTGAAAACCCATTAAAGATTTCTCTTAAACTACTGGTTGGATTCGATTCAAATTTTACAATTACTTAGTATCAATTAAAGATGAGTGCCTATTCTTTTATTGTTATCTTCAACTCATATGTCTTTGAGTCTTTTTCTTATCCACATTTCAACAACAAAATTGATTTGATTTGAATTTAACCTGTGCACTTAACATCAATCAAAGATGTGTATATTCCTTTTAATCATGAACCTTTTACTTTTCTCGGGATGAAGGCCCAATTTTGAAAAAATAGAAGCTGAATACCTCTTTATTCTTTTGTTTTGGATATTTTTTTTTTAACTTTTTTACTAACATTTTGAATCTAGATTTTGTAAGGAACAAGGAAAGATCTTAACTAAAGATTTACTGCCCGTTATTCTAATTATAATGCCTTTCTCTTTTTTGATCCTTTTTCCTCATTTGATTTGTGACTTATTGGTGGATTGCTGGCTACACCTATAGACCTCCGACAGGAAGTTCAACTTTGATGTTAACCCTTGCCCTGTTTTTTAAGATTTAGATCAATCTAAATTAAAAGAGGTTGCAATCACCCATCAAGATTGGATGCAATGAAACCATTCTATGTGGTAGAAAATATTGTTGAACAAGCAGAAATTGCTTGTATTTCCACGATCTTTTCTCAAGTATAAAATCACAGGGATGTAAAATCCAGGATTTTTACATTAAAGCGTTAGAATGCATTATTCTGCAAAATTTGTGGCCAGTTACATGCAACAAAAAATGAAAATCTTCCGTGTTGACCTAAATGACTTAACTAGAGCCTGATTTATCAATTATGCTTCAGATAAATGTTGTCTATTATTCGATTTCAAAGTTCCCCTTATGTATAATTTGACTGGATATCAATTTTTTTTTTGACAATTATCAATTGTTATTGTTTATGGCAACTTTTAAGGACTCTGCGGATAGAATTTATTTAACCCAAAAACAGTCATGCTTTAGATGTAAATGCTAATGAAATAAACTGTAATAAGAAAGAAATTTTGGTAGTTTTATGGCCTTATCTCATACAGAAAATCTCAGAAGATGAAATGCTTTTTGACCTTGAGTCATGTGGTTTATAGTTAACTGCCTAACCAGGTTTCAGATGGTATTTCTTCTTATTCTCAGTCGCAGGAAGCTGTTCTTAAAACTATTGAAAAAGCGTTGTTGTAATAGCCTGATTGAAATCTAAATTGATTGAAAAAAGGTTTCTCAATCTTAGTGGTTCTTAGCATTTCAACTGAGATATTAAATGACGTTTGAATGCATAGTTTTAAGTTTGGAAAATAGAACAAAAAAAATGAATTTGTGATATGTGACCTTATTATCATAATTAAAGCTGAAATATGCTACAGTTATGATGTTTAACCCATTCCCAAACAATCCTTTCTTTTTAACCCTTCAGGAAAAAATTGTGGAAAATGAAGAAATTTCTTGTGTTAAGCAATTTCTTCATCATCCACATTGTTTTCTATCAAAAAAGAAATAAAAACTTGAAATTCAGTCAACTTAAAAATGCCATCTGAATTTTCTTTCAATTTGGACCAGTCCAAAATTTTATCTTTTGGGAATGGGTTGAAGATGATGAAAGCAGGCTTAGATAAAAGAGTGCTACAGTCTTAGAGACTTGAGTGTGCAGCTATTTGATGCCCCCAGAGGAAAAAGCTTTTGAAAACACTTTCTAAAAAGAAACTATTACTTATTTCAAGGAATTTCCTCATTATGGACAATGTTTTCTACCCTAGAAACAATGATTTTTCATATTTCATCATCAAAAAATTTTCATCTGCAGCTTCTTTGAATATTGACAAGTCAAAGAGTTTGTTGTCTGTTAACCCATTCCCACTTGACAAAATTTTAGACTGGTCCAAATTGAAAGAAGATGCAGGCGACAATTTCTAGTTGATGGAATTTTAATTTTTTTCACCTTTTTGGATAGAAAACATTGTGGATAATGAAGAAATTGCTTGATACAAGCAATTTCTTCATTTTCCACAATGTTTTCCAAAGCTTTTTTCTTGAAGGGCGTAAAAAGGAGGGATTGAGTTGGAATGGGTTAATGGGTTAATACATTTATATTACAGGATTAGACAAACAGAGACCACCCAAGCCCGCTGTGGGTTGGGTCAACCGTCATGTATGGAATCAAGCCTGTGATCTTAGTGATTCTGTATCAGCATTTAGAGGGATTTATAATGACCTCGATAAAACACCTTGCTGGATTAAACTGGGAGAAAACCTGGTCAGTTTTTATCTTTATTAATTTGAAAACTTTATGTTTATCTTCTTTAAAGTTGATATATCATTTAGGGTGACACTATTACTCATTCTTTGAGGAAAAAGAAAGAATGAAATAGAACTGGTATGACTTGTCCCAAATTCTTTCTTTAATGCTTATATGCTGGGGGCTCATAGTTTGAGAGATGTTGAGAGTTGCTGGTTAAACCTAGCCATGCCACTGGTCACATAGGTGTGTCCTTGAGCAAGTCATTTTAGAGCCTGAACCAAGTATTTATCGTACAAAGGAATCCGTCAACTTTGCTGTAATATAACTGAAGGGTTAATAAAAGCTGTTTTAACCCTTTCCTGTTGAATCCCAAAGTTTTACTTCCCTGTGATTTTATACTTGAGAAAATATTGTGGGAAAAGAAGAAATTGCTTCTTACAAGTAATTTCTTCTTTTCCTACAATATTTTCTTCCCTGTTTGTTGGTTTCATTTCAAATTTCACTCACTTTTGGTTGATATCTGCAACTTCTTTCAAATTTGACAAATCTAAAATTTTGAAAAGTGGGAAAGGGTTAAACACCATACAAACAAAAAAAAGACAAGATTTTTAAAATTCCATCAACTTCAAAATGTTGTCTGAAACTGCTTTCATTTGAAACCACCTAAATCACCTTAATCAAGTATATGACATGAATGTATATGTGCTGTTAGTAGATAGTCCTTGTTTGTAGGATTTTGAAATAAAAGTGATGAATGTATTTTCAACCCATTTAGATAAGAGCTAATCCAGAAACAGACAGTAAATATGGCCCGGAACCTGCTGCCCCACAGGAAGGTGAGGATCAAGAAATCCTCGATGATGGAACAGTCAAGGGTCATTGGGACATGAGACTTACCAGCTTCCAGAAACTCATGTTTATCAAAGTCTTTAAAGAAGAGAAAACAGTATTTGGAATAACAGACTTTGTACGAGAAAACTTGGGCCAAACATTTGTTGAGAGTCCCAATGTGGCCCTGCAGACCTTGTATGATGATATGAATAAAGTGACCCCATTGGTGTTTGTGTTGAGTACTGGGTCAGACCCCATGGGAGCCTTCTTGAGGTTTGCTAGAGAAAAGGGATATACTGATAAGTAAGTACAGTAAACTTCTGTTGAACCTTCCCTTTTTCTCAAAGAAAATTTATAGTTGTCCAAATTTGGAAGAGGACAGTGAGATTTATTCAAAATACGAAAGTCCAATAGGGTAGTAAATATTGTGGGGATAGAAGAATTTACTTGTAATTCCTTGCAATTTCTTCTTTTCCCACAATGTTTTCTCAAGTATAAAATCATAGGAACATTTAAAATCAGGGTTTGTACAGGAAAGGGTTAAACTTTACTTTGGCATTCTCACACAATCTCATTTTTATGTTCCTAAAAGAGCAGCTCTGGAAAATATTGTATTGTAGAAAAGGGAGAAATTGCTAGGAGCAATTTCCTCATTGTCCACAATATTTTCTACCCAGAGAGACAAAGATTTGAAAAAAATTAATCACCTTGAAATTGTCATCTGCAAAACATTTCAATTAGGACCACTTAAAAATTTCTCTACACAGATTGGTCTGTAATTTTAGGTATAAGAGAATAGCCTTTTGTCAAGTCTTTTTGATATGTGTTCATAATGTGCTCCTCATCAATATGTGTATTTGTCACCAATCTACTTTAGGGGTTAGTTTAACACTGTTGTAAAGGCTTGTATAGGTATAGGCACCTACATTAGTGTTGCAGTAAGCCTTAGTCATGCAAAATAAGGCCTTCCAGGAATTTCGAATATAAATGAGTGATAAAAAAAAGAGGTCAGAGCCTGTGTGGATAAAAAGTAGTGGTATTTCAAAACTGAAACATATATGCAGTTATAACTGTTTTGGGCTTACACATCTATATGTTGTGAGATAGACAGGCTAGTCAGCATTCACTAAGTCTATGATGATTAAAATCCTTTGGACCTGGTAGGCATGCATGGATTGAGGACCAGACTTTGGGACCCTGCTAAGTTTGTTCTTTTTGTATGACTTGGTTTGCTTTGCTAGCAACTTGGATACTTTCTATCTGTTTAAAGTATCACATCTTAATTAGAGTTAAGCTTTACTTGTTACCAGATGACAAATGAAGAAGCAGATAAGAATTTTTTGCAGATGAAATGGCGACAATCTTTTGTTTTTCATTAAATGTGAGATATTGCTTGTAACAAGGAATTTCTTAATTTTTCACACTGTTTTCTCTAACACTTCTATGGGGTTCTTCTATAGCCAGATTGTTTGGGAAGGTAGTTTTTAGCTTTTAATTAAGTCTTTCTTTATTCTTTTACAGGATCCAGTCTATATCTCTAGGTCAAGGTCAAGGTCCAGTAGCAGAGAAAATGATCAGAAGTGCTATTGGTACTGGGGATTGGATATTCTTACAGGTGGGTTGCTTTAATTCTTTTCCCACAGTTTAATGCAATATACAATTGACAGATATTGCCAATCAAATAGTGGATTTACCGATCCAATCATTTATATTGAAGTGAGCATTGAACATGACAATTATATTAACCCATTCTCACACAAAGACGCCCCTCAAGAAAAACAATTCAGAAAACATTATGTAAAATGAAGATTGTGTAATGTGAAGAAATTGCTTGTTGCAATAACACAAGTTTTACCAAGAAAGTTAAACAATGTAAAATTTCATAAACCTTAAATTGTCGTCTGAAACTCCTTTCATTTTCGACCAGCGTGAAATTTTTTATGTGGCAATTCGTTAACCGTTTTTTTCTGTGCATAAATTTTGTAATATAAAGCTATTTAATATCACAGTGGAACTTCTGTCAGAGGTTGGTGGGCATTTCAAGCAATCCATCAATATTTTTAAAAACTACTTTATTTGCAAGCATATAAATGTGATGTATCCTTCTTTTTGTAATGAATCCAGAAATCAACCAATTGCTGGCCCCGCCCACTTGCTCCTTTGGCAAATTTCACTGACTCCAACAGGAAGTCCCGCTTTGATTTTAAACAGTGTTGTTTGTAAAATCTATGGCCAGCAGCATGAAACTAAAAAGTAAAATGGTTGGTTGGTGACCTAAACATTGTAACTACAGCTTGAATAATCTGTAGTTAAGACTTTTGGCTCACTAAACCAACCAAATGTCTCACAGAAATGGCGACCAATGCCAGAGTTCAAATCTTAATTCCTGGCTGAATGAATGATTTGATTGGTCGATAAATTCCTTGATTGACAGCCATGGTTGGTCAATTACTTATTTATCTTGTTGTTTTCAGAATTGTCATTTAGCTGCATCCTGGATGTTGTCACTAGAAGAACTTGTCAAAGAAATCACAGAAAAGTCAGAAACTATTCATGATGAATACAGACTGTTCCTCAGTTCTATGCCAACAAACAGATTCCCAGTCAGTGTGCTACAAAACAGTGTGAAGGTTACCAATGAACCTCCCAAAGGGTTGAGGGTAGGTTAACCCATTACCACACAATCCCGTATTTTTACATGCCAAGTATATATAACTCTTATTACAGCTTAACCTCCTTTTTTATATGCTGAAGGGAAATTGCTTCTGAAAACATTGTGATAAACAAAGAAGTTGCTAATAACAACAAATTTCTTCTCTTCTCACAATATGTTTTACTTCATATTACTCTTACTTTTCAATGTATTTTAGCTTTGTTTTATCGTCTGCCACCTCTTCAAGTTTTCGACCTGCCCAAAGAATTTGTTTAGAAATAGTTTAGTATTAATACATGCTGTTGTCATTAACAGTTATCTTATTCTTATGTTTTTATCTCAAATTTTGACATTGAATAATTGGTCATAGTGGATTCTACTGTTTTACAGGCAAACACAAGAAGAGCATTTGCAGAAATAACTCAAGGATTCTTTGAAGACAATGCTCTAGCTACAGACTGGAGGAGGATTGTGTTTGGTATTTGTTTCTTCCATGCTATAATACAAGAGAGAAAGAAGTTTGGGCCTCTTGGATGGAATATTAAAGTAAGTGGGAAGTTTCATGAATTATGGACTGTGTCCTTACCAACGTGATTTTCATCATTAGGCAACTAAACATTGTAACTACAGCTTATTAAAGCTAAAGTATGAGACTTTGATTGCTGTACTTTGAAGTTGTCATTTAAAAGGAAAAGATGTGGGTAAGCATTTAGCCCATTCCCACACAATCCCACCTTTTTACGCCCCTCAAGAAAAAAGCTTTGCCCTGAGACCAATTAGCTATGTCAGTAATACCCTGTTCTCTCAATCAGGGTGTTGAGTTTGCATCTCAACTGAGATAACATTTCTTTCCCACAAAATTCATAATGACAATCATCATTTTGTCTCTCACCAGTGGACGAATGAAAAGAAGTGGACCTCTTAGTTGGTTAACCATCTACTGACTTGGGTCAAATGTTGTTGTTTGTACTGGTGTGAGAAACAACAGGAAGCCATTGATTGTGTACTAGACAAAGCAATTTAACTGAAATACTGTTGAAAGTGGCATTAAACTCCATTGCTAGCCAAGCCCACTGAGCTCAGACATGAAGTTCCACATGGATATTACCAGTAACCAGTGTTACTTTGCAAAATTTATTGCCAGTAATATGTAACAAAAAATCTAAAATGGTTTGTTGATGACCTAAATGTCATAACTACAGCTTGATAAGCTACTTGAATAAGCTGTAGTACAGCATTTAAGTAGACAAACCAACAAAATGCTTCACATGAATGTTGGCCAATGTTGGAGTTAACCCATTCCAACACAATGTTGCTATTAAACACCCCTCAATATGAAAGTTTTGGAAAACATTGTAGAAAATGAAGAAATTGCTTGATACAAGCAATTTCTTCATTATCCACAATGTTTTCTACCCCAAAAGACAAATGTTTTAAAGATTACATCAAACTAAAATTATCGTCAGCAACTTGATTGAATTTGGACTGGTCTAAAATTTTTTTGTGTCCGAATGGGTTAAAGGTTAATTTCCTTTCTAAATGGATGATTTAATTGGTTGATTGATTTTTGGATTGACAGCCACAATTTGTCAATTAAACTATGTCATTAAATGTGAAAAATCTTCATTATTCTTTTCAGTATGAATTCAATGACAGTGATCGTGAGTGTGCATTACTCAATCTACAGATGTTCTGTGCTGAAGGTGAAATACCCTGGGATGCACTAATCTATATCACTGGAGAGGTAACTTTTAAGCAGATTCATAGAAAAGTGGGATTAAGTTTTCAGGGTCATATCTCAATGAAAAGAAGAAATACCGTATTCATACATTATAATTTAATCCTTTCCCACTCAAAGACACTTTTAGACACCCCCACAAAAAAACTTAGGGAAAACATTGTGTTATTGAAGATTTTTTCATTTTCCTAAGTGTTTTATACCCAGAAAATTGAAAAAATCCAAAATTTCGTAAGCTTTAAATTGTCGTCTGCAACTCCTTTCATTTAGGTCCAGTCCTTTTGCTATGTGGGAATGAGTTAATTTTATGTTTTACTAGTTTTGAGTATAATGTTATTGATCTACATTGTGCACAAGCATAAAAACAAGCTGCGTGCTCAAAATTTTGTTTGTAAAAGTATATAAAAAACAAAGGGCAAACAAAATGCCTGAAACTTGATAGATGAAATTGTCATCAGCATTATTCAGTTATTTTTTATAGAATCCCTAGCGTGAAAACTAAGGCTTTTGCTCAAGATAATATTAATCTTTAATTGTATTCAAGTGAATTCGCAATTCAAAATCAAATTATTTCTAGCAGAGGGATTTTTTTTTTGAAAATAAGTAGTTAGGCAGTTTAACATTCTCTCTCATCAGATGGTTTTAAAAGCTATACGACTTTAACCCATTCCCACACAAGCCCTCCTTTTTATGCCCTTAAAAAGCTTTAGAAAACATTGTGGAAATTGAAGAAATTGCTTGTATCAAGCAGTTTCTTCATTATGGACAATGGTTTATATCCAATAATACATGTACTTGAAAATTTAAAATTGTATCAGTTTTAGATTTTCGTCTGCAGCTTCTTTTCATTTGGTCAAAGACTAAATACTTGTCTTTCTAGGTAGAAAACTTTGTTGGGAATGAAGAAATTCCTTGTGACAAGCAATTTTTTCAGTTACAACAATGTTTTGCTTAGCTGTTTTCTTGTGTGGGGTGAGGTGGGATTATATGGGGATGGGCTGATGAAGAATAATTCATTAATTATCTTCTAGATTACATATGGTGGACGTGTAACAGATTATAAAGATCAGAGATGTTTGAGAACGATTCTGAAAATATTCTTTGCTCCAAACACACTAGATGAGACTTATAAATATTCACCATCAGGTATTGTTTATAAAAGTTTACAGCTAACTCTTTGCTAAAAATTGATATTTTTCAACTTTCCAAATATTCATCAGGGGTGTGAAATTCCTAGGCCCAATTTGTCTGATTTTGGCTTTTCCACTCATTTTTCAAAGCCACTTGGCCAAGGACAAGTAAATACCAGAGGAGAATCTTTGAATGGTACAAATAGATCTGAAAGCTGACGCATTATATTGGAAGAATTATCATATGCTTGTATTAAAAGGCAGAAAACATTGTGGTTAATAAATAAAATGCTGGTTTACGACATGATTTTGCAAAATTTATCTCTTCACTCTTTTTGAGGATAAGTTCATTTTAACTTGTGACTTGCCTGTCTGCGGACAAGTTAACAAAACTTATATTTCCACACCTCTGTTCATAATTGACCAAATGCTGGCCCCGCCCACTCACTCTGTAAGCACCTCCCACTGACTCCGACAGGAAGTCCCGTTTTGATTCTAAATAGTGTTATTTTGTAAAATTTGTGGCCAGTAGCATGTAACATAACAGTAGAATGGTTAGTGGTGACCTAAACGTTGTAATTACAGCTTAAATAAGCTGTAGTTACGACATTTTAGTTGTGAAACTAACAAAAATGATTAGCAAAATGGCTGCTAATGTTGTAGTGCAAATCTCAATTCTGAATCAGCTGAATGAATTATTTGGTTGGTCAGTTGATTCCTTGATTGACAGCTGCGATTGGTCAATTAAGGGGATTAATTACTGTTTGGTTAAGTTTGAATGTTACCTTCATATTTGAGAAAGCCGACTTATCACCATTGAATATGATTAACCGAAATGCGATAAATATAAAATGTAACTCATAAAACCAATTGATTGATCACTGCATATGCCTAGTGTTGAAATTCAATTAAGATTTGATTATAATAGGAAAAAGAAACTTCCCGTTGATAAGTTTGAAACCCCCTTTAGTAAAATCCTGGACCAGCCTTTTCATGAATCTTAGCTCTATGGTAGGTATAATCCAATAGCATTTATTCACACTTCCTGTGAATTATACCTCTATGTTTTGTACAAGTTTTTTTCTCCGTCCATATCTTTGAATGGCCTCTTTTTTTACTGACATCTGTTATTGTACTTGAGGTTTTGCACGCTTTCTCTTTTACAGGCATATATTATGCACCAAAGGTTGACACACTAGAAGAATACAGGCAATATATTGATGGACTACCTTTAATTGATGAACCTGAAATATTTGGTATGCATGAAAATGCCAACATAGCTTTCCAGGTAATACTTTGACAACTTTCTTTCCTACTTGTGTTTGTCAAGGTAATAGAAAGATGCCATTTTACCCATTTCAAGACATCAAATCTACAGACTTGTCTCAATGAATTAAGTGTCATATACAAATTAAACGCTTTACTGTTTTTCCAAATTTAAACTTGTTCTAATTCAAAGGTAGACAACAATATAATAAAGTGAGAACAATTTAAAATATTGTGGAAAAAGAAGAAATTGATTCTTCCAAATTAAAATTTCAAACTTTGCACAATTATGGACTGTCACTGGATTTGACTGATACAGACCATTTCAATGATCAACTACAATGAATTTAGATAAACAGATACAAGATTATGGGCAACCAAAACCTTGTAAATGAAGCTTTTATACATTTTGTTATCAAATTCTCCTTTTTGTAGACCCAAGAGACCCAGAATGTTGTTAACACCATTCTTGATGTTCAACCTCGCCTCTCTAGTGGGGGAACTGGCAAGTCTAATGATGAAATAGTGTATGAACTCGCTGAGAGTATTCTGGGTAAACTGATGGACAAGCTGGACATTGAATTAGCCAATCAGGAAATGTTTGAGCCCGATGAAAAGGGACGACTCAACTCCCTTACAACAGTACTTACACAGGAGGTCGAAAGATTTAATAAATTACTGAAAGTTATCAAGGTATGATGGATTTTGTGACTTGTATTTTTGTTAAATTTATAAACCTCAAGTGTACTTTTCACTCAATCTCTCATGATAAATGAAGAATACTTACACTACTCATACAAATACTAGATAGACAGATTGCTGTTATAACATGCCATATATCCACAGTGGAATATTTAGCCTACATACATGCATAGTACAGGGGACAGAATTGGACAGAACAAACAATGTATCTGACAATGACAAATAGGATTCCATATCAAATGATGAACAACATCATTTTCCAAAATACATCACGTTATGGACTGACTGTATTTGGAATAAACATGAAATGTAAAAAATGTTGATTGGTTGTTGTAAAAATTTCTTACCTTTAAATCATACTAAAAACGTGACAATATAAATAGAGGAGTATTATGGTGTGCTATTTATTTGAACCTTGTATTTGATCCTAGCTTCATAGAAACATTTGATTGCTCATTTGACCATCAGTCTCGTAAAAAATCAAACAGTTTCAATGAATCTTGGATTTTACACAAGATTGTATTTAACACGTTCTGAGGCAGTCCCTCTTATTTTCATCCCTCAAAGAAAAAGATTTTGAAAACTTTGTGAAAATTAAAGAAAAGCTTGATGAAATCAATTATCAATATCTGCAATGTATTCTACCCAAAAATCCGTACTATTTCAAAATTTGTCATCAAGTAGCAGGTTAATGGAAAATACTTTAACCCATTCCCACTCATCTAAATAAGAGACTGGTCCAAATGTAAAGATTTCGCAGATTACAGTTTCAAGTTCATATGATTTTAAAAATCTTTGTCTTTCGAGGTAGAAAATAATGTGGATAATGAAAAAAATGCTTGTCAAAAGCAATTTCTTCATTTTCCACAATGTATTCAATGTATTCAAAATGGAGCGGGGGTGGGGGGTTGAAAAAGCAGGACTGTGTGGGAATATTTGAAATCTTGTCATATTTCTCTCTATAGAATTCACTAGATCAGCTTCAGAAGGCTATCAAGGGTTATGTTGTAATGAGTGAGCAGCTGGATGCCGTCTACAACTCCTTCCTTAATAACCAGGTTCCAGTCATGTGGGCAAACGCTGCGTACCCTTCACTCAAACCTCTTGGAAGCTGGGTACAAGATCTTGTGTTCCGTTGTGCATTTGTTGACAACTGGATACAACATGGACAACCTAAATCGTTCTGGATATCAGGATTCTTCTTCCCACAAGGTGAGTCCATCTTTAACCCTTTCCTGTTCAATCCCTGTTTTTTTACATCCCTGTGATTTTATACTTGAGAAAACATTGAGGGGAAAGAAGAAATTACTTTTATCAAGCAATCTTTAATCCTTTCCTGTTCAATCCCTGTTTTTTTACATCCCTGTGATTTTATACTTGAGAAAACATTGAGGGGAAAGAAGAAATTGCTTTAATCAAGCAATCTTTAACCCTTTCCTGTTCAATCCCTGTTTTTTTTTACGTCCCTGTGATTTTACACTTGAGAAAACATTGAGGGGAAAGAAGAAATTGCTTTTATCAAGCAATCTTTAACCCTTTCCTGTTCAAACCCTGTTTTTTTTTACGTCCCTGTGATTTTACACTTGAGAAAACATTGAGGGGAAATTCTAGCACTGGTGATACAAAGGAAGTGCATGAATAAGAAAACTTTGATGCCTGTAAGTTTTTTAAAGCAGCCTTTAATTTATATATTAACCCTTGTCTGAATACTTATCCTCTTTTCACTTTACAATGTATTTCAAAACTGTGACATGATAAGATCGATGTCAAGTTTCTTGATTTTATCAACAGAATAAGAACAAGCAGGTTGTGTAGGCTAAGATCAGACTGCACATATGTGCAGGGTGATCTTAGTCTATACACCTGCTAAAGCCATTGCCAAAGCAGGAATATTCTGGGGTCAGCATGACAAGGGTTAAACAAATCAGTTTGATATAATAACCAGGTGACTGTTTAGATTTGTCCAATTTTGGAAGAGGCTGTGGAAGATTATCCCATTACTACATGGTCCTGCATTTTAGTTGACTGAAAAAATCAGCTATCAAAAACATTGTGAGAAAAGAAAAAAATTGCTTTTATCACGTTTTCTACCAACACAACATTTATTTTTTTATTTGATGGCATTTTGAAGTGTTGTCAGCAACTTTTGACTAGTCTAAAATTTTATAGAGTGGGAATGGGTTGATCGAAACTATTTTGAATAGTGAAAAAACTATGGCCAATGAATTGTCGTGAAAGATTAAATGTATTGTTTCTAGCAATTTCTCCTGTACTACAATAATTTATCCAGTTCAGTTTTTGGGGGAAATGATGGGAAACTGATTTGCTAGGTACATATACCCTATATGTAAAAAGATTTGTTAACCCATAACCAAGCAATGACACTTTCTGATGCCCTGAAGAAATACAATTACAGAAAACTTTTCCTTTTCTCACTATTCTCTTGTTTTAGCGTAATTAGAAATATTGTCCACAACTTTTTCAAATTGGTTCATCTGGTTATGGGTTAACAGTTGCTGCACATTAATGAACTTTGCCAAAATATTTCCAACTCCAATGAAAATGTTTAAGGAAAAAATTAAAAAAAAAGAACAAATTATGTTTGTAGGCTTCTTGACGGGCTCCCTACAGAACTATGCCAGAAAGTACAATTTACCTATAGATCATCTGAGTTTTAAATACAAGGTGTACCCCATCAACAGAGATCAGAAAGAGGTCTATAAACAGATGGCTGAGGTTAAGTTTGGAGAGGAAATGGAAATGGATAAAGATGTAGGTGTTGGCTTTTTATTATATACTTATAAATATATTTAGTGAATTATTTGCATTCTACTCAGACAAAATCAGACACTTCAGAAAAATATCCGTATCTGACAGTGTCAAATGCGTTTCCATATAGAATAGTCTAAGATGACGTCATTTTCATCCTGAAGATGATTTTGTAATGCCAATAAATGTTATCAGAATGGTAAAGGAGATTGGAACTAAATGCAGAAGTACAGGTTATTTAGCTCACCTGAGCACAAGGTGCTCATGATGAGCTTTTGTGATCGTTGACTGTCTGTCATGCAGCGTCCTGTGTCAACAATTGAAGAGTTTACACTCTAGAGTCCGAAGTTTTGACCCACTTTTTGTCAAGCCTGCTTGCGGTGAACTAGACATAGTTGTCACTATGACAAGTCGGTGTATGTGGCATAGTGCATTAGTCCGTCCGTCCGAATATGTCCGGACTATAACTCCTACACTCATTAATGGATTTCAAAATAATGTGACACAATTATTCTCCATCATGAGTAGATGTGCCATTTGAAAGAATTTGGGGATAGTTCTCTCAAGGTCACAGCTCAAGGTCAAACACTAAAATTGTGATTGTCAAGAGCATTTTTCCTACAATTATGGATGGATTTCAAAATAATGTGACACAATTATTCTCTATCATGATTAGATGTGCCATTTGAAAGAATTTTTTGGATAGCTTCAAGTTCAAGGTCAAAGCTCAAGGTCAAACACTAAAATTGTGCTTGTCCAGAGCATGATGCATTTTTCTAACAGCAAATGATTAAGGTGAGTGATTTAGGACCATCATGGTCCTCTTGTTATTAGTTCCCAACCGGTTAGGGGGCTATAGGTTTGCTTAATTCTGTCTGTCCATCCATCTCACTTTTGTCCTTTTTTCACCATATCTCCTAAACCATAAGTGCTAACAACTTGAAACTTTATACACTTACAGTGTCATGAACAAAAGTCACTACTTTGAAATGCCCACTTTTTGAGTTATTGCCCTTTGTTGTTTCTATTGTTACAGAAGTGTCATTTTCAAGAATTGTTACTCTGCCCTGTTATTTTCACATTTATTGTCTTCTCAATCTTTTTTACCCTTATATGTACAAATTTGGTTATCCCTTCCCCAAAAGGCAAAAATTTAGACTAGGCCAAATTAACTGCGGCTGCAGATGAATGTTATTGAATAAAGAAATAATGAACATAAAAGTACAGAAAACATTGGAAGAAAAAGAAGAAAAGTTGTCCTTACTCTTATAGACGCCAAAACCAGGTCTAGTTTTGGAAAAGATTAACTGTAAAAAAACTTTTTTAATCCAGTGGGGGACTCCTATATTGCATCGCAATACAACATCCACTTGTAATTTTGATGTTTTGTTTAATGAAAAACGTAGGTATATAATATTTGAATATTACATTATGATACCAATACAAAGTCTTGTATTTGCTTCTTGCTGCGCAGGAAAACTTTGCCAGCTATGGGGGAAAATTAATCTTCGCTATTGCAAAAAACAAAATTATCCTCTGCAGCTCAAAGCAAATACAAGATGTTGTATTGCTATCATGACATATTATTCCCTATTTTCATAGATAGATTTTTAGTGGGGAACTAAAAGTTATAGCTATGATTACAAAATTTGGGTTGTGTTGAAACTAATTGTTGTGATTGGAGGGCTGCAGCTTTGAGCCTTAAATGATGGCCTGAGCATATCGAATCCAATAAAAAATACCTACACACAATTCTCAAACACGATAACAACAAAAAGAAAAACTCACTGTTGTAATATTCCTTTTAATATATACCTGTTAGCACATGACATTAAGAAATTCTCTTAAATGATTAAGAAATAACTGACTTTTCTGAAAAAAAAACCCAACTTGAATACACAAAAAAAGTAGTCTGTGTTTAACGGTTTCTTGGTACACACCAAATAGGGATTTCTTTTCTGTCAAGTTGTATTAGATAGCCAGATTTTAATCCATATCTTTTATAGGTATATCATAAATAGATTTATTTACATCAAACTTGTAAAATCTTTAAAACATATTTTGTTATTCGAAAACTTTATCATTTTCAGAGACAAGCTTATAAAATGTATGCATGTCTTGAATGCATTCATTTCTTAGAAATATTTTCCTACAAAAATGGAATTGTTAACATTAAAAACAATACATGATAATCATTACCTATTTTTTTGATTGATGAGTGTTCATAACAATAAATAGCCATTTCTACATTTATCCTTCCATCTTACATGGTGAAGTCCCAATTTTTTGTGCATTTTTGTTGACAGGTGATCTACATTCAATTTTTTTGGAGTGAGTGTAAAATTAGTATAGAAGTCTTTGTTTGTGAAAGAGTGTGTTTGATGAAAATTAGCTTTCAGATTTCTGGTTAGCCATAAGAATGTTTTCATGTCTGTGAACATAATTACAAATTGCAGCTTCATGTTCCGGAGGACGGAGTATTGGTTCACGGTGTATTTATGGACAGCTGTAGATGGGACATGGAAGCCATGACCTTGGTTGATGCGCTACCTGGAGAAATGAGTGCAGAACTTCCCATGCTTCATATGGAACCTGCAATGGATTTCAAGCCAGACCCTAAGGACTATGATGCTCCATTGTATAAAACAGCGTTGAGAGCGGGTGTTCTGTCAACTACAGGTTTGTAGAATTACTCCATTCATATGCTTTAGGTACTATAGCTGCTATATTGATGCAACTATACCATCAAAACATATGTTGTTAGTTAAGTGTGCTTTAGCCAGTTAGAAACTTTCAAAGTTCTAGACCAGTCTAAATTTACAGCAATTGAAAAAGATGCACTGTAATCAGGGTGGGGGGAATCCAAATCAGGTAGGAATCATTATAAGACATACTTGTTACAAGCAATTTTCTCCCACAGTTTTCAATGCATATATGTCTTCAGGGTGTCAAAAAGTTGTATTATGTGGTAATGGGCATAAGCACTCAAAAATGTTAGACTAGTGAAAAAGAAAAGGTTCTAAGTTCTAAGTACCAAATTGAATAAAAATATAAGAAATAGAGAAATGAATTTCTCCTTTTCCCAAAAGCATATATTTGATTTTTCCTGAGGGTTATGGGGGGAATAGAAATTTTCTAGGGATATCGGTGTCCCGTATAGGGAGATTGTTGCTTGCCTGGAGTTGTTGTTTTTGCACTTTTGGTACAGGGTGTGTTAACTTTATTCTCATTGTCTTTTTTTAACCCTTTATATAATCTTCTTCTGTAAAATTGTCATAAATATGCCTTCCATTTTATGGCTTCCTTTTTTTTTTGCAAGGGAGTGGGAAATTTGAATTTAAATTAGAAGTTATGAAATGATAGACTATAGAGCTATTCATGCATGGAAATTGCAGATTTGTTGAGAGACCACAAATTTATCTGAATTATTCTATTAGTGCTTTCGGTACCAATGTTGTTCCATATTTTAGGGTCAAAGATCCCATATTTTAACCAATTATCATTGGATGGAAAAAAAAATTGTGACTAAAGTTGAAAATAGATATGCATGAAGTTAACAAATATTAGTTAATACTAGGGTTTAAAAGTACTTGTTAACCCTTGTCATGCTGTACCCAGATAATTAATGTTTTGGCAAGAGGTATAGACAAAGATGCAAATACAGTCAGGCCGCGATACACTGACCATCGTTATATCGGCAAACTCAGTTAACGACAATAAAACTCTGGGAACAAACCTCACCTAACGTAATTTTGACCCGTTTGAACGGCATATTCAAGTACCGACACCTACGGACATTTGTCGGAACAAATCTTCGAAATTTAATGAATTTTGTTTCAGTTTATCGGAATTTTCTCAGCCCATGTTTTACGGTTGTTGACATGCCGTAAAGGGTGTCATAAAATCCTTTATCTGCAGTTGTCGTAAACAATATAGGTTACACAATAGACTCGATTATCGATTTTTTACACCTTCTGATTAATAGTGTTTAATGTAAATAAAATGCCTTTGGCAAGTTTTTCACACTTAAAGTACCCTTGTTGTATGTTTTATTTAATTCGGTTGTCTTTATTTGAGATGTTTGAGCAATTTGAGAAATCTGAGAATTTTGAGAAGTGTCCTTAATATATGCGAGAAACAATTTTCTTCGTTATTTTTATTATCATTATCCCAATCCGTAACGTAATACGTAAACTTCCCAGCTTTTAGCCTGTTCCTGTTTACAACTTTCACTTCCTGTCTAGTCCGTTATTTCTCGCCGACATCCCGAAAAATCTCCCGGTACCCAAAATCTCCTGCTCCATTACAACAACTGACTCAGTTACCGACAGGAATTGTGTGGGGACAAAGTATGTCGTTATAACGGGGTTTGACTGATGTACAGTATATTCTTAGTCTATACCACCTGCTTGAACCTTTTAAGCGGCAATCTTTTCTAAAATTAATTTTCAAGAGAAATAAATACCCTCTACAAGGACTTCCATGGCTTTAAGTCCTTTAATTTAAAAGCATTCTTGGACATAGATTTTATTCAGCAGAGTTAAAAAGATCACAGCATAACGAAAAAGTGTAATCATCTGCTCAAACACCTTTTCATATATACCCCCACCATAAAATGGGTCCTGCTATCAAATTGTGAATACATGCGTTGGTGTGAGTGCCCCTGTGTCTCTCTCTTGCATCCACAGAATAATGTTACTTTGTGCAAATATGATTTAAGTGATAGATAGTTATAAAAATAATATTTAATCTCCCTTGTTCTGGGAAATAATTTCATTGAAAATAATGTTGACAAAGCGCAATATTACTTTTAATTTTCCTAAATTCCATGTCAATTTCGTATATATAATTTAAGTATTATCAATTTATTCTAAAAGGTCTTGGGATTTTAACTTTTTATTCTTTCCAGTTTTTGTTTTGGTGTGGGACATAATAGGATTCAAAGATAAGGATCTGTGCTCTAACTGCTTGGATATAATTACAATATAGCTGACGATAATGTTTAGAACAATGATACGAGAATTGGAAATAATTTATGTATCATGTAGGGGTTAGATCTTATATTATAAAAACATTAACTCAAAAAATTCTCTTTGTTTTTAATTCCAGGTCATTCTACAAATTTTGTTGTTTCTGTCCAGCTTCCATCAGTTTTACCTCAGGATTATTGGATTGCAAAGGGTGCTGCCCTCTTGTGTCAGCTGAGTGAATAATTAAAATGGGAAGATGATCATTATATCTTCTGTAGAAGTAAATGAATTAATTGATGAAAAATATATAATTAAAATGGGACATTGAAATAGTTTACATTCAATAGTAATTTTGTTTAGATAACTCCTTTGATTTAAAAAAATCCAATTGATGTTTGTTAATTCAATTTTTCTTCATTTTCTTGTTGTATTTCCCCCCATTGTATCAGTGGTGTTTCTGTTAACAGAAATGATTTGGGAGATAGCAACATAGATCAAACATATTTAAAAGTATGCATATACATTTATATAGCATGCTTTTAGATATGTATAATCTTTGTTGCTATTTCTTAAATTATCATTTTTGTCCATGGAAACCATGCTGTATATTTAAAAAAAAAAACATCTGAATGCTTGACATTCAAATTGCTATGTAAAGAAACTATACTTTACATCAAGCTTGAAATCAAAGGGAAAACTGTTTACTAAACTTATGTAAGATGTAAGATTTAATTTTTTTTGCAAAAAGTAAGACATGATTTTAAACTATCATTTGAAAAAGAGTTCTCTTCTTTTCAACAGCACATTTTGTTTATTTTGTTATATGGCTTAATTTGCTCTGTGACATTGTTTAATGTATTACTTTTTTAGTTTAATAAAAACAAAATGTGATATTTATGAACAATACATTCCAACCGTCCATGTTTTATCTGTGATACATGTATATATATATATATATATATATATATATATATATATATATATATATATATATATATATATATATATATATATATATATATATATATATATGAAGTTTATTTAATTATATTATAATATGAATAGTATTATTACTTCCTATAATTTCTTGGCCCATTCACAACACAACAAAATTTTACAATAGTCTAATTTAATTTCAATGTAGAAAAGAATTTTAGGAAATGAAGAAATTACTTTGTTTCCCATGTTGTTTTCTTGGGGTGAGTTGAAAAGAAGGATTTTGTGAGAATTGGTTATAGTTGTTTCCATTTCAGAAATGGTTTGAAAACAATGTATATACGTTCTAACGAAATATTTTCTTAAAATTTTTATAGTCGACAAATGTTGGAAATATTTGGACCAAACTCAATAAACTATCTTGATAAATAGATAAAAATACAGACTATCCTTGGTATATCAGATATGCTTGCAATCGGCAGTTACAAAGCTTAATATCAAAGTGACTGAAAAAGAGAATTAGAAGTCAAACATATATATTTACATAACTTGTAATTCTACAGTATTTATTTACCTTTGCGATTAAAATGAATGTTTTTAAACGAATTTGTTGTTATAACTTTTCCATATCCTTATTGCATGAGCAGTTGACAAAATAAGTTTAGAAAAATTTCCTTTCAAATTAAATAGAAAGTGGGAATAGGAAAGTAAGGGATCTTTATAGCCAATAGACTGTTTTAGTCCTCGAGGTCCTCTTATTTTCATTATATAATTTGATCACTATCTTATTCACTATTTTCCACATAAATCATCATCCATTACTTTACATTTTTTTCATGGTAAAATTGCAAAGGAAACCATCTTTGTAAAAGAAAAATGTTTTGAATCGGCATTTTCTCCTCTCCTAATACTTATCTGCTGTCCCAATTCTGAATTTTATTATGCTCCCCGTAGGGCAAGCGTATAATTGGCACTTCCTATGTCCATCTGTCTATCAATCTCACGTCCGCCCCAATATCTCCAAAACCCTTGGGCCAAATTGAACAAAACTTCATATGTACCTTTCCCGGTATTTAGATAGCTCCAAGGTCGAGGTCACAGTTAAAGGTAAAAGGTCAAAGTGACCTCTGTTAAAAGCATAGCTCCTTCAATTATGGATGGATTTCAAAATAACTTGGCACATTTGTTCTCATTCATGGAAAGATGTACCGTTTGAAAAAAAATCAGAAAAGTCCAAGGTCACAGTTAAAGTCAAAATTGACCTTGTTCACAGCAAAGATAATTCAATTTTGGATGTATTTCAAATAACTTGGCACAATTGTTCTCATTCATGAATAGATGTACCATTTGAAAAATAGATAGATAGCGCAAAAGTCAAGGTCACAGCTCAAGGTCAACCAATGAAATTAAACATTTCAAGAGTATAGCTCGTTCAGTTATCAATGATTTTAGAAATAGCTTTACAAAATTATTCTCTAGCATGAGTAGATGTACTATTTGAAACGAATTTTCATACCTCCTAAGGTCAGAAGTTAAAATTTAGCATGTCTAGAGCATAGCCCCCTAAATGATAGAATGATTCCGATATAACTTGTCAGAATTGTTCCCAGTCATGAATAGATATGCCATTCAGGAAAAAAATTGGATAGCTCCAAGGTCACAGGTCAAGGTCAAATATTGAAAATAGCCATGTCTAGAGCATAGCTTCTAAAATTATGAATCGATTCCAAATAACCGTACACAATTGTTGTCTGTCATGAGTAGTCGTGTCATTTGAAAATAATATCCATATAGTTCCAAGGTACAGGTCACAGGTCAATGTTGAACATTAAAACTAAGCATGTCCAAAGCATAGCTCCTTCAATTATAGGTGGATTTCAATATAATTTGAAAAAGAAAATCGGATAGGTCAAGGTCTCAGCTTAAGGTCAAACATTAAAATTAAGCATGTCCGGAGCACAGCTCCTAAATTATGGATTGATTTTGAAATAACTTTACACAATTGTTCTCTATTGTATGTAGATGTGACGTTTGAAACAAATTTTCAGATAGCTCCAAGATCAAGGTCACATCTCAATGATTTACGTTAAAATATAGCACGTCTAGAATATAGCGAGTATAAATCTGCGCCTGTGGATCTGTCCGAACCCTTGTCCTGTTTATTTCATACTTTTTGTGACGTGGCTAAATTCTGGGAGCGTAATCCGTCTCTGAAGGCTTTTGTTCTCTCAAATTCACACACACTGGGACTGTCGATTGTGACCTCTTTCAATTTGCATAGGCTTTCTGTAGTCGTATGGAAAAATGATTAGAAAATAGGCCTAATATTAAAGATCAGTGTTGCATTACAGTATTTTCTAAATCACATTTTTTTTTTCTATTCTCATTTAATATTCCTTTAATCAGATTTTTACACTTTTTAGCGGTTTTGTAGGACAAAACCGGTATTTCACATCGATCAACCGGAAACAAGTTTTCACGAATTTTCTTCTCATTTCCACGCATGCTCATAAACTTGAAGTGAAAATCTCTGTGATTGCCTCCATCTTGTTTCATCGCTGATGAAGAAAATAACTTACTTGCTGAATGCCAACAGCCATATCAAGGAGAATGGTTTAAAAATTCGACTTAATATATCAATAGTAAATTATCTAATGAACTGTCTAAATGAGAGAAATAATCTCCTCGCGTTTCATAATAGAAACTAGGTCAGTGGTTAGTGGAGTAAACAAACCCCCAACCCTGTCTGATAGTTTTGACCTTGCAGAACTGAGCAAATCTACACCCCGTGCACGAAGTATATGCTACAAGTTACAACCCTGTTATAGTCGCGATTCAAGCGCCTATTTAACCCCACCGAATAAAAACACCCTTTTACCTCTCGAATTCGACTATATATTTGAAACGAACATTATAGTACGTAATAATATGCTCAACGCAAAAAAATGAATGTTAGCTTTGATTGCGATACCTTTTATCATTTAACCTTTTACCACACAACCACACATTTTCACGCACTGGTGCATTAATGTTAAAGAAAAGCTGTGATTAAACCAAAATAGCGATTTCGGTAAACAGTGAAAGGATCATGATTAAATGAATAGGGTTTTAACGCAACATTTAATAATATTTCAGTTATATTGGGGCGGCTGGAGCCATTGATTCCTGGTAGTTCTCACACAAGTACTATCACTACATCCTTATCTAGTATCCAGCTGCTCATCCCTCTTAGGTGTACGATTTATTTACTCATCTTGATGATACATGTTGGCATTATTGAGCGCGGCTACTAGTAAGCCAGCAAAACCGCTCTCAGGACTTACAGTCCTTTGATTTTTTTTGTTGTTTTTTTACAGTGTTTTTTTTAACCCGATTCTCTAAAGGCGCCTAAAAGTAGAAGAATGCCACGAGTTTGATGAATAAACAGCCCATTTGCCCAAAGGGGAGCTTTTAGGGTCACCCTTTGTCTATCGTGAACAATTTCTTTCTGTTACTTCTCTTACACCACTAAGCCAATTTGGACCAAACTTGGCAGGAATATTCATTTGGTAACCCATTACAAAACTTTTCATAAACTATTGATTCAGGAAATAATGGGTACATGGTAGGGCTGATAAGTCATAGAATGATTGTTTGAAAAAATCTTTTCCTAAACCACTGTGCCAATATGGACTGAACTTGTCATAGATTACTTTGTTTAAGTTTGGTTTAAAGCCATTTTTAACAGTTTCAGGAATCCGACGCGCTACCGACTGCGCTATGGTCGCGTCTTGTCATAGACTCCACGGAAACTTTTTCTGAGAACCATCTCCATATTCTTGCTCTGTAGGAGTTGGACCTATAATCATGAAATATTACGTTGGACAGATTTGATCTAGTGTCAACTCACTAAACCTCATGGTTAGAGGTACTTCGGTCCTCTGACTGATACTTTACTTCATACAATCAAGCAAACTCGTTTAGAAAATGCTATAAATTTCGATAAACCATGTCGGTATACAATTCATCGACACGATACATGTGCACTTAGCCAGCCTGCATTTATAAAGAGCTTATCACGGTTTAAGAAAGTGTCTAAATCTTTCAAAATTCCAATTATTGTGATGAATACATTTTCTTCTAATCAGTGACGGATGTCATCATTCTTTCTAAGGTTATTTTTAGCTAGCAAAGCGTCAACTTTGACAAAATTTTGAGGTCGTATGCCTACGCCATAAAAAACTTCAACGAGTGCAAACTGCGGCTTAACCACTAAATCCGTTAAATGCCTACGCTATAAAAAGTAGTTCTATTTTTAGCTCATTTGAGCTCATCGTGTTCAAAATGACTTTGATCAAGTCTCCAAAGAAGTTGCAGAGGACAAATTCAAAATATTTGAAAATTCTAAAATAACTATCTCTGTAGGAAGAAAACAATGTGGAGAACGAAGAAATTGCTTGTAACAAGCAATTTCTTCATTTTCCACATTGTTTTCCTCAACTATTTGGGGGGGGCGTAAAAGGGAGGGATCGTGTGACAAAGAAGATAACTTAACAATATAATGTTTTGCTAGCTAACAGTACTTTTCCGTACTTTGATTTATTTTTCTTAAATATCATCCAGTGACGGTTAATAATCACAATGAAAATGAAACATATGATGAATATCCATCACAATGAATGGTTACGGCTAGCCATCAGATAGTGCGTTCTTTTCATCTAGATGAAAAATCCCGCTAAATAAGATTTTTGAGACATTTGAAAGAACGATTTTTGTTATTTTTAGTGAAAATATTCGACGTCGTCAAGGCTACTTATTTTAAGCCAATACTGAGTACGCTTAATTTTCCCATTAAGAATTCTTAAGATTCTTAATTAGCCGCTTATAAATCTTAATCTAAAGAACGATTTATCTTAAAAACCTAATAAGAATCTTGGCGAAAAGAACGCACCTCAGATAGTAGACTGGTTAGTGCTGTATATTCATTGAAAATGGACAGTTCGCTTGCTGTGACAAGGCAATAAAACATGGAATTGCTGGCTTTATTTATCAAAGAAAGAAAGATCTTATATTGTTTAAATCTTACAAATATGGTACACGAACATTACAATTATCAAGCTATTATTCAAGCTGTAGTTACGACATGTACGTCGCCAACCAACCATTTAACCTTTTGCCTACATGCTGCTGACCAAAGATTTTGCAAAAAAAAAAAACGAAGAAGAACTTCCTGCTGGAGTTAATGGGCGAGTCCTAGGGAGTCAGTTAGCGGGTCCAGCGATTGGTCAATTCTTGTCTGAAGCATATCTTTTACATTAACCCATTCCAACTCAATCCCTCCTTTTTACGCCCCTCAAGAAAAAAGCATTGGAAAACATTGTGGAAAATGAAGAAATTGCTTGTATCAAGCAATTTCTTCATTATCCACAATGTTTTCTATCCAAAAAGACGAAAAAAATTAAAATTCCATCAACTTGAAATTGTCGTCTGCAGCTCTTTTCAATTTGGACCGGTCTAAAATTTTGCTGTGTGGGAATGGGTTAATTGATTTAATTCAAAAATTATTCAGTACAGTTGTTTCCCTGGAAGAGCAGTTGTGTTAAGCGTTAATTTGTATTTTATAATCCAAAGTTCAAGGTCACAATTGAAGTTCATGAGATGAGCAATTACACGGGGGCATTGTGTCTGCGGCTCATTTCTAGTTTAATGGAAGGTTAACAGCAATATTGACTTCCACACCAACATGGACCGTCACACCATCTACTACAGGGGAAATAAGCGGAGCTTGAAGCAAATATGAAGAAACATTTCATGCTTTTAGTCCCCTACCGGCGTAGTCCGTCTGTCCGTCAGTCCGGTAAACTATTTTCCGGACCTTTTTTCTAAACGCTGACAGGTATTGAGCTGATTTTTGGTGTGTGAATCCGCATTAATGAGTTTCAGAATAAGTTCAAATTTCGTTCGGGTCCGTTGACTTTTGAGGAAGGTACGGATGCTGGACTTAATAATTATTTGGGAATTACAACAAGGTTTCCCTCACAAAATAAATGCTTAAATTTTAAATTGGCTGAACACTTGTTATGTCATGCTCAACTTCCTTCTTTTATCTCCGCACTCTTTAATCACGAAGAATAATATCATAAGCAACAAAAAATATAATTCTATGTGTGCGTTTTTGTTGTTGTTGATGTTGTTATTGTTTTTAAAGAATTGCAGCTAAAGTTAGTTACAACTGTAAGACTTTGAAAGAGCTCTTTTACCAGCAAAATATGTCTCTCTAGATATATTTATAAAGATAAAGCCGGTTGGTGACTGCATATTACTATGCAATACTTCAGAATTCCTGTTAACATTGCGTTTCCCGATAAATATTTTTGCATTGAAAACTTATTGCGCTTTTGTATATTTTTATGCAAGAAACGCAAAACCAACCTAAGATCTCTTTTGCAATATATTTTGTTTGAAAAAGTGAATAAACATATTCACCACGCGGGCATTAACTTGTCATTCATTTAAACGTAATCACTTTAATTCATAAATGACTTAAGTACTTGGCGGAAAGGAAATTCCCTTTAAGAAATGTTCAAAGTACGCACAAGGAGATCCTTATTCTATTGCCTTCGGACTAACAGCGAATAAATGAATGTTCAACGTCTAAGTGAGGTCTTCCTTTCCGTCTATGCTTGGTTTTATACTGTTATATGCTTTTTTTTATTTTTTTCTTTAGTCGCCAGAATTAACCCCTGAAATAATTCGTCTATTGTTGGTGATCTCTTTTCATAATACTGAATCTTTGTGGTGCAAAAAAAGAATTACTGCATTCCCTTAAAGTTCGATTGATTGCTTGATAAGTTGATTGGGTTTAGCACCAATTTTAAGAGTATCTCAGTCATATGGCGCAATTCGAGCTCCTAACCGTGGATTCCTGGTATTTCTCACACCAGTACTACTACTACATCCTTTACGAGCCTCCAGCTGCAATCCCACTAAGGTTAACGATCATCCACCCATTAGTGGGAGACTAATATCGGAAAGGATATCCGCCGCGGTCGGGGATCGAACCCTGGATGCCATGACTGGGAGTCCTACACGCTACCAATTCGCCATGACTGCGACCCGATTAAAGTTCAATGTCACAATTTGAATTTCAATGCCAAAAATGGACTTTAACCCTTTCCCGTAAAATCCTTGTTTTGTACTTGAGAAATATTGTAACAAGCAATTTCTTCTTTTTCTACAATAAGACATTTCCACAATTCGCTATATACAAACACTTACTAGGGTTTTAGTGTGTAGATCTACTTGAATATAATGAAACGGCAGTATTTTGCAAGATTTATGGCCAGTATCATGCAACAAAAACATAGTTAGCTACCTAAACTTCGTATCGACGTTTCAGTCGCCAAACCAAAAATATTCCTTAACAAAATTGTCGGATTATGTTGGAGTTTAAGCTTCATTCCGGAGAAAATGTGTGGTATCATTGGTTTATTGATTGTTTGATTGTCAGTCGCGGTTCGTCAACTTGTTATGTTTCCCTTTTGTCTGAAAACCGATGCATATATATCTGTACTTGATTGATTATTTAATACCACATCAATTAGTAATCCCGTTAGATCATATTGCCTGGAGTACCTCAACATGTTTTCATCTCTCACATAATCGCGGCTGTCAATCAAATGATCAGTCGACCAATGAAATAATTCATTTTGACTGGAATTGAACTTTGAACTCCGATAATGGCCGCTATTTTGTGAATTATTTTGTTAGTTCGACGACTTAAATGTTGTTACTACAGTTTCTTCAAGCAGTAGTTACGACGTTTAGGTCGCACATCAACCATTTAATGTTTCTTACATGCTGCGGGTCATATTATTTGCAAAACAATGCATTTTAAAATCAAAGCGGGACTTCCTGTCGGAGTCAATGTGCGGGGCAAACGGAGTAAATAGGCGGGGCCATCGATTGGTCTATTGCCATCACAACATTTAATCCGAGCCAACTGTTGTTGAAACCACATATGCGTACTTCTTGTTATTCGACAACTGGTGCGAGGAAAGTAACGCATTCCGCAATGACGCTGATCATAAATTGTAAAGAATGTTGGCAGAGCCTGGGTTTGAACTCTCGAGCCGAAGATTGATAGCATAGCACATCGTTAAATGTCAAACCTACTTTCAATACATTAATCAAAGGCCTTTTCATTACATTTGTAGTCCTTTTATATGGAACCCAGAGTTAATTTGAAACATATTTATACTTCATACTCTGACATTGACCTTTTTTTCAACCCTTGTGACAACAATTAGAGGTTTCAGACAACATTGGTTGAATTGTCATATAACAAGAAAATTAGTAAGAAGTTCGAACCAGAATTCCATTTCGTTAAAAAAACAAAACACATTGTGGTAAAAGGGGAAATATCTCCAAATTGGTTTGGGTTGTGCTATAAGGTGTTCTTCTGAATATTACTCGAGTTATTTTGCTTAGATCGCTTGCATCAATGCGTTTTATACACAAAAACTTCCAAATTACATTACATTGATAGTTTGGATGGAGTGTTTCAGCCCTATCACCGCGACCTGAAGAACTTAAGTTTTAGCCACGAATTACTGCTATTTATTCCCCACACCAGTATAACCACAACACCCTTTCCTAGCCCACTAAGGTTTACGATTATCCACCCATTGGTTACAGGAAAATGTCGAAAAGGATATTCGCCGCGGCCGTTCATATAACCGGGCGCCCCATCATTACGAGTCGAGCGCACTACCTTCTGAGTCGTAGCCTTGATCAAGTACATTACAGGAAACAATAAGTGATATGTGCGGAAGAAACCACTTTGTTTCACATAAAGGTTATATTTCATAACTTAGATTGTTGTACCTTAAAAGTAAAATCATACAATGAACTTGATAAACAATTAACGTGAGTTTACGTTTAGACACTATATAGCATTGGGTTATATTCAGTAGTTAATACATATTACTCTCTTCTTAACCCATTCAAACTACACGAAATTTTACGCTGGTCAAAATTAAAGGAAGTTGTAGACGAAAGTATAAACTTAATTGAATCTTAAAAGTCTTTATTCTTTGGGGTAGAAAACATTGTAACAAGCAATTTCATTATTTTCCACAATGTTTTCAAAAGTTTTTCTTAGGGGGCTTAAAGAGGAGGGATTGTGTGGGAATGGGTTAAGCAATTTAATATTTGCTTTTCGAACGTGTCTTTTTTGTATTTGTTATCTAGCTGCATTTTTGTTAATCAAAAAGCATCATAAAGCTCGAAGAAAAAGAAGTTTTTCAGATTTTGAAAGCCATCCTTAAAAAAAAAAAAATAGTAAGTTGCGTTTTTTATTTTATTCACATCTGCCTTAGACATTATTTCTATGCTCAGCTATTTAGTTATTCCTTTGAATGATTGTCTTTTTCTCTGTGGTACTATTGTGTTTTTTGAGATGGCTTGAAATAATTTGAATAGTCTGGTGTGAGTTTCTACCCGGTAATTTATGAAAACATGTTCGCGCTTCAATAATGGTATTTGCACGTTGTTATCAGCATAACAACTTGTGATATCAAATAATGAATGCCATCTAAAAATGATTCTAACAACAGATATGAACGAATTTATTTGGCTTCGTGATTTTTTTGCTGAGGTATACATTTATGACGCGTCTAAGTAAACCGGTACCGTTTTGCTAGTAGGGTTCTAAAGACAAGTTTCGAACTTGTAGTAATAGCAGCTTACCTTGTTATCATTATCATTTTCTAGTCATGTAAGAAGTCACACAATTTCCACCCGTCTTCATAAAAAGGGAGCGTCTGGCCATAGTAAAAAGATTGGCTCTATATATACCGCACGAATTGTTCGATTTGATCGGGATCGAACATTGTATGGTGTCTTTCCACTTTCTCTGATAAGGTATGGTATTTTGTGACTATTAATTTTTTATAATTATTTTTCAGAATAGACAGATCAACAAATAAAAGCATTACCATAAATAAGATTTCATATTACTTTTTACGGGCCTAAAAGACCCATGTCGGATCACGAGAGAGGTAAATATAATTTTAAAGCATTTGCTAGTGCACTACTAATTAAGTGGGAACAAATAAGGGGTGAAGTTGGTCAAAGAATCTTTTGACAAAATCACGAAAACAAAAATAAACAAAAAAGGATATTTTGTATAATAGTGTTCTAGAATCAAACGATTAAACTTTAAATCTCCTGAAATGAATGAGAAGAAATAGAAAGATGAAAAGCAGTAAAAAAAACCCCAAAAAACAAATACATGTACAAGGTTACCCTGACAAATTTTATAAAAAGGGATTACTGAATTAATTTGCGAATGATGTCAAAGGTTCTTACACGATTTTTGATTCAGTTATTTTGTCGGCTAGTTTTTGGTATAAAAGATGTCTTAGCATCTGCAATTCTATCTTCGTCTAGGTTCGTATAATCATTACGGAGTTTTTGTTAATGTGAAAATACTTAAGAAAAATTAGTTATCATTAGACATCACTTATATTTTAAAAAGCATATATTCGATCTGCGCTGATTGCGATCTCAAAAACTAACATTTCTTTAATGTTTCTGGGCGGGTACTTTTCTGATTATATAGTTGTCGTAAACCTTCCTCCGGGGTTCAATCAGCCTAGCCTTAGCTTGAGGCCTTTTGGTCCCGTAAGGTCAGAATACGTGGGGTTCGGTAACTTGAGGATGATTTTCACCACTGAATGTTTCAAATCGTCAGGATGACACCACTGGCTTCGATGCAAATTCAGGTAGCCAGAACCTTATGGTATATTGGATTCTAAGGAAAGACAAAAGTCAATAATTGTATCAAATTTAATGTAGGGTCCAATTCAACCCTTTATTAATGGTAGGATTTTCCCAATTTATGTCTTACAGATATACTCTACAGCATTAGTGTTAAAGGGCTAAGTCTGACTGATATTAGATCTAGAATAGTGACACTAATTAACTCCACTGTTACAACCTTTAAAGAAATAGAATGCAATCAAGAGCTGCTTCATTAGTTGCTACAAACACCCTATCTGAGCTAGTATGTGCAGATGGCTCTGCAGGAAAAACTCAAACACTGGTCATTGTAATAATAGAAGTAGATAATTAAACAAATTATGGCAATATTAGTGCAGAAAATTATAAATACCAAAAAGAGGTTTATAATCCAGGCAATGACTATCAGGGACAACATTGCTTATCAATGTATAAAAGTGAGAGTTCTTTCATTTGTGTGCCAAAAGTAAAAGTTAGACTATTCCAAAAAGAGACCAGAAATCGTCTAAGTCCAAATAGATGAGATAAATTAATTATATATATATCTTTATTTCCTCCATCATTGAAGATTTACAAAAGAAACATACAGCATGAATGAAAACAAGCAATATACATGAATCAATTGACATCAATATCATAATAATAATAATTAAGAAAAAAAAAGTGATGCAGAGAGAGAAAGAGAGAGAGAGAGAGAGAGAGAGAGAAAGAGAGAGAGAGAGAGAGAGAGAGAGAGAGAGAGAGAGAGAGAGAGAGATTTGTCACACAAGTCCTAATGCACCCAACTTCGCCGAAACGAAATATGAAGTTCGGAAAAAAGACTGTATATAACATTAATATATATTTTCCTTATTCTAAAACCCTTTCCGAGGAAGTTTTGTTGTCGTTTCAATAATTGGATAATCACTCTAGAAAAGAAAGTGAACACATTTAAATCAGGAATTTAACAAGTAAGTAATATTGTATGCCTTCTTCTCATTTTGACGTAATTTGAATACTTGATTGCAAATACCTTATTTACCAACTTTATAAAATGGATAGAAAGTTATGAGGGAAAAGAAGTTGTCGCTGGTAATAATTGAGTATGTTTTCTTACTGATACTTTGCACTCATGTCGTTCACAACGTATTTAAATCTAGTCAGGAAAGGGTTAAGAATCGGACCATTGAGCTAATGAAAAACTGATGACTGACTGAAAGACACAAGATAATGACAAATGATAGAAATTATATGGAAAATTTGGGAAAAATAATTAGAAATAGTTTACACATAGGTCAAAACACAAACATGTGTATATTCAAGACTTAAATGCTTGGGCACCTTCCCATCAATAATTATGGTGACCAAATGAAACTATATTTGCACCAAGCTCTGTGCAAAAATTTCAAAACTAAACTATAAAAGTTTATGAAACTATTTCCTAGAATGGAGGTTAAATTCTCATTAAGACCAAAAAGTGTTTTTGTCAATTCTCTGTGGTCCAATGATAAAAGAAAGTTTGTCACCGTATAATCAAAATTCTCGAGAACTGACCGAACAAATAAATTACGACAATCTTGTAAAACTATACATTCAGTAACTATATGCTCGCATTTACTGCAAAGAATGTCATTTTTTCCACATTTGTTACAATGTTTATCAAACAAAGCTAGAAATGATATCAATTGTGCAAGGGAAAAGCATTCATATAACTGATTAGGATTAATTCTAGCAAACATCCACAGCGAACGGTCGTTAAAGTCAACCTGGATCTGCCTATACAGTGAGAATTCCTCTGAGGATGTTCTTACTTCCCATTCATTGATATAGAATGCTTTTACGCTGCATGAAGTACACCTATTCCAAGAATACTTTGAAGGAAAACTACCACTTGAAATAAAGTCATCCAATACATCAGTGAGGTTATATTTAGCTAATATATCTATGATTTCGGGTAAGAAACCTCTATAAGGAGAGGGGCCATGCGAAAATGAACAAAGGCGATATAAAAACAACTGCTTGACAGCACAATCTCTTTCGAGGCGACATAATTGACCAAGAAATGACAATTTACGTAATTCAACATAAGCCAATAATGGTAAAGCGCCTAACAGCCCTAGAACAATATCTGTCCTTGACCTTGAATGCAGTCCCTGGATTTGTTTCAAGCATAACCTATGCGATCTTTCGAGAGTCAGCTTGTCAATTTTTGAAAGGGGTGGTAGCAGCTCACATCCAAAAAGAGCCCTTGGTAGAACAATTGATTTGTAGATTTTATGACTAGTTAGCGGATTCAGACCATAACGATAAAGACCGTCTTTTATAAGTCCAAAGAAAGAACCTCTTAACTTGCGATCTATTTGTTTTACAGAAGCTAACGAAGACGCATATTTATCATAATAAATGCCTAGGTGTGTGACTGACTCAGCCTCCTCAATACAATAACCGCCAATAAACCATGTTCGCGACCGACGCTTAAAATCGCGTTTAGTTTCATTAAATATAACAACAGAACATTTAGAAGGATTGTACTGAAACCTCCAAAGGCGTGAGAATTCATAACAAATATTCAACATGGCTTGAAGCGCATAAGCAGATAGTGATAACAAGGTCATATCGTCTGCAAACGATGGAGCACATAAATTTATTCCATTTATTCGAAATCCTAAATTACTACCCACAAGTTGAACAATAAGTGAGTCGATGAAGATTAGATACAAAAATGGGGACCAGACCCCGCCTTGACGCGTACCTTGTAAGACGGGGAACCAGTCAGACTGGAATCCGTTATAAATGACGCGGCTATACATGTCCGAGTGCATTGCAATGACAATCTTTAATAGCTTGTTATTTACGCCAAGTTCATTTAATTTGAAAAAGAGACCATCATGCCATACTCGATCGAATGCCTGGCGAGCATCAAGAAAACAAGAATAAAGTTTACTACCGTTATCTTTACAATAGTGTATACTTTCACTTAAGACAAAAGAAGTCATGGTGCTACTCATATTTTGCTGAAATCCACCTTGGAGTGAATGAAGTTGTGTATTAATGGACTTTTGCAAACGATTTAATAAGACTTTTTCAAATAATTTGAGAATTGAAGACGATATCGTAATTGCCCTATAACTATTCGCTTCTGTTTTAGGCTTGCCTCCCCCTTTATATAAGGTTAATATGAGTCCATATTTCAGTGCAACTGGTACATAATTAAAAGAATACATCAGATCAAAAAGAAATGTTACATAGTGTTTTAGCAAAAGTCCACCATGTATCAGGTGTTCATTGCTAACACGGTCTAATCCACTCATTTTGCCAGTCTTCAATGATAACATTTCTACATCAATTTCATCTTCGGAAATATGATCCCCGTCATAAAGAACAGGTTGTCTTTTTATCTCAGAGACAACTTTTGACACATTATTCAAATGGACATGATCATATGAGTCGATCTCGGTGTCAGAATAAAGATCCGCAAAATAAACTCCCCAACCACGACAGATATCTAAAGAGTTGCGATAAACAGAATGATTAAATTTGATTTCATATGAATGGTTGCTCTGTGCTTGTTTCCGCCTTGAGTTAAACAAACGCCAAAACAATGGACTTTCTATTCCTGCTGCGCTATCGATATCCGCGTTAACTTGTTGTTGATACTTTGTACAAGCTGATCTGTGAAGGTTGCGAAAAATACGTTTAGCCTCCTTATACTCACGATAGGCTGGAAACTCGGACCCTCTTGGTCTCCCGGCCTCAATCCACACCCTGCGCTTAACACGCATAAACGCATGGTACTGTCTGAGTTCGGCAGACCAATATGGCTTAAGATATGAACGGTATGACGATTTAGGAAGGTGCATATTCGTTGCTACCTCTATACTATCTACCAAACATTGATACAAACTATCAATATAAACATTATAATTCTCATTATCCAAGGAATTGATACTATTAAATAAGAGTGCATGGAGACACGTTTGATAATTTTTTATACAATCACTGGTTACACGATTCCAGTTTACAGACTTCTTCATGTTAATTCTTGCATCATTGTCGTAGCTTTGTACATACGTACTAACAGAAAGTTCAAAACTAGTAGGGCGGTGGTTTGAAACGTTGAGACAATCGTCGTCAACAATACAACAAGAATTTATAGTAGGAACTAGAGAATCTGAAATATATACATGATCGATCAAAGATTCGTTACGTTTGTCGTATGATACATAGCTTGAATGTGCACCTGTACAATACATGGAAGTTGTCATATTAAACATATTGAAGTACGACATCAAATCACAAAGATCATGACCCCTACCATCAATAGGTCCCCTGTGAGATAATCTGTCTAAGTGGACAATAAAGTCGCCCATCACAAAAACAGGTCCAAGTTGAGAAAACATACTAATCAGATTTTAAAGATGATCAATTTGTTCACGAAAATATGCAATCCTATGATTGCTACAGGGTAAATACACCTGTAGAACATACATGTATAAGTTATTTTGCAGTTGGAGTTGGACGCCTATTATTCGGTCACTTTCAATATTCAGCGGAGAAATAAAACAATCAAGATTTCTCTTCCAAAATAAAGCAACACCCCCTTTTCCAACTTTTCTATTTCTGTATAAGTTCAAACTTGAATCGCATACACCAAGACTATTATAGTCTGGATGTATGCTACTCAAGAAACTCAAATCACTTTCGTACAACCAATGTTCGGATATGCCGCATAAATCGACTGATTCATTTTCAAATAAATTACATAAGTAATAAGCACTAGACATTAGACCAGTAACATTCCATGAACAGAATTTTAAATTAGACATAGAATAAGAATAAGAATACAACATTAAATGTTAAAATATACATACAAACATAAACGTAGTAGAAACGTGAAAAAAAATATCACAAATTTAATGATAATGAGATCCACTACTTACTGAATTATACTTGGAGGTAAATTTACCTATAAGTGTAAACATAGTTAGTTACTATTAAGATACTCGTTAGCAGACGAATACTGATCGTATTCATAACCGACAGTACCGCCATTAATTCCTTTATAGCTGTGCTTACGATTATGACCACGATCTCGTTTAAAATCCTTAGTACGATCATTATAACTCTGCCGATCTGAATATCGATACATGTTCCCTTTTCCGCGTATAACATCTGCACTCAAGTCGTAGTCATCATCATTATCATCATAATCAACATCACCGTCACAATCAAGAGCTGCTTCATTAGTTGCTACAATGACCCTATCTGAGCTAGTATGTGCAGATGGCTCTGCAGGAAAACTCAAACACTGGTCATTGTAATAATAGAAGTAGATAATTAAACAAATTATGGCAATATTAGTGCAGAAAATTATAAATACCAAAAAGAGGTTTATAATCCAGGCAATGACTATCAGGGACAACATTGCTTATCAATTTATAAAAGTGAGAGTTCTTTCATTTGTGTGCCAAAAGTAAAAGTTAGACTATTCCAAAAAGAGACCAGAAATCGTCTAAGTCCAAATAGATGAGATAAATTAATTAATAAACAAAATTTTCTTACTTCAAGTGATGTAGACCTTCTTCCTAAGTTTCCCAATTTTAGCCACCAAGTTCCCCTTTTTTGTAAAAAACAGCACCTTTTATACAACCTGATCTGGACCCAAGAATGCTCCGAGAAATTTGGTTGGCTATACAGCAACTCAACCAATTTCAGGAACATCCCCAGTTCCGCTTGATTGGTCAGTTTGTCACCAGCATTTTAATTGACACACTTTTCCATCTGATAGGCACCGCCCACCCTGCACCTGGTAATCAGTGTCCCAATTCATAAAGAATTGACAAAACAGCTATATTACTAGTGCATCAAAAATACTATTCCAATATCGAAAATAACAGCATTTTTGAAATCTATACGAAAATACCTTTAAAATAAACCTAAACACGACTGTTTTCTTCAAAGAATTAGGAATTTGCATTTTGTGACATAAATTGGCTACATTAGGAAAGGTCACTAAGTGCAGCCAATCAAAAGGACAAAATACAGCAAACCCATGCTGATTTATAGAACCTTAGAATTGAATATAAGAAAACATAATAATAGAGTAAGTTAAAAGATAAGCAATGAACATTTTAAGTGACTAAACAGAATGCTACTTTTCTCACACTGTTTTTTAAAAACCATAACACAATATGAACCCAGCAACATCTCATCCAATACACAGCCCTCCAATCTACATCAATCTGTCAAACTTTAGACTTGTACTTCTATTTCCAATTATTGTCTGCAAAATGACCAATTAGCACCTATATCTATTTAATCTAATTAACCAGTCACTTAAAGGTAAGAGTCAATATTGTCTACTATACATTCTGGACACCACAAGGAGTCTTTGATATACTAGTTGCAATTAACATTACCTATATACAGCTACCTTGATTATCTAGGGAATATGCAACTGCACCAAATGCATCATGTCTGCACACAGGCTAGGCATAATTGATTGTGCAGCCTGAACAGGAGACACACCGCACTTGTGGCAGTGTTCAAGGAATTCCCTGATCAATGGTGCAAACACATTAACACAATAAAATGTCAATAGTTAAACAAATTTATTAACAATTCTAGCGCTTCATGATTTGATCTAGCCATCACAGTGTAGATCCAGACTAAGTTGCTTTTTTGTACTCGGTTTTTGCTTCTTTTCCCACATTTATTTAATGATTCCTATACCTACTGAAGTCCAATAATGGGAACAGTCTAAACCTAAACAGTCTGCTCTGATTCATATGACTTTGAGCAGCATGATCAGCTTCACCAGTCTAATTTAAACATTTTGGAAAAATGAGAAATTATCAATTTTGTCAAATGTCCATTCTAGTTCATTGATGTAGAAAGTGCCACAATGAACTTTGATGATTTAGATTCCTTTAGATTGAGTTTTACAGAATTTAATGTTTCATATATCCAAGTTTCAAGATATGTATATGAAGTAAAAGGGCTAAATTCGTCTAGTCAAGATTCGGGACCACCTGACACCTGCAAGAACATAGCCCTGGCTATCTTATGCAATTCTTCAGGGTTATCCAGTAGATATTATGCAATTTCTCTCCCCCTAGAAGTAAGTTTTGGTGACACTGTCAGTAGGGGGTTTACATGAAAGACTTATAAGCACTGGTTCTCCCACTATAACCTTTATTGGAATGTGTGTATTCTTTCCTCCATATGTATAAAATGCTAATTTATAACACTGCCCCCCCCCCGGAAAAAGAATGGATCTTCAACAAGAGACATTCAATTCCGTCCCGGAATTTCAAGAGCAAACCTTCACCAAAGAAATCAAGGGGTTGAATCGAATACTGGCTATTCATCGAAGGCTTAGAAAAGCGATTAAACCATTATAAAGACAAACAGAAAAATATATTTACATGGACAAAGTCGAGTTTATTTCTCGAGAACAGTATGGGAAGCCCAGAGTTATAAAGTTAAATTGTCAACTCAGAAAATTTCAATGGTGAGTTGGAGTTCAAAAAGCGGTGGGTACGAACATACACAAGCATGAGTAAGCTCAACCTCCAGAACTCTTCAGTAGTGAGTTTCAGTCCAAAAACAATAATTTTCTAGTTTCAAGCATGAAGGGGATGATTTGGACAATCAAATGTAGGTAATCTATTCCTGTGGTTAATTTTCTGTCCCCGTTTCCCGCAATGGAAGCAATAGTGCAATATGCCAATTTATACGCAATATTGGTAATCATCCTGGAGGTTGTCGCAGGCACCCAAGGATCATTAAACTGTACAGTGAATAGAACTTTATCTAAATAAAATCTTTCCAAGCTTAATTTCGTCAAACTGACAACAATTCTACTATATATGTTTAAATGTCAACAATCTAACTAAAACTGCCTGATGGTTGATGCCTAGGCTGGTCAAAGCTGTAGAACTCTACCAAACCAAACATCATCCCAAGCAAGAATCAATGTGTCTAGAAGTATAATGGTCAAGTAAGAAGCATATTTATTTACTTCTTCAATAATAAATCTAATAAAATCTTTGCAACCTCCCTTAGCGCTTACTAGCATTTACTAGCACTTTGTAAAATCCTATGAGGTGACAAAACAAATTGTTTATCAGTATGTCTTGGATGCATGAATAAATTCTAAACATGGTTGATTAAAGACTTTTTTTTTTTTTTTTTTTACATGGCAAGGACGACTCAATTTTCTAGCAAATATGCCGTAAACTACAAAGCCTACAATATTTACCTGAATGAGTCATACTATCCAAATCTAGATTACCCATTTTGCCCAAGTATTACCAAATAATAACTAAACTCAATAACATAGGGATAGGTAAGTGTTCAACCTATCAATTTAAATGTTAGAGACAAACTCAAGCACAAGCTGTTTATGGCCGTAATACTTATTAAACGTCAGACTACCAAATCACTGATAGGATATTGCATTGATACACAGCACATAACTTCATCAATGTACTATGAATGTAGCAACATGATATCCATGCAGTGCAGAGGCAAAGCCTCCATTGAAGCAGTGCAGATTTAATACTATCACATACAGATAAGTGTTCAATCAATATATAAATAGACAGTATCAGATATTGTTGAATGATTATCCGGAACAAACAACGGACCTATCATTCCCAATATCCCCAACATGATTATCCGGAAAAACATCAGACCTATCACACTGGAATGCAAAGCTCACTATGGTGCTAGTTTTCAATGACTGGTCATGGTAATTAAGAATTTAACAATATGGCTTAAAATTAACTACATAAACTTAATATTAGATGACATAAATTATAGCTGTTGTTGTCGTCTTCGCCAGTGGTCTTCATCCTTGGTTTGTAAACATCACAGGAGCAGATTGTTTTTCAAATTATTCGAGTATAGTACACGCTGGTGTAGGAAATAGGATAATATCCTAATAAGGGAACTTATAGAAATATCCCTAAAAGTTTGTTTATTTGAATTACACATATGTAACAGGTGTAACAGCACTTCTGTTGCATCAGGCAAGTGGGCAATGGCATAATTAAAGCTTCAGTTAACTGATAAAGAAGTCTTATAATCCTAAGGAATATCATGGTGATGAGGGTCATCCTTTACATAATCAAAAATATCATCTTTATAGTCGAGTTCTTCCTCATAGTTGTTCATGTCCCAAAAGTCAAAAGTAGCAGGGCGTTTCGAAACCCTGTTAATAATTAATTTAAAGGCTGAGTGTCCATCACATAGACCAATAGCTAAGGAAGTGCATTTGTTCTTACTAATGTGTCGTTCTGCATCCCTTTGACTGGAAAACACATGGTGACAGTCTTGACAGGAGAAAGGGATATAAGTAGGGTTGATATGGTTTTTAGCAACATGTTTCCAGGTGGCCCAGTACCCATGGTTAAACCCGCACATCAGACATTCAAATTTTGCCTTCACCATTTCACCACTGCTACAAGAAAGAACTATTTTATTAAATTAATGTTCACTCATCAGCTGCTGGAACTCTGGGCAGACCATATTGACCTGTTGTAGCTTCCATCGTGCCATATCCCGGTAGGCATGGGCAAAGAAGCAGATGGTTGCTTGCCGCCTATTTATTGCAAACAAGACGGGTCTGTGACCATTCCTGCATGCCCGTTGCCGCCGCAAGTGTAAGTGTCTAAGTTGCTGGGACAGGAGGAGGTACAGCTGAAGGCACATCTTTGCCTCCTCAAAGAGTCTCAGGGCTGCCTCAAATTGGTCCATTCCTGTAAATACCATGCATGAACACAAATTACTAGTGAGAAAAGGACTTTATCTATTTATTAACACTATTATAACCTTAATGACTTAATAATTTTCTTTGCCCAATTGGGGATTCTAAGGGCTTGACAAGGCTTAAGCCTGTCATGATGTATAACAAATGTTTTACTTTTTCCTTGTACTTGATACACTGAAGGAGACAACACCTTTAAAATAACAAAGGGCCCATCCCAAAACTTATCTAACTTTCTCAATGCGACTTTTCTTTTGTAAACCAGGTCCCCAGGCTTAAATTTGTTTTCAACTATTCTGGTATCATAGTCCCTCTTTTGTCTGTTAGAAGAATGCTTACTTGGTCCCGGGCCAGATTGAAGCAGTTTTGCATATGGGTTCTTAATTCATGGACATATTCATGCACGTTTTGGGGGGCATTTTCATTTGTGACAGGGAAAATCAGATCTACTGGTAAGGTTGTCTCCCTTCCTAACATCATCATGTTCGGACTGTATCCTGTTGCTGGTTGTGGGGTGCTTCTGTAGGCAGCTAGTAATAGTCCTAGATAGTTATCCCAGTCGGTGGAATTTTTATTAACAAATTTGCGCAGCATCTTCCCAAGTGTTCCGTTGAAGCGTTCGATCAAGCCGTTTGAGGAGGGTCTATATGGGGTAGTCCTTGTTTTCTTAATGCTAAGCTGGTTACAGATTTCTTGGAAAAGCTCGCTTTCGAAGTTTCGTCCTTGATCTGAGTGAATTTCCAAAGGGATGCCAAATCTGCTTATAAATTCATAAACTAGTTTCTTTACCACCTCTTCGGCTTTTTGGGAAGGTAAGGCATAGGCTTCCATCCATCTTGTGAAGTAGTCTCCTATCACTAAAATATACTTATCAACGGAGCTGCTGATTGGTAGGGGACCCATAATGTCGATTCCTATACGATCCAAAGGATAGCCAGAGCGGTATTGTTGAAGAGGTGCACGCGGGGGTTTTGCTGGTTTGGATGCCTTCCTACAAGTAACGCACATATTTATATAAAGCTTAATGTCTTCCTTGTATTTATACCAATAGAAATGGTTTCGGACTTTTTCTGCAGTTTTGTTGACACCAAAATGCCCTGCGAAAACACTGTCATGACACTGTCTGAGAACTTCATTCTTAAGGACAGAAGGGACCAAAAGTTGCAGTCTTTCACCATCTTCTAGTGCAAATTTTTGAAAAATCATGTTGTCCACTTTGGTGATGTTCTCCCAGTTCAACCAGTATTTCCGAACTGCCGGACTTAGAGCATTTACATAATTTCTGTCCGGAAGGTCACCTTTATCCCACCATTCATGCAAGATCCCAAGGTCTTGGTCTTCCCTCTGTAAAAGGCAGATATCTTTAGCAGAATAATGGGATAGATATTGAGCAAGATTTTTGTTAAAACTAGCTGGCTTGTAACCTTGTTCCTGTTGCAATTGCTGCCTGGTAAGGGCCCGACATAGCCCAATGTCGGGGTCTTCCCCTAAATCAACTACATTGTCAATTTCCTGTCTGAAGTCTTTCCATTCTCTGCAGGGGCATATGCAACCTGGGCTGTTGTTGCCATCACAAGCTTGTCGTTTACATGGGTTCATGTTATCCTGGCGGCTCAGGCTGTCGGCATTCTGATGGCGTCTACCAGGTCGATGCTGAATTTTAAAGTTGTATTGGGAAAGGGTTTCTAGCCAGCGGGCAACTTGTCCTGTCGGGTTCTTGAAGTTGAAGATCCACTGTAAAGAGCCATGATCAGTCCTAAGCAAGAATTTCTTTCCAAGAAGGTAGTGGCGAAATTGGTGGATAAAGGTAATCACCGCTAGAAGTTCTCGTCTGGTTACACTGTAACGCCTTTGGGCCTTGTTTAGCTTCTTCGACGCATAAGCAATGGCCCGCTCCTCCCCGTTTTGAGTTTGGGATAGCACGGCACCGACACCTACATCTGATGCGTCCGTGTCTAGTATAAATTGTCCCTCATTTTGTGGATAGGCCAAGACTGGTTCACTGCTGAGCGCATTACGCAGGTCTTCAAAGGATCGTTCACATGAATAATCCCAGACAAAAGGTACGTTCTTTTGTGTCAACCGGGTCAAAGGGGCCGCACGTTCACTAAAATTTCTTATGTATTGCCGATAATAATTACAGAGCCCTATGAATTGCTGTATCTCTTTGACAGTTGCAGGTTGTCTCCAAGTCTGAATTGTTTCAACTAGCTCGGGATTTGGCCTAATGCCATCTTGTCCAACTATATGCCCTAAAAACAGAACCTCTTTCTTAAAAAGTTTACATTTGGAGGGTTTGAATTTTAGCCCAGCATTTTGAATTCGTTCGAAAACTTCGATTAACCTTGATAGATGCTCTGTGTAGTTGGATCCAAGTACAATGATGCCATCTAAGTAAATCAGAAGAGATTCCCATTGCAATCCATGCAGAACCATTTCCATTCAACGCTGGAAGGTGGACGGCGCGTTGCATAATCCAAACGGTAGGGTATTATACTCAAAAAGGCCATATTTACTTATAAATGCTGTCTTCGGCTTATCCTTTTCTTCTACTTCAAGTAGCCCGACTGAAGGTCAAGAGTTCAGAATACCTTTGCAGAAGCAAGGCAGTCTAAACAGATGCTTATCTTGGGTAAAGGGTAGGCATCTTTTATCGTGACATCATTGAGCTTCCGATAATCAATACACCAGCGTACCCCTCCACCTCGTTTCCTTACCAAAACGGTTGCCGAACTCCAGGGCGATTGTGATGGACGGATCACCCCTGCATCTAGTTGTTCTTTCAAGTATTGTTCCTCTTCTGCCTCGAAGTTTTTGGGAATACGTCTCATTGGTTGCCTGATTGGAGCGGCTTCACCTGTGTCTATGGTGTGTTTTATCAATCAACATCGGCCAAGGTCTGTAGCATTTTTGACAAAACAGTCTTTATATTTGGAAAGGACCTTGCCCAACATGGATTTCTCGTCATCCGTCAAGTTAGAAGAGCTCAATTCATGGAGGATTTTAAGGTGGTCTGGGACAGGCTCAGGTAAAATTGGACTTTGGGGCTCAGGTTCTTCCGGAATCTTGCTGAGTTCTACATCAGAAAACTTAGGTTTTTCGCCACACCTGTTTACCATCCGCCATCTTTGGATCCCCTCATGCATGTGGTTGTTGTGGGTGCAAATCTGTTCTTTGAAGCTACTCTTCTTGTTAAAGTTGTCAATTGAAAGTCCTGTTTCGAAAATGGATTCTGGCTCGACAAGATAACCAACAATTGTATTTTTCTTAAGCTTAATTGGGTTCTTCGTAGGGTTGACTATTCTGACTGGGACTGATTTTCCTTGTGAATTTACTATCGCCTTCGCGGATAGTAATCTGCCATGGGTTGTAGGTTCAAAATACATATCTCCATGCATTGAGTTCTCGGCTTTACAACTTACTACAAATTCTGAAAAGGCTGGTATAGTTGCTGCTCTTCGGAGGGAAACTTTTGCAATAATAGCATCCTGGGCTGTAGTCTGTACAGGTAACCATTTGTCTTTTACTCGGATACCCTTTTCTGGGTCAATTGCAAATTTATGGTGATACATTAAATCCCAACCTAGCAACATTTCATCCCGGATAGGGGCAACATAGACAGGCCAGTCAAAAGTCATTTCCCCAATCTTGAAATTGATGCTAGTCAGACCGCAAACTGTCATTTCTTTATTTTCTTCGGCTACCACTAGTTGTCTTTTAGGGGTTTGAAGGGGCGGCCTAATAGATTTTGGGTTTTTTTTATATGCTGTTTCGCTGATAACGGTAACTTCTGCCCCAGTGTCTATAACAGCACTGCATTCAATATCAAATACGTGAATCAAAAGTTTAATAGTTTTAGCTCTTATCCGGTCAATAATTAAAATAGGGTCTTTTTTATCTACATTGTTTTCCGAGGTGGAAGTAGGACATGATAGATTAGAATTATCACCTTGGCCATGGCCTGGGAAGATATGAGGAGGTGCAGTTTGAGATAAATTAGAGGCATCTTTTTCAAAAATTAGGGCTGAACTTGGGCCTGTAGGTACAGCCCTTTCTAGTTTTCCTGAAGCTGCTCTTCTTGACTCTGGTCATCCGCGCTTTCTCTCTTTTTCTTGGGGCAATGTGGCGAAATATGTCCTTTTTCATTACAGGAGTAGCAAATAGGCTCCTTTGGGTGTGTGCGACCTGGTCTGTCATACTGAGGTTTAGCCTCTTCTGAACGAACCTCTGCCATCTTGGCAAGTTGACCTGTAATAAAAGTTTGCATTTCCCGCCATAGCTGACTTATTCGCCCCTCTGTTACATTCTTGCGCTTGTTCACTCTCCTCAGGTCGGCAGGGTCATCTGAATCTACATCGGAATCTGAGTCGGACAGTTCCAGATTTCGCACGGTGTTTGATTTGGTGGTGTACTGACGACAGGCCTCGTGCCAAGTGATCATGTCGACTGCTTCTGCGAGACCCCTTGGTTTCCTTGTCAGTACTTCATAAGCGAGGCGTTGATCCTGGAGACCCTGAGTAAATGCTCAATGGATAGGTTCTTGTAGATGGAAGTTCCCTCCATACCTGGATAAGCTCGGGACATGAGCTGATTGACTCTGGCACTGTATTGTTGAATACTTTCCTTTGAACTCTTCCTTATGTTGTAAAGGTTCGCACGATGTGTTTCTGCAAGAAGACACTGGCCAAACCGCTGGGTGAAAGCTCTTACAATCTCATCTGTGTCCTCACAGGCATCTGGTCCTAAACTGGAAAGGTATATCAATGCTTCCCCTTTCAATGCAAAAATCAGCTGCTCCCTAAACTTCTGGTCTGACCACCTATAAACTTTCTTCATAAACTTCATCTGAAGCAGGAAAGGCTCCCACGTGTCAGGCTTTCCATCAAATACAGGTGGTCTTGGTTTGAATTCATTGTTTTCTGATTGGCGAGAATAGTGGCTTGGCTGTTGATGGGAATGATAGCTTGGTTCAGGTCTGCTACTAGGGTAATGGACTGGTTCATACTGTTGGCGTGACTGGAAGGGCTGCCTGGACCAATGCGGTGATTCATTTCTTTGAAATAGGGGTTCATCAAATAAATCTTCTGAGCTCCTAGACCTAAACGTGGGCCTTCTTTCATAAGATTCTCTAGGGAATTCATACCTGTCGGTTTGTATTGGTTTAGGTCTGTATATAGGGTGATCAGGCTTATTGTCTCTAGGGTAAATCCCTATAGGGTGGTTATCTTGCATTGGACTGGGATTGGATGGGAGGTTATGGTACTGTCCTAGTTCCTCATTATATCGGGATGGTCGACATCTTGGGGCAATTGTGGAATGAGGGGGTCTGCGACTCAAAGGAGTATCAGGGATAATTTGGTCCTCACCTTGTGGAGAGTGTTGTGCAGGTTGCACTGTGTCTGGGGTATTGGGCAAGCTCAGTTCACTTTGAGTGGCCATTTCGAACATATGATGTGGAGGTTTTAAAAGCTTAATAGTCCCTGATCTCAATTCCATAGAACAACAGAGGAAAGTTTTTATACCCTTTATATAGTCTTTATGGCCCGACCAGGAAACCCCTTTTGACTAGTTTAAGTATGTATATAGGTAGTTATTTTCCCCCTTCAACTTATAACAATACTGGCTTGTTATGAAAATATAGATGCCAAACTTGCTTTCTGCTTTAATCAAACCTGGTCACTTTTGTCAGGCTGGTCTTAAGGGTTATTTCCACTATTTCTACCAAATGAAATTATGGTTTGGACTAGATTGCCACTATAAGTCACCAAAAATCAGTGCTCCTGTTTGCCGAGCCCCCTGATATTTGACTTAATCCAATTTAGATAATTTTTCACAAAAAGAGAATGAAAGCACGTTTGGCACTATCGGGAATAAAAATATATTTACTCAAAATGCTCTAAATGGGCCAGGCGTTGTCTCAAAAGTAGCGTTTCAAACCCACCAATCCAAATGAATGAAACTTTGTGGAGTTAATCTAGTGCAAAAGTCTAAAATCGCTTGATTTTAAAATGTGTGTGAATAGCTTTTAGAAACTTAAGACGAAAACAGTGTATGCCAGTAAACACAAACTCAGTACTCCTACTTTACCGAGCTCTCCGGGCTTGTGTACACAAAATTTACACTGGGATGAAGATTTCAGTGCTCCGAACTTGCCGAGCTCTCTGGAACCTCCCCTTTTTGTATTTCGAATAGTTCGGTCAGACTTAAACAGAGGTATCTCTATAAATTTACTTTGAGTTTTTGACTATTATATAAAAGAATACACTCTTCAAAATTACTACAAAACAGCAGTCCTTTAAGACCTTAAAGTGCGATGACAAGATAAGTCTGTCTTTCCTGAATGATTACTTATATGCAGAAATGCTTTGGTTATTTTTGACAAATCTGAAAATAAACACTGACTTAATTCCTTGATCAGTCTAATGAAAATAAATTGGACAGCTCCACATAACCTAAAGTATAAATCTCTTTGAAAAATGCATGCGCAGTTGGTAGCGCGTCGAACTGTCAATCTTAAGGTCCCGGGTTCGATCCCCGACGGCGGCACTCATCCTTTCCGACTATTTGTCTCTCGCCAATGGGTCGATAATCGTAGACCTATGTGAGATGGCAGCTGGAGGCTAGGAAGGGATGTAATGGTAGTACTGGTGTGAGAAATACCAGGATTCCATTGTTAGGTGCTCCAGCCGCCGCGATATGACTGAAATACTGTTAAAAGCGGCGTTAAACCCCATTCAATCAATCAATGAAAAATGCATAGTTTAAATCTAATAAGGTTGCAATTTATTTTTCTTGTTGACCCCTACCAGAGAAAGATAGTTAAATGCACAAAGATTAAATTCAGTGGCACAAAACCCTTGCAAAGGTATCCAATTCTCTTGGCATAGCACCAAGTAAACTGGATCCCACTTCTGACACCAATTTTGTCGTAAACCTTCCTCCGGGGTTCAATCAGCCTAGCCTTAGCTTGAGGCCTTTTGGTCCCGTAAGGTCAGAATACGTGGGATCGGTAACTTGAGGATGATTTTCACCACTGAATGTTTCAAATCGTCAGGATGACACCACTGGCTTCGATGCAAATTCAGGTAGCCAGAACCTTATAGAATATTGGATTCTAAGGAAAGACAAAAGTCAATAATTGTATCAAATTTAATGTAGGGTCCAATTCAACCCTTTATTAATGGTAGGATTTTCCCAATTTAAGTCTTACAGATATACTCTACAGCATTAGTGTTAAAGGGCTAAGTCTGACTGATATTAGATCTAGAATAATGACACTAATTAACTCCACTGTTACAACCTTTAAAGAAATAGAATGCAATCAAGAGCTGCTTCATTAGTTGCTACAATGACCCTATCTGAGCTAGTATGTGCAAATGGCTCTGCAGGAAAACTCAAACACTGGTCATTGTAATAATAGAAGTAGATAATTAAACAAATTATGGCAATATTAGTGCAGAAAATTATAAATACCAAAAAGAGGTTTATAATCCAGGCAATGACTATCAGGGACAACATTGCTTATCAATTTATAAAAGTGAGAGTTCTTTCATTTGTGTGCCAAAAGTAAAAGTTAGACTATTCCAAAAAGAGACCAGAAATCGTCTAAGTCCAAATAGATGAGATAAATTAATTAATAAACAAAATTTTCTTACTTCAAGTGATGTAGACCTTCTTCCTAAGTTTCCCAATTTTAGCCACCAAGTTCCCCTTTTTTGTAAAAAACAGCACCTTTTATACAACCTGATCTGGACCCAAGAATGCTCCGAGAAATTTGGTTGGCTATACAGCAACTCAACCAATTTCAGGAACATCCCCAGTTCCGCTTGATTGGTCAGTTTGTCACCAGCATTTTAATTGACACACTTTTCCATCTGATAGGCACCGCCCACCCTGCACCTGGTAATCAGTGTCCCAATTCATAAAGAATTGACAAATCAGCTATATTACTAGTGCATCAAAAATACTACTCCAATATCGAAAATAACAGCATTTTTGAAATCTATACGAAAATACCTTTAAAATAAACCTAAACACGACTGTTTTCTTCAAAGAATTAGGAATTTGCATTTTGTGACATAAATTGGCTACATTAGGAAAGGTCACTAAGTGCAGCCAATCAAAAGGACAAAATACAGCAAACCCATGCTGATTTATAGAATCTTAGAATTGAATATAAGAAAACATAATAATAGAGCAAGTTAAAAGATAAGCAATGAACATTTTAAGTGACTAAACAGAATGCTACTTTTCTCACACTGTTTTTTAAAAACCATAACACAATATGAACCCAGCAACATCCCATCCAATACACAGCCCTCCAATCTACATCAATCTGTCAAACTTTAGACTTGTACTTCTATTTCCAATTATTGTCTGCAAAATGACCAATTAGCACCTATATCTATTTAATCTAATTAACCAGTCACTTAAAGGTAAGAGTCAATATTGTCTACTATACATTCTGGACACCACAAGGAGTCTTTGATATACTAGTTGCAATTATCATTACCTATATACAGCTACCTTGATTATCTAGGGAATATGCAACTACACCAAATGCATCATGTCTGCACACAGGCTAGGCATAATTGATTGTGCAGCCTGAACAGGAGACACACCGCACTTGTGGCAGTGTTCAAGGAATTCCCTGATCAATGGTGCAAACACATTAACACAATAAAATGTCAATAGTTAAACAAATTTATTAACAATTCTAGCGCTTCATGATTTTATCTAGCCATCACAGTGTAGATCCAGACTAAGTTGCTTTTTTGTACTCGGTTTTTGCTTCTTTTCCCACATTTATTTAATGATTCCTATACCTACTGAAGTCCAATAATGGGAACAGTGTAAACCTAAACAGTCTGCTCTGATTCATATGACTTTGAGCAGCATGATCAGCTTCACCAGTCTAATTTAAACATTTTGGAAAAATGAGAAATTATCAATTTTGTCAAATGTCCATTCTAGTTCATTGATGTAGAAAGTGCCACAATGAACTTTGATGATTTAGATTCCTTTAGATTGAGTTTAACAGAATTTAATGTTTCATATATCCAAGTTTCAAGATATGTATATGAAGTAAAAGGGCTAAATTCCTCTAGTCAAGATTCGGGACCACCTGACACCTGCAAGAACATAGCCCTGGCTATCTTATGCAATTCTTCAGGGTTATCCAGTAGATATTATGCAATTTCTCTCCCCCTAGAAGTTAGTTTTGGTGACACTGTCAGTAGGGGGTTTACATGAAAGACTTATAAGCACTGGTTCTCCCACTATAACCTTTATTGGAATGTGTGTATTCTTTCCTCCATATGTATAAAATGCTAATTTATAACATAGTTTATATAATTTTCATTTTGCATCATCTGATGTCTAGGGTTTGATTACTAGTATCTGTTAGAACTGTTTAACAATATAAGATTAAATTATTTCATCTATTTGTAACGCAGTATACTCCAGTGAATGGGTACCTGGTTCGATTTCCCTCTTCACCAGTCTTTCGGACGAGACTTAGAAACGATGCGGTATGATATAAGGTTATATAGATGATCTATTTGCAGTTGCTTTGAATTGGCGATTTCGTGAAATATCAAAAATTTCCTCCGCAACTCAAGGCAAATACAAGATGTTTTAGCGCTATCGAAACATAATACATGTATTTAGGTTTGATTGCCTATGAGGTCGATGCTCCATACCAATGTTTCCATGGCTGCTAATCAGGAATGTCGTGTAAAAGTAGTTCAGCATCCACGTTTTACACCTGATTATGCACCCCTTCTTCATGCCTTGGGCCATAGTCCTCCTACTGGATATCACTGAGTAGATTTACGAAATGCTCGCCTTTCGATATTGAATCAAAGAACAATACATTGAAACCAATATAATTGTATGTGACCATGCAGTACAGCTCAGGTGCGCGATTGATGTTATAATTCATTATTTTCTAAGCAATACTGTAATTGTAACTCTAGTCTTGATGGAATCGTCACATAACGTAGCTCAGATTTATTACGGTCTTGTTCATCTCTTTCTCCTATCCGGTGCATTTTGACAAGAAGCTGTTCGACGGAAAGAAGAAAAGAAATTCTAATAAAGTTACGTAAAGATGGAGACAATATTTTTGTTTTCGTGGAGGTATGAACCAAAAAACTTGTCACACTGTATGAATACTCGAAGCGGATTCATAGATAAGTTTGATTAGGTTTTTCGGTTCATACCTTCATTAAAAGAAAAAATAGTCACTTCATTTCTTGTAATTTAATAGCATCGAGCGAAAAAAGCAAAACTTTACACTTTTTTATGCTTTTTTGTATGTAACTATTTTGTGCGGAGACATACAAAATGGCTGCGTACTCATAAAATTTGTTCATGGTGGTATGATTTTTGTATTATTATTCGACCAATCAAAACTATGTCACTAGGTCAATCTAAGAAATTCTTGACTCTATATGAAGGTTTCTAATTCATAAAGAGAGGTAACCTATCGGATTCACACCTGAATGGATATTTCAGACTTCTCTTTCTCTTTTTGAAAGTGAGATGCAGGAATCAAAAGGATTTATATTATCATTGATCGCAGGGGATAGCCCGACACGCATTCTGTTAGATTGGTCCAAATACTGGAAGGTGGCCAATTCCGTTGTTAACGCTCTATGGACTACACTTTTGGCTAATTCTTGATACATATTGGTTAGATTGATTAAGAGGTCATAAAGATGGTTCCTACTGAAAATGAGAGATTTACAATGGAAAAGACGGGAAAGGGTGTATTAGGAACAATTTTCGTTGTCAACAATTTTGGGACAACATTTTTGGCCCAAATTTGTGAATTTTTTATGTTGTCACCTACTATGAAAAGGGCCGTATCATTTCGAAAAAATGTAGGTCACAAAAAAAATCCTTGAGTAACATGTGTATTGTTTATGTATTAAAAAAGGCCCGCTATGAATTTCGTTTACCTTTGTTCGATGAGAGAACAATCTAACGCAATCTAACGCAATGTTGACCCTCTTTTTTTGGAAGCAAACTTTAAACGTTTATCAAATATTAAAAAAAAAAGCTTGACATACAAGAAATAAATATTCTTTAATAATGCATTTTTCTCATGATTTTTTCCTGATATTTTCAGCAAAAATGGTCGATTCTTGTGTAGACGGACATCATACTACAGTGGCAAGAAGACCGTCAGTAAGAACCGCGATAAACCGGAATGAATTAGTGGAGTTTTTTATAGAAGAAAATAAAGTAAATAAACAATCTGTCGGTGTACGAAATTTGTATTGTAATATATGTTTTTCGTTCGGACTCAAGATCGCATCATTTCTATGTTATATGTGTGATGTCTATTTATGTGATATATGTTTTGAAAAACATAAACATTCTTGTGTAAGTTTAGAAAGTGAGGCAAATGAGAGACATAAAAAGGCAGAATGCTTACTGATGGCAATGAGGGGTGAGGGGATGAGACAGAGGGAATTCGAGAGAAAGAGAACCCATATCTATGGACGGGTGTTTTTGGAACATGAGTTTGATAAATGGAATTCTAATATATCCGGATTATGTGGACTGCAAAACAAGAGATTTGTAGTGTTAGATTCTGGCAATTATTGCATGAAAATATTGAGCTCCGTTTCAAATACCTTAAAACGATACATCCGATTAGGATCCGAACCTCGGGATGCTACACAAATAACAGTAAGAATGAGGTATCCGGTCCCTGACTCTGGACATAGCCGTAAATTTCCTATCTCTGGCGCAACCCGAGATCAGACGGAGAGGCACTGTTTGATAGCAGTCACTTTTCCTAAAATAAAACAAATATGGTTTGTATGCGTGGATAAAACTCCAGCAGTTAAAACCAAAGCCATTCATACAGAGGAAAAATGCCTATCTATAGATTTCAGCGATGAGAAGATCTTTACCCTCTGTGATGCAGATCAATTTCGTTTTTCTGTCTATGTTTTCTCTACTGAAGGAAAACAGCTGAAACGCATCCAAAATCCTGATTTATTTTCTGATATTCGTGACCTAGCCGTCTTTGGAAAAGGAATGTATATCACTGATTTAAGGCACAACACAATTCTGCGTTTGGGTGTAGATGACGGCCTAACAACATCTAGAACTGCTATTGAAGGATCGTGGCCGACGGCGATCACTGTGGACCCAAGAAGTAATGTTTATTTAGGATCACCTGGGCAGCGCAAGGTGTATAAACTATCGCCCGACTTTCGTACATTTGAAATATTAAGCTTGGATCGTAAATATACAACCAACCCAGAGGTAATATGTTTTACGGACGAAAAATTATTCATTAGGAATCTACGTGAACATGACAGTTTGATTGTTGTACAGGAAACATAATTTGTCATCTTAAACTTCAGTATATAGTCAATACAAACAGAACCATACCTTCATCGGTTTGAATCATGTCATTATGACGTCTCAAAAACGGCAGGATTCAGCAGTTTGTTGATCGCTACATTCGCATGAGCAGCCGTCTAGCATTTATTAACCCATTCCAAGATAACTAAATTTTAGACTGATCTAAATCCAAAGAAGTTGCAGACGAATACTTTTAATTGGTGGAATACGAATTTCATTTTAAACAAGAGATAGAGGTAAAAAAAAAGACAGTGCCGCTACTATGGCTAGAATAGATAAAGAAAAATCATCATTAATGCCCAATGAATTTTGGTCTCGAAAGATAGAAGTATAAATATAGATAAAGCAATAAAGAGATTTTATGATAGATAGATAGATAGATAGATAGATAGATAGATAGATAGATAGATAGATAGATAGATAGATAGATAGATAGATAGATAGATAGATAGATAGATAGATAGATAGATAGATAGATAGATAGATAAAGAAAAATCATCATTAATGCCCAATGAATTTTGGTCTCTAAAGATAGAAGTATAAATATAGATAAAGCAATAAAGAGATTTCATGATAGATAGATAGATAGATAGATAGATAGATAGATAGATAGATAGATAGATAGATAGATAGATAGATAGATAGATAGATAGATAGATAGATAGATAGATTTTACTGATTTATACAATTACACGTATCTCGTCTTACACAGTATTTTAACAATTATACAATTTAATGTCGGTAGAAATGACAGGTGAAAGATAGTAATTCTGATTTTGCTCGTTTAATTCACAAAAGCTTTTTTTCAAAAAGATTTTAGATTTTTTTTAACATGAAGGCTATAGTTAAATATTCAAATAGTCTATTGTTCCAAAACGAAACAATTACTATTAAAAATATATATGTATATCGTGGAGAGCAAAAAGAGTTGAAATGTCTACTCAATGCTTGACTATTGTTTACAAACGTTCAGTATCAGAAATGAAATAATACATATGAAATAAAACAAAGGGACAGATGTACAAAGCAGTAAAAGTGTATCGAATAACAACATCTTTAATAATACTTTTCTTAATAGTTTAATATCACGTCTTAAGTACAGTACTGCGTCGGTCGAACGCCATATTTAAGTATTTGCTAAGCCGTACTAGAGTTGACCTGTGTGTACTGTTTAAAAGATGTATCAATTTGTAAGAACTAGGGGTTTTGTAGAAGTAAGGTTTAAGTAATTTTGTTCTGATATCAGAAAATAAATTGCAGACTAAAACAAAGTGGAACTCGTCTTCTATTCGACCTGTTTGACATCGACATGTTGATTCTGATCTAGGGATTCTATCATATCCATATCTTCCGGTTTCTATTCTTAAGCTATGCGAAAGTTGTAGAATCAGCCTAGCATCATTAACCCTTGTCAAGCTGTAAATTTTACCTTACTGAATTGCTATAAAATCAAAGGGCTGAAAGCACTGACAGAAGTTGTTGTCAAAAAATCAATAGTTCTTGTAGAAATTAATTTCATGATTAACTCTGACAGGAAAAGTATAAGTAGGGGTGTAGAACAAGATCAGACTGCTCTTATGCGCAGGCTGATCTTGGTCTACACCTCCTGCCCAAACTGGAATATTCCGGTTCAGCATGACAAGGGTTAAGATGTTAAATTTTATATAGCACAAAGAAGGCAAAATATAAGGCCATTTGATACACCATAGAAAGTTTCAAGCTGCTATGATACATAAATAAAAATAGACTAGTACATTGAGGTACGCGGATAATAGATTTTCAATTGGTTTCCTAAGATCACGCGGTCGGAAGAGTTATATGGTTTAACGGGGAATTAATGAAAAGAAAATCACAATACAGAAATCTGATGTTAAAACACAGTCGTGCAAATTATATCCATAAAAGTAAAATCATTTAAAAGAGTATACAGATGGTAAAGATTGGGAAATGTCTTATAACATCTTCAACAACACATAACTGTATTTTACAAAAAACAACAACAGCTGTAGAATAGCACTAAACATTTCCTATAGGAAATGAATTAACTCTCTACTGCCTACAAAATTATATCATATTAAATAGGTTGCCGTCAAGAACACCGGCGATCAATGGAAAGATTGCTTGCCCCGCCACCTTACTCCATGTGCCACGCCCATCGACTCCAAGAGGAAATCCCATCTCTATTTTAAACGGAATTATTTTTCATTATTCATGGTAAGTAGCTAAATAATTATATCGGAGATCAGTGGGTGTAGTTAGCGATCCGTCAATTGACCAATCAAATATTAAGTCAACCTATCAAATCACTGTCTTAGACCAGAATTGAGTTAAGACCTCCAACATTCGCCGCCATTTTTGTTAAACTTTTTTGTTTGTTAGGCGACTTAACGCGGTAACTACAGCTTAAATAAGTTGAAGCTACTAAATTTAGGTCTTTTTGTTACATTCTACTGGCCATAAACGTTCTAAAATGATCCCTTGAATATCGAAACAGAACTTAGGGGCCAACAGAGTCATTCGGCGGCGTCAACGTCGATAACGTTGTTTTAACGGCATTTTGGTGGCCCATAGACAACATGCTTGATGCATTTGACCAGTCGGATGAAAAGGGACATATGAATTAATACAGAACGTAAGCGATCTTTAACAAGAAGAGATCATTTCTCACCTAACTACGAAATAACCAATCGCGGCTGTCAATGAAAGAAACCATCGACCAATCAAATCATTTAGTCCGTAAGTGAAATTTGAAATCCCCCATTTCCCGCCATTTGGCTGACCTGTTTGTTGGTTTGGCGACTAAAATTTCGTGATTTCATCTCATTCAAGCTGAAATTACGACGTTCAGTCGCAAATATAATATTCTGTATTTCTTTTTGTTGTTGTTAGTAAAACTTGATAGATTTCATGGGATTTATCGCCACTTTTAACAGTATTTCAGTCATATAGCGGCGGTTGGAGTACCTAAAAATGAATTCCTGGCATTTCTCACACCAATACTACCACTACATAATTGCCTTACCGTCAACTGTTATCCCACTTAGGTTTTCGATTATTCATCCATTGGTGAGAGACAATTGTCGGAAAGGATATGTGCCTCCGCCGGGGATCGAACCCATGATATCCTATGATTGAAGATTAGGAGTCTGGTGCGCTACCGACTGCGCTATGACGGCGGCTCTGGGTATTAAAACATCTCTTAAGATCACGCTATATCAAAATATGGCATTGAACACGATATAAATTGATTCATCTGCCGGCCGTTCGGAACTCTATGGATCACTTCGCTCCAACAAATTGTGAGTCTCTTCGTTTACTATTTTAAGACATCAGCATATTAGCTGTGTACCGCGGCGATGATAAGCCATTCTGCACTACATTGAAATGGTTCGACCAGCGGACAAAATGTCAGTTTGCTGTGCGTATGTTCAAGGAGGTTCAGTGGATGATTTATTATTCGAATTAGCTTCGTATCAAATCTTGGAGGCCTTTTTAATCATCCGTCAAGGACAGTAGCGACTTGAGGGTCTGTCTAAAAAATCCCGATGTTTGTTAATGTTACAGCTGCACTACACATTCCCTAGTTTAAAGAAAAAAAATAACATTCGCCAAACCGTAAGAAAATGACTATAGAAGTAAAACGATGTTTTCGCTCCATCATGTTCAAACCCTTAGTATATCATTAAGTTACCAAAAAAACTCAACGAGCGCCCCTTTTATAATTTCTGTCTTTTGGAATGGGTCATCTTAGATGTGCAAAAATTATACATTCTGGTTAGACAAAGAAAACGGCTGCCATGAGGTCAGAACCGCTGAGAAATGTTTTCGGATATGATTTAAAGGTAGTTAAATTGGTCATTCTACCTTAAAATCCTTCCTAATTATCTTCATAGCTTTCTAGCTTATTTCGATGATATTTCGGTTCGATTCATTTATCAGCGTGATTATTCAATTCAAGTGTCTATATGCAAAGTTTAGGGTTTCTTTCTACAACCCCGAACAAAATTTAAAACACATCAGTTTGATTGCACCAAGAATATCAAACTAATATATAGAAAAAAATTCAGATGAACCAAAAGAAAACTTAACGTAAAATGTACAGTGGGAAAATTCTTGAACTCTTATCTTATAGCGAATAATTGAGAGAGGGTGGGAAACGTATGCAACCAAATCTGAATAAATCGTGCATGGTGGGAACGTTGAAACTGAATAATTCTTTGGTCAAAAGTTTTAACCAAAGTATGCCATCTAGGGGAAAGAGGCGTACCGTCCTCATGAAAACTTATATTTTTAACCAAAATAATAAATAAATGATAAAATAAAATAAAGGAACAAACCCCGGTATCTTCTGCTCAAAAGTTTATCGTTTTTTCCTTCTTCTGTGTTCTTCGGTTTCATAAACGAGGTTCTATATATCGTAAAATAATTTAATTGTTAGTTTCGTCTATCAAAAAAGAGCGATCTGATTGGTCGAAAAATTTAGTTCATACCTCCATGAACAAAATTGTGAGTACGCAGCCATTTTGAATGCTTCCGCACAAAATAGTTCACTGCAAAAGGTATCAAAATTTGTGAAGTTGTTGCATTTTTCACTCGATGCTATTAAATTATAAGAAATGAATAGAATATTTTTTGTTTTCATGGAGGTATGAACCGAAAAACCTAATCATACAATGTATGAATCCGCTTAGCGTATTCATACAGTGTGATTAGGTTTTCCGGTTCATACCTCCATGAAAACAAAAAATATTCTCTTCATCTCCTAATTGCAACAGCAACTGTAAAATTCATGACATACATATATGACCACGTCTATTAAGCGACCACTTCCATTTAGCGACCAAAACCGAAATCCCCATTTAAAAAAGTAAAATCGCTAATGAAGTGAAAGCATTTTCTTAAACAAATTAGTTACAAAGTCATATTTGCCTTGCGTGACATTTCAAACAGCCATTTGGGGGCAATTAGAATATTCGCTGATTGTTTAAAGAAGCTTTGGGACAGTATCTTTCTACAGAGCGCAGAGTGAAGACTCTGATCAGACTGTGCGGAAGCACAGACTGATCTTAGTCTTTACTAGGCGCACATGTGTAATGGTTGCAATGGAAATGTCACACACGCGCTCATATGTTTTTGGAACTCATTAGAATCGTCTTAATGAAGCCAACGGCATAGGAAAATTTGGTATTTTTTTTTTACTCAATCGAATCAATCCCTTAAATCTTTCACAAAACTTTGCATTAAACGACCACTTTTCTAAGATACCAATTTTTGGTCCTCCCTGTAGTGGTCGCTTAATACAAGATTTACTGTACTGTGTAACGTTTTTCATCTATGACTGCATGATATAAACTGATGAGTGCGGTCGGTCGCCCTTGTTTTTTATAGGATCTGACCTACTGGTCGCTAATTCAGCGGTTCGGGATCTCCTTAGGTCGCCAAGATCGTTATTGCGTCGGGGGCTTGATCATTAAAGGTCGCGACGATCAGTATTTGTGGCTCGAACAGGGCACACACGATAGCGATTGCCTCTCCTCGGGTCGTTAATGGAGCGAAAAAATGTATTATAAGGTCGCAAAAAATGTATTATAAGGTCTCCTAGCGAGGCTTCAATATTGACTACGCACAGTTCAACCGCTATCGGATCCCAATGGCCGTTACTTGATCACCGGCGCAGCATCATCTGGTTATCAAAGAAAGATTGCCTTAATAATCACCAATCTGGTGAGCGCCATAGATTGCCATAAATTGTTACCTAGTAGAACGGAAGAATTTCCCTTGCCTCTGCACCCTATGGTCCTTTAAAACGTTCAAACCCTTTTCTTATATTCTTTTAAACTAAATAAACTCGAAATAATCTTGGTCAAACAGTTTTCTTCGTAATTTGTGAACATAAGGCAGTCGGAAAAATCAAAGCAACAGTGGGTGATAATGAAACATACCCAGTGGTTTCCGTGGAATGTTGAGCAATCAAAGATACAGAAATGGCGCGTTTGGGTTGTAAGAAAGACAGAAAGAAAAACAACCAACATACATTGATGGTCAATTAAAAAGATAAAATTCAAGTACAACGCCGTGTATCGCTATGCGGAGACCCTTCTCAAAAGAAAGCGTTCCACGAGAAAATGACCAATCGCGACTGTCAATCAAATAATCGATCGACCGATTAAATCATTCATTTTGACCTGGAGTTAGTTTCGACTTCCAACATTTGGCCGACATATTTACGAAGTAATAAAATTGGTTTGGCGACTTAAACGTCGTTCAAGCTGTAGTTACGAATTTTTAAATTTCCAAGCACCCATTTAACTTTTTTGCGTGAAATTGGTCATAGACTTTGCAAAATAACGACGTTCAATATCGAAGTGGAACTTCTTGTTGGAGTCGGTTGCTGTTGCCTGCAAAGTCGGTGGATGAGGCCTGCAGAGTCAGTGGGTGTGGCCTACGAAGTAAGCAGGTTTAGCCTGCGAATTCACTGAATGTTGCCTGCAAGGGTCAGTGAATTTTGCTGCGGAGTCAATGGGTGTGGCCTTCAGAGTCAGTGGGCGTTGCCTGTAGAGTCATGAGTGTGGCCTGCAGAGTCAGTGGATGTGGCAAGTAGAGTCAGTGAGTGTTGCCTGCAGAGTCATGGGTGTGGGCTGCAGAGTCAGTGGATGTTGCCTGCAGAGTCAATTGATGTAAACCGCAGAGTAAGTATGTGTTGCCTGCAGAGTCGATGGGCGTTGTCTTCAAAGTCATTGGATGTGGCCTGCAGAGTCAGTGGGTGTTGCCTGCAGAGTTGGTGGGTATTGCCTAGGGAGTCAGTGAATGTTGTCCGCAGATTCATTGAATGTTGTCTGTAGAATCAGTGGGTGTTGCCTGAAGAGCCACTGGAGGTTTTTTCTCAGATTCAATTGATGTGGCCTGCAGAGTCAATGAGTGTTGCCAGCAGAGACAGTGGGCGTTGCCTGCGGAGTCAGTGAATGTGGCCTGCGGAAGCAGAGGGTGTTTCCTGCAGGGTCAGTGGATGTTACCTGCGGAGTCAGTGGTTGTTGCCTGCAGGGTCAGTGCATGAGGCCTGCGGAGTATGTGGGTGTTGCCATTAGAGTCACTGGGTGTTGCCGGCAGAGTCAGTGAGCCTTGCCTGCAGAGTCAATGAGTGGTACCTGCAGTGTCGATGAGTGTTGCCCTAAGAGTCAGTGGGTGTGACCTGCAGAGTCAGTGGGTGTACCCACAGAGTCAGTAGGTGTAGTCTGCTGAGTCAGATGATGTTGCCTACAGGATCAGTGCATGAGGCCTGCGGAGTATGTGGGTGTTGCCATTAGAGTCACTGGGTGTTGCCGGCAGAGTCAGTGAGCCGTGCCTGCAGAGTCAATGAGTGTTGCCTGCAGAGTCGATGTGTGTTGCCTTAAGAGTCAGTTGTTGTGATCTGCAGGGTCAGTGAGTGTACCCACAGAGTCAGTAGGTGTAGTCTGCAGAGTCAGATGATGTTGCATGCAGAGTCATTGGGTGTTGCCTGAAGGGTCAGTGGATTTGGCCCGTAAAGTTAGTAAATGTGACTTGCAGGGTCAGTTGATGTGGCCGGCAGGTTCAGTGGGTGTAGCCTGCATGGTCAGTGGATATAACATGCGGAGTAAATTCGTGTTGCCAGCAGAAGCATTGGAAGTTACCTGCAGATTCAATGGATGTGACCTGCAGAGTCAGCGTGTGTTGCCCGCAGAGTCAGTTGATGTGGCCTGCGGAGTCAGGACAGTGCATGTGGCCTGGAAAGTCATAGGGTGTTGCCTGCAGAGTAAATGAGAGTTGCCGCAGTGTCAATTTGGGTAGCCTCAGAGTTAGTTGGTGTAGCCTTCAGGGTCAGTGGATGTGGCCTACAGAGTCATTGGGTGTTGCCTGCAGGGTCAGTAGATGTGGCCTGCGGAGTCAATGGGTGTTGCCTGCAAGGAGAGTTGATGTGGCCTGCAGAGTCAGTGAGTGTTGCCCCAAGAATCAATGGATGTGGCCTGCAGCGTATGTGGATGTCAGTGGATGAAGCCACAGATTCAATGGTTGTGACTTGCAGAGTCAGTTGGTGTTGCCTGTAGAGTCAGTGAGTGTTGCCTGAAGAATCAATGGATGTGGCCTGCAGCGTATGTGTGTGTCAGTGGATGTAGCCACAGATTCAGTTGGTGTTGCCTGTAGAGTCAGTGAGTGTTGCCTGAAGAATCAATATATGTGGCCTGCAGCGTATGTGGGTGTCAGTGGATGTAGCCACAGATTCAGTGGTTGTGATTTTCAGAGTCAGTGGATGTTGCCTGCAAAGTCAGTGGGTTTGGCCTGCAGCATCAGTTGGCGGGACCAGCAATCCCTTAATTAATACATACAAAAAAGCAGATATTACGGTAAACCCACTGATTTATAAATGTCCATGTTTAAGCCAATACCAAGGTTTTTAACACAAAACTCCATAATGCTAAATTCTCAATCTTCTCTCACATAGAACTAATTCAACATCTCTTTTTTTCGTATACAAGACGTGGATAGAAGTAAGCAAGGTTATAAATTAAAAAACTCCACAATGCTAATTTCTATTATTGATGTTTTAGCTGGCAAAGCTCACGCTTTGCTAGCTTAAGTTAAGATACATAATTTTGAGGTCGTCTCAAAGTTAAATGCCTACGCCATCAAAAATAGTTCTTATGTATTTCAGGAATATTGCAAATGCATGCAAGTTCATCTCCTAGATATTTTTAGCTCGCTTGAGCACATCGTGTTTGTAACAAGCAGTTTCTATTTTTTCTACATTGTTTTCTGGAGGGGCGTAAAAAGGATACAAGACGTGGATAGAAGTAAGCAAGGTTATAAATTAAAAAACTCCACAATGCTAATTTCTATTATTGATGTTTAGCTGGCAAAGCTCACGCTTTGCTAGCTTAAGTTAAGATACATAATTTTGAGGTCGTCTCAAAGTTTAATGCCTACGCCATCAAAAATAGTTCTTATGTATTTCAGGAATATTGCAAATGCATGCAAGTTCATCTCCTAGATATTTTTAGCTCGCTTGAGCACATCGTGTTTGTAACAAGCAGTTTCTATATTTTCTACATTGTTTTCTGGAGGGGCGTAAAAAGGAGGGGTTGTGTGGGAATAGGTTAACTCTTTGATTTCTTTCACCTCGTTTATTGATCGTGATAACCCTTGCGGCAAAGAGGATTACTTAACAAACCATACTTTGCTAGCTGACAGTACTTTCAATACTTTGACACGCTACCTTGAGTAAAAGTGGTCTTATGAAAGCGTACACTACTCTACAGCATTTCGATGGTTAGATGTGAAACTGTTATACGTATCTATTCATTGTATAGACAAATAGAACTACCCTCGATTTATTTAAAAGGCGAAGAGATTTTTTTCTTTCATTGAGGTATGGAATTAAAGAACTAATCACACTGCATGAATACATAAAAGTGATAAGGTGTTTCGTTTCGTAAATCTATAAAAACAAAGAATTATTCTCTTCATTTCTTAAACGTTAATGACATCAAGTCAAAAACAAATAATGTTTTACAACTTATGATACTTTTTTGTATGGAGCTATTTTCTGCTCAAGCTTACAAAATAGATGTGTGCTCAAAAATTTGTTTGTAGGGGTATGAATATTTTTCGGTCAATCAAAACGTTCGATTTGATATACGAAACTAACAATTAAGTTAATAACTTATTATCAGATTACATATTTTAGTGTACCCAAAAATCCACCGTAGTAAATAGAATACAATTTATTAGAACATGAAAAAAATTATAAAAAGGGACAGAAAAGAATATGAGAAGAAGCAAACTCCGAATCATATGAAGCCCCAATGCTGTCATTCAAGTCTCGCAATAATATATACATGGGATATTTAATTGAGCATCTATTTTGAATTGCGATAAAAGAAAAAAAGGAAAAAAATACGCCAACGAATGTAAAATATCGCTCCTTTACCTTTGTGGAGGTTCTATTATGTTGCATATAACTTGAGAAACATCGTATGTACATACGCATTCATGCAAGAATTGTATGACCGCTTTGGGAATACATAGAAACCTCGCATGTAAATACACGTTCGTGCGAGATTTGGGTTACCGCTTTGGGAAAACATAGAAACATCACATGTAAATACACGTTAATGCGAGATTTTGGATGGCCGCTTTGGGAATAAATAGGGAATATTACCACAGTGTCTTTTTCTATGCGTTGTTATCGTGTTCGAGAATTGTGTGTAGGTATTTTTTATTGGATGAGACCGAAGGTCGAATCCAATAAAAAATACCTACACACGATTCGAGAACACGATAACAACGCATAGAAAAAGACACTATGGTAATATTCCTCTTATATCTACCATTTAGGAAATGTCATTAAGAAAATTCTCTTAAATGGCTAAGAAATAACCAACTTTCCGAAAAACCCGAACGTCAATACACAAAAAAGAAGTCAGTGTTTAACGGTACTTGACGAATACGGTTTTTTGCTACACGCCGAATATTGATTTTTTTTTCTGTCGAGTTGTATTAGATATCCAGATTATAATCCATATCTTTTATAGGTATATAATAAATTAAAATATCGCATGTTAAAACACTTTCATGCGAGATTTGGGTGACCGCTTTAGAATTCCATAGAAACATAGGGTGGACATACACGGCCATACTAGATTTTGGTAATCGCCTTAGGATTCCATAGAAACAGCGCTTGTTGAGATTGATAATCGTCAATACCCAACTTGTATTACAGTACTTGCTTTTTTCTCAAGTCTTTTTTTTTTCTTTTTTTTTTTTTTAAGAAATTGAGAGAATGTTTTGTTTTCATTCAGTAATAATTTGATTTTTAGTTTCGTCTATCATAAACGAGCGTTCTGATTGGTCGAAAAAAATATTCATTACTCCATGAACAAAATTTTGAGCACGCAGCGATTTTGTATGTTTCCGCACAAAATAGTCCCATACAAAAATGTTGTAAAATTTGTAAAGCTTTGTGTTTTTTTTTTTTTTTTGTTTTGTTTTTTGTTGTTTTTTTTTTGTTTTTGTTTGTTTGTTTTTTTTTTTGTTTTTTTTTTTTCGCTCGATGCTATTAAATTATAAAAGATGAAAAGAATATTTTTTGTTTTCATGGAGGTATGAACCGAAAAACCTAATCATACAATGTATGAATCCGCTTCGCGTATTTATACAGTGTGATTAGGTTTTTCGGTTCATACCTCCATGAAAACAAAAAATATTCTCTTCATCTCTTTAATGAACCTTTAAACCTAATCACACATTAGTGTAAGTTGTTTGTTCATAAATCAATGGAAACAAAGTACTCTGTTCGTTTCTTAAACAAATTCAACTGAGAAAAGAGCAGGTACTATAATACTCTACACTGCTTATAGTTTAATGCCATTAAGCAGAACAAGGAAAATATATTACTAGTTTTGAGTAAATTAGTGGATCTACCGTTTGTGCAGGCACTAACAATAGTTGCGTGTTCAATATTTTGTTCGTGGAAGTTCTAAAACAGTCAACCAGTCAAAAAGTTTAAAACTAAAATTATATTCTAAAGGAAAAGCTGTTTCGATAGACAACTTTGCTTGATATCATATGCTATGACGTTCTATTCATAACGCACCGGTAGTCGACTAGTTACGGCGACCACTTTAAATAATTGACGGTTCTAATCCTAGTTTCCGCCACCTTGGTTAGTCATAACGAGCCCGGTCAGTGGTGATCCTCCATTTAGTTAAACAATTGATCGCTATATGTTCATCTGTGTAAGGACTCAGACAACAAAGAGAAGTTATTTTGGGGTAATGTACTCCCAAAAATACAGAATCCTATTAGTGCTGCTTTTAAAAGGGATGACAAAATGGAGAAAATAGTCCATTTTTGACTTGCTAACAATCTAGTTAGCCAATTACCATAAGATAGAATTTTAGACTGGTCCAGATCTAATGAAGTTGATGCAACATTTTAAAGTGTGTTTTAATTATTTAAAAAAAAATAATTTCGTTTAGGAGAAAAACATGCGAGAACGTTTTTCTAAGCTATAATTCTTCAGTGCGCCAACAGTCGGGTTCTGCAGTAATGGATAAAACGTATTGAATTTAGTCTAATATATTGAACATTCCAAAGCGATATGCCTGAACAATTTTCAATGGGATCTACTCTATCATACAGTATAATTGAGGAGTAGGGGCCATTTTATCGAAAAAATCGCCATAATGATTTGGTGGATCGATATTTGTTGACAATTACATGTATATTTAAACATAACAAATTATTAGCCACTCTGACCCTATTTGGGCTTAATTTTAAGCGTGTTTCGGATTTACGATACCTGTTGGTTTTGGGTAGAGGATACTAGCGTTTTATTGGATAATACAAAGTAAGATTTTACAATTTTATTTTATAACATCACCAAATCCATTACAAGACAGTAAATGTTTAAACTAGTTTAAAAAAAATGAGTAACAGATTTCAGAATAGATTTATATTGAGGGCGAAAAAGGTGTGGCGGATATTTTACGATTTTCGAGAAGACTGTATGATTTTATTTTAAATTCTTATCCGCTGCACTGAGAAAGCTTAGAAATTAAGACGTTTACAGTTTGAGAGGTTTATTCACGTCATAAATCCAAAATCGCAAATCACATAAATCCAAAGTATAGGTAAACATTCCATAATCCTACTCTTGCACTTACTCCAAGAAAAGGGTTTGACGTTAGCTTTTTATACAAGGTGAGAGCGCTTTCACTAAAACGGCGTTACACCGTTGTAGAGTCCATGGCAATACAATACAATACAATACTTTATTGACGTAAACTATACAGTTTCTTGTCAAACAAACAAAAATATTAACAAAAATAAACAGCACGAATAGTCCTAGAAAAAATATATGTAAACCATAGTGTATGGAAGAGAAGCAGATCACTAAATAAAATTGCATAGAGCTGTATCTTTTTTAAAAGAAAGAAAGAAAAAAAGGAAAAAGGTTATCCAGACTGGATATTGTTTACTATATTTGTTCTCAGTAAGAATGCTTCTTTTATATACTTCGCCAAATTAAGTAAATCGTTCCTATTAGTCATATTTAACATCAGGATAAGTTTGTGCATACTTGGTCGAATTAAATACTTCTTTTTGAGGTGTTTTTTCCGTATATCTGAATATGCATCACAAACAAATAGAAAATGAAATTCATCCTCAATTTCGTTGGCGTTGCATATCAAACATGTACGAAGATTTCTCTCTATTCTATTATTTCCATGTCTGCCAGATTCTATCCTAAGACAGTGAGATGAAAGCCTCAGTTTAGCAATGAAATTAAACCATTTATGTGGCAAGGCATTTAAATATATTTCTATTTCATTATGGACTTTAACAAATTTATATGTAGATAAAACCGTGCTATTACCAAGGTAACTATGTAGGTTTTGATGAAAATCATCAATCAACCTTGATTTGAAGATTTTATAAAAACTTCTATGATTAACACAACGAGGATCCTCCCAGACATAACCGAAACCATATCTATACAATAAATGTTTAACATTACTGCTCCAGTTCAGCCTGCCTGCATCGCTACTAGAAACTAGCGATTGATATAAACTTTTGTGAAGAATATTATCAGAAAAAATAACTTTCCCCCAATATTTGACAATTCTAGAAAATGGCCTAGTGGTAGGACAAGGGACTCGGGATCGGAGGGTCCCGGGTTCGAATCCCGCTCAGGTCATGGGCATTTTTCTGAGAAAGACATTAACTCCACGTTGCTCCTCTCCACCAAGGTGTATAAATGGGTACAAGTGAGGGTTACAAGCTAATGTGCTGTGGCTAGCCGTAGGCGCCGTGTGTTAACAGCCGACTTGTAACTCTATGATCGTGAGGTTAAGTTGTAAAGTCGGTAGAGCACGCATGAGCGTGGTGACAGACTATAAACTTTAACTTTTTTATAGTGAAACACTCACACCCTGCACGTGGAATTTAACGCAAGTATTACCATCGTCGATCTAATAGTACAATAAATAAATAAATAAATATCGCAATCTTCGAGACAAAAGGCACACTAACAAGTTACGAATAGAGTAAAAAAAGAGAAAAGTGATCTCCAATAAGATTTTCTATATAATACTTTCTCCGGTTAGTCAAACACTTAAATAGTACATCAGAATTTCAGACAGATCCACATAGTATTATCGTGACGTGAATTTGCAGGCACATGTAAGAAGTCACGAAGGCAAGTGATTTGGTTAGAAGACAAAATGGCTTAGTCCTTTTTCGGAAACCTTACTTTAAATGTACACGGAAATAGACTCAAGCAGTATTGTCAAGCTGCCATTCTGTGAGTACGGTATATCTCGAGACAAATGCTTTTGTTGGAAGGCAAAACTATACCGTATAAAGTGTATTGTATAAGTAATGTATATAACATCCTTCACCGTGAATGTTGGTTGTCTGATTTGAACTTTTCAAGATTTATATAAAATACATGTATCTGTGACGATGAAGAGAAAGGGCGGGAATTCTGGAAATTATCAACGCCGGTCGGTGTGCGCTGCTTGCCGAGTCTGACCATTTGCATAAGCATATCGCTTTGGAATATTCTTTTGAAATATCTAAATACCACTTATCGACTCCCGTCAACCTATTATGTATTCAACTCCCTCTCTCCTTATTTTTTGAAAACCTTATTAATTGACTGATCGCCGCTGTCAATCAAAAACTCAACCGGCCAATCATCCCGGACCTGGGTTTTCATCTCCAACATGCGCCACCTGTTTTGTTGGTTTTGCGACCTAAACGTTGTAATTACAGCTTCTTCAATCTGTAGTTACGGCGTTTAGATCGCCAACCAATAATTTTATTTTTTGTTACTTGCTACTGGTCATACAATTTGAAAAATAACGCCGTTAAAAATCGAAGCGGAGCTTCCTTTCGAATTTAATGGGTGGGGCCTAGAAGGTCGGTGATCGGGCAAGCGATTGGTCAATTAACTCGAATCAACCCCATTTGACCCCCTGCCTACCACCTTAAAAAACCATTTCGGCTCTCATTTATATCGTTAACAGATTTTCTAATTGCCCTAAAATAAAATGTAGACTATTTGATACCCGCCGAACTTAAAGTTTGTCCCAATTATTGGATAATCAGATTGAGTATATAAAGCTTAAGCGGACAGATTTATCGATCAAATTAACTCTCCAATGTTTGGCATACATGAAGACAATTTATTCTTCTGGCCATTTCCTAATTGATCTATAGCTTCTTTTCCAAACAATTATACTCAGCAAGATGCAGTGTTATTGAATTACGAAATAAGTCATATTATGTTATTCTGAGAGCGGCAATTTAACATATTATCGATGAAAAAGTTTGGCTGTCAATTTACAAATTTTAACTTAAATGCTTTCAGACAATAGAAAGAAGAAGATAAAGCTGATTTTTTTTAATGAAAATGAAACCTCATCCGATAAATCGAAAACAATGATTTTAGTAATTATTGAAAAAGCAAATATTTTCCTCAGCCCATTTCCAGACGAAAAGAAACGTAAGACTTGTCCAAATTGAATTGTTGCAGGCGTAATTTCAAATTCTGCTAAAATTGAAAGATGAGTGCAAAATAGGGTAGAAAACATTGTGAGAAAAAAAATGCCTGATGCAAGCAATTACTCCTTAACCCACAATGTTTTCAAGGGTCAGAAAGCGTCATTGTGCTGTACTGGGTTAAACATTTTTTTAATGCAAATCTGTTAATGACTTGCTTTAAGATCAACCATGACTTCACTTCAAATCCTGTCTCCGCCACTACGTGTGCTTACGTACGATAGTTGGCGGATCACGATTGTCAATCAAAGAACCAATCGACCAATCAAATCATTCCTTTAGACATGAAGCGAACTTCGGTCTCCAATATTGGTCGACATCTTTTTTTTTTTTTTTTTTTTTTTTTACTTGAAGACTTAAACGTTGAAATTACAGGTTATTTGTGTAATATATAGGTCGCCAAACAATTGTTAATGTTATTGCTACAGACTATTACTAACTGCTGTTATGTTACTGACCATATATTTTGAAAACTTACGCCGTTTAACTTCCCAATGTTTTTTTTTAAGATAATTATCTACAAGTACAGTAGGATCCGGTTTTATCGATACTTATGAACCACAAAAAGATATTTAGATAAATGAATTAAATAAAATAATAAATATATGCGTAAATAAATAAACAAACAGCTATACCAATATATCTGAATCTTATTATAAGCAATGTTATTTCTTACAAAATTACGATAGCGTTATGGGCAAAACTTTGCAGCTGTTAAATCTACAAAAGATTTTGTTATATAGTGCAAGTAAAGCCAACTATTTTCTGTTTGTTGCTTAAACTCTTGAAAATCATAATTTCAGGAACTTTTTTCCTCAATAAAAAATTCCTAGAAAACCATGAGTGAAGAGAAGTTTATCGCCAATGTCAGCTCAAACGAAAGTGATGATGATGATGATGACGTTCGTGAATTAGAACTAAAAAGTAATGGAAGAAATGATGGAGGAGATATATTGAAAGAAAGGGAAACGGTTGATAAGGATACAACAAGTGAGAAAGAACACCAGGGACAGTTATATAAAGAGAAATGTCAATCACACGGATGCGTGAACGTGAAATGTGAATTAGATAAAGAAACATGTCGGATAAAGGGTCTCTTTGGACTTAACAATAATATGTGGGCAGTATGCGATTACGAAAACAAATGTATGAAAATCTTTGACTCGACGACAAACACATTGAAAAGATATATACGGTTTACATTGTTCCCCAATGACGCGACAGAAGTTCGCACGAAGCAAAGCAATATCGACCCAGTTACCAACAATAAAAGTCGAAAGTCTGGAGCGCAGGTCGAGCCCCATAAACAGCGTTTAGTAGCTGTTACTCTATCACATGAATACCAAATATGGTTTATAGATATTAACACAGTTCCTGCGAGGAAAGTTAAAACAATTAAAATGAAGAAAGAATGCAATTTCATAGAATTTAGTGACGATAGAATATTTGTAATGTGTGGAGTAGTTGGAAAGACAGAAATTCGCCGTTATCTCCTGGTTTTATCCCCGGAAGGACAACAGCTTAAAGTCATAGATAATGAAATGTTAGTTGGTTACAGTTCAGCATTCACAATCTATAATAGAAGTTTATACTGGACTGACATGAATAACAATAGAATATTATGTATAAATATTGAGACCGGCAAAACAGTATCCCAATTTCCTATAGAAAAATCAGAACCAAACGGAATCACGGTGGACGATAGCGGCAATATATTTGTATGTGGTCGTGGGCTCGAACAGGTCTACAAATTATCTCCGAAGTTAACGAGATCTGAGCCATTAAGTTTAGATGCGGATTATACTCGGTATTCACGTATTCTGTGTTTTTCGAACGGGAAACTGTACATTGCGTACCTACTTGGTTCACAAAATAACACTGTTACGGTGGTTCAATTGAACTCTTTGCCGAAAAATAAGAGCACATCCTTTCTATGCTGTTGCACTTCAGCAAACTAACCCTAAAAGGTCTTTAACCTAATCGATTATAGCAAAACCCCGCTTTTGACGCCCTGTGGAAATATGGAACACTTATGGAAATGGGAGAACTTGCTTGTAACAAGCCAATCCTCTTTTCCCCACAACGTTTTCTTCCTTATTTTTCTACTTCTTTCCTGATTCTAGTACACTTTGAGATATTGTTATCAACTTTTTTTTATCAAAATGAAGCAATGTATTTTTGTCTATGTGTGTACGTGTGGTAATAGGCTAAGTTAAGCCTAATTGAATATGTAAGCCAATGAACCTATGAAAGAGATAAGGAGATACATTGTTTAAAATTAGTAATGAAACTGAGCAACCTAATAACGCTACATGAATCCGTCAATGAAAACAACAACAACAACAACAAAAGTATTCTCCTTATATCCTATACATTTGTTATCATCAAAGGGCATAAAAAAACAAACAATAGTTCGAGTTGGTAATCATCTGGTAAATAGGAATGTATCGACCCTTACTAGAGTGCACGGACTTCAAAGGCTAGATAGGATCAAAGCTTTTCACTCTACGAGATATTATGGCTCTAGCATGTTCCCAATGAATGTACACGGACGGATTGATCGTCTCTGATTCCAGCAAACATTTCGTCACAGAAAGTAACCCATTCCCACACAGTAAAATTTTAGACTGGTCCAAACTGAAAGAAGCTGCAGATGACAATTTCAAGCTGATAGAATTTTAAACTTTTTCATCATTTTGGGTAGAAAACATTGTGGATAATGAAGAAATTGCTTGATACAAGCAATTTCTTCATTTTCCACAATGTTTTCATAAGCTTTTTTCTTGAGGAGCGTAAAAAGGAGGGATTGAGTTGTACTGGGTTAAACGGCGATATTTTGCTAATTTGATGATCTGTTACATGAAACAAATATGAAATAAATCAATAGATGAAAGGTTGGTTGGGTGAGTAAGCTGTAGCTACGACGTTTATGCTGTCAAATTAACAAACAAGTTCAACGTTCACTACCGATCTAGGTAAATTACTTGATTGCTCGGTTGATTCTTTGATTTGCAGCCGTGATACGTCAATGAATATTGTTATATTCTACCTTAATTTCAAATATTGTGTTTTCAAAAATTGTTACACATATTTTCATTACAATAATGTATTTCAAGAGTGCCACGTTTGTGATCTCCGTCAGGGTATTGTCGTTTGGAACATAATTGATACCGGAAAACTGTAAAAGAAAGAAAAAAAGAAGAAAAGTGTTAGAGCCATTTATTTCAGAAAAATAATATTAGATGGAGAAAAGGTCTCGTCAACTTGAGGAAAAAAAGCTTTGGAAAACATTGTGGAGAATGAAGAAATTGCTTGTCACAAGCAATTTCTTCATCATACACAATGTTTTCCATCCAAAAAGATGAAACAATTCAAAATTCCATAAACTTTAAAATGTCGTCTGCAACTTCTTTCAATTTGGACCAGTCTAAATTCTTTCCGTGTGGTAATGGGTTAAACGATATTAGTTTGCATAATATGGTTAGCGAGAGATAGCAAAATACAAATTAACGCTGTAACTACGGCTTTAACAAGCTGTTGATACTTTGAAGTCGTTCTGTAATGAAAATGTACTTTTATAGAACATGTTGGAGATAATCATTTGACTTCATCTCTTGTGAATCTATTGATTGTTTAACCTTTTTTTTCCTACAGCGATGACAATTCAGGTTGAAGTTTGAACTCTGATCGTTGTCCAAATTAAAAAAAGATGCAGACGACAAATATAGTTGATATCCTTTTTTTCTTATTTCCTTTAATGTTCTATTTTTTAATTTTGAGGTTTAAATCATTGTGGATTATGAAGAAATTGTTTTTCGACAACGTTTTTTTTTTCTTTTGGGCTTCACGAATGGGAACTGGTTAATGCATACGAAATCCCATTTTTCTTGCACTACAAAGGCACTTACTGTGCAAGAGTGGACTATTACCATTACGCATAATACGCATTTGCGTAATGCAAAACTATGTCCACTGTCGATAATTATTGTCGTTGAATAAGCATAGCATCGTAACTACAGCGGCTGGAGCACCTAACAATGGATTCCTGATATATCTCGCACCAGTGCCACCATTACATCCTTTCCTAGCCTCCAGCTGCTATCCCACTTAGGTTTTCGATTATCCACGAATGGGTTAGAGAAAAATGCCAGAAAGGATATGTACTGCCGCCGGATATCGAACCCGTGATATCCCATAATTTGGAAGCGGGCTTTGAACTTCATTTTGTTGGTTTGGCAATTTAAACATCGTAACAACGAAGTCAATGACATTTAGGTCACCAACCACCTGTTACGTGTCCCGGATCATACATTTTGCGAGCCATCGGAGGTCAGAGGGCGTGGTCAGCGATCTGTCTATTTAAGGTGCCCTATCTGCCGGGTTCGATCCCCGATGGCGGCATTCATCCTTTCCGACTATTTGTCTCCCATCAATGGGTCTATAATCGTAGACCTATGTAGGATAGCAGCTGGAGGCTATGAAAGGATGTGATGGCGGTACTGGTGTGAGAAATACAAGGAATCCATCGTTAGGTGCTCCAGCCGCCGCGATATAATCGAAAGATTGTTGAAAGCGGCGTAAAAACCCATTCAAACAAAACAAAGCATTAATGTGCCTTATCAGATGGATGGTTTCTGTACTCTTCAGGTCGTCTCTTTTCACGTAAAGGATTAAATCACATCATAATGATATCATACCAGGCGATTTAATGACCATGCAAGATCCAGGACAATTCACAATGGTATATTCACCGTGGCGACACCCAGTGACAACACATCTTATCATGCCTGAAAATGCGAATACAATACAGTAAAACTCGAATTAACCCATTACCAGACGACAAAATTTTAGACCAATCTAAATTTGAAGACGTTGTAGACGACAATTTTTAGAAGAATCCTTTTTTTTTAATTTTTGTGATTCTTTTTCTATAGAAAACATTGTGGATAATGAAGAAATTGCTTGTAATAAGCAATTTCTTCATTGTCCACAATGTTTTCCAAAGCTTTCTTGGGGGGAGGGGGCGTCGTAAAAAAGAATTATTGTGTGAGAATGGGTTGAGCGACCACACAAGGGATGGGCAAAAAGGGATCGGTGAAGAGTATGGTCGCTTATTACATTTTTGTGACGCCATCTTGAATCGATTGGCTCGTTATCTTCCGTTAGGTGGCGTTTTTCAAATACTGACCTATCTAATTTGAGCATTCTGGGTAGTGTAATTTGTGACAACTCGGCCGATTTCGTCGAACTACATTCAAAATGTCAGCGCCCATGAAATGCACCCTTCAAATTCTCGATGCCTCTTCTTGGAGTACAGGTAAGGCATAAATACTTTCGCAATTTAAAAAAAAATAATTTCGGATTAATTGGAGACGACAATTAAGTTAGATCTCGCCACAAATGTAGTTGTTATTTGAACTCTCCACTTGCTACTTTTTGGCGATATGATATGGAGTTATGCGTAGGACGTAGTAATATTTATCCCAATCTGGATAAGTGATACGGTCCCGAAGACAGGTGAATGTTATGAGAATATGACATGCGCAGACAACGCGATTGGTTATCATACATAAATTGATGCAGGATTCCAACTCGATCCTATGTCGTTCATGTCTATCATTCGGGCGATTCAAATGAGTTTAATTTATACAGGATAGGATTTTGTTGCGCTAATTTTTTAGTAATTCTTCAACTTCGCAAAAAAAAACAAAAAAAACCCCAAAAAACTGCTTATTGAAAAAGAACTTTTGCTTGTGGTCTATAGATAAGTGGTCGCCCTATAGAGATGCCCGCGAAGACAAGGTTGACTATAAAAATCCTTGTTTTACCTCTGCAATATAATATAATCATCCGTACTGACCACATTCCGAAAGTAGCCTCAATAGAGCCTTTAATATTATTCGATAAAAAGGCTCGGTACGCTAAAAATGTATACCGATTTCATTAGTCTCGCCTTCAAAATATCAATGAGTTAGCGAAGTTCAATGGTTAATTATTTCCCCGTCATCTGTCAAGTATAGAGAGACTCCGGTTCATATCAACACAAGATCAAGGTGGCCTCTGATTGGACAATAATATTGGAATTCAAAATCAATGATTTTTTTCATGATCTTTTATATTCCTTATTTCAATACGGACAAAGCCTACAATTATGTTGTGTGTGAATGGGTTAAGTAGGAATATAAGAAGCCTACCTTCTGTATAAGCAGTTGTGGAAAGTAGAAATAAAACAGCATAAGCGAACATCTTCATAGCTTCTGTCTAGTCTTACTCTAATTGAGATCAACAGTTTGATAAAGTTCGTCTTATATCAAGCCTTGATTTGTATTCGATGACTCAATCTTAGATCACTATTCTAATATAGCGAGATGATTCTGAAATAAGCAATTGCCATCCGCTTACCTCATGATAAATCATGGCGCCATTGTCTTATTTTTAAGTCTGGACGCGTTTTACAAAATTTAGAAAAAAAAAAGAAAAGAAATAAAAGAAAAGACCTATGTTGGTGAAAAGTTAAAGAGTTTTCTGAAATGAAACGTGATAAGCAAAATGTTAGTAGAATAATAGGTCCATTCTATCAGACCTAAATCACGGCTGTTATATAGAAAATGGATATGCTACATTGTTACAGGCTTTAGTTGTGATAGATTTGGAATATTGTGTTATGATAGCGATTCAACACCTTGTTTTTGCTTTGACTTCAGAAGGAAAAGTTGATATTTGACGAGACCTCCGCAGCGAGAAGCAAATATGAGATATTGTATCGCTATCTTCACATAAAATTCCATTTATCATATACCTAATATTTTATTAAACAAATATGATGAAATTGTGGAAAATGTGTATTTCTACAAGTGTTGCCACTTTCCGTTACCATTCTGATAACGTTTATTCGTATTATGACGTCATCTTTAAATGAAAATGACGTCATCTTAGACTATCTACTCGGAACCATATTTGAAACTATCTGATACGGATGATTCTTTTTCTGGAATGTACATATTTTATTAGAAATATTTATAGGTATATAATAAAACTCAAATATTTTACAATCGATGTAAGGTTGCAGCAGGTTGGTATTTATTTTTATTATTATTATTATTTTTATTCGAAATTCCAAATTCCACATTTTTATCACGATGTTAGTGAGCCTTGGAAAGAAAAGCGTTGGCATGTGAGATCTCGTGTCGTTAAACGAGGTATAAAAATAGATCAATGGAAACTTAAACCCTGCCATATCTCCCATTTCTCAGGCTTATTTATTTGTTTATTTATTGTTTTAGAATATTTTTCAATGTATTATACTACAAAGAAAATTGTATGAATATCTGACTAGAGCCAAACGTACAGCACAGAGGGAATACGTCACCCATGAGCCTCGCGAGCGATATAAACAAAACTTTAAATGGTGGCCAATCCACCCTCGCTTCGTCAGTTGCAAAACTGAGTTTTCAAACAATAAAGCGAGTAACCCCCCTCCCCCCCCCCGAAATGAAGTCTATAGAACTTTATCTATCACTAGGTGTTTTACAAGTTGAAATCCTGTGAATATTTAAGTCGTTACCTCCAATGTAAAATGCATGAGAAATCATTCATACAAATAGCGGCAATAATTGGAGTTCAGAGTTCAATTCCGGGCTGTATGAATGAATAGATTGATCGACTGATTCCTTGATTGACAGCCTCAATAAGAGATAAATTTTGTGCTGTAATTTTCCCTTAATTGAGTTTTAACATTAATGTGGTAAACGTGTGATAATATTGAAGGTCCAATGACACAAGAATATTTTTGGTTTAAAAACATAATTTGAAGATTACAGAAGATCGGTGTCATGACATTTGTATCTCACCATTGGGTAGATAATCGTTAACCTGAGTTGAAAAGCAGATGGAGTCTTGGAAAGGATATTCAGGCAAAATGTGAAGTTTGAACTCAGGTATAAGCCGACATTTGTGTTAATTTTCATGGAAGTTTGGCTGTTTAAACGTCGTAGATAAAATAAGTAGAATTAACGTTAATGTCACCAACCTTCGATTATATTTTTTTGTTACATTTTACTGGCTCAAAATTTCGTCGTTGAAGTCGATCTTCATGTAAGAGGTATTTGATTTCGGCTAACGATAACAGCGTATGGGACCCGCGAAGTCAGTGGATAGGACCCGCGAAGCCAGTGGATGGGGCAAGGGAAGTCAGTGGATGGGGCCCGCGAAGTCAGTGGATGGGGCAAGGGAGGTCAGTGGATGGGGCAAGGGAGGTCAGTGGATGGGGCAAGAGATGTCAGTGGATGTGGCAAGGGAGGTCAGTGGATGGTGCAAGGGAGGTCAGTGGATTGGGCAAGGGAGGTCAATGGAGGGGGCAAGGGAGGTCAGTGGATGGGGCAAGGGAAGTCAGTGGGTGGAGCCAGAAAAATGTGTGCAAGGGGCCAGGGAAGTCAGTGGGTATGGCTAGCCAAGTCAGCAGGTTGAGCAGGCGAGGTCAGTCGATTTGACCAGGGAAGCGTGCAGATGGGACCAGCAAAGTAAGTGGGTGTGGCCAACGAAATCGGATGGTGGGACTGTAATGTAAGTTGTTGGGGCTAACGAATCAGTGGGAGGGGCCAGCGAAGTCAGTTGATGGGGCCAGCAATGTCAATGGGTGGGGCCAGGGGGCCATCAAAGGCAGTGGTTGGGCCAGCGAAGTCAGTTGCCGGTACCAGCGAATTCAGTGTTTGGAGCCGGCAATTAAAGTATTTTAGTACAAATTAACAATGAAATCTTGATACTGAAAAGTGTCACACTTACTGTCTCAAGTGTTTTGTTTGTTTGATTACGAAATCATTTAATGTTGAGTGCTTTAACACAATTTTAGACTGGTTTAACTAAAATGAGGTGGCAAGACCACAAAACAAGGCGGGTTAAAATTAAAAAAAAAAAAAGAGTCATTTGAGGTAAAAAATTGTGAGAAAAGGAGAAACTTGTTAGAATTTCTTCTTTTTTTCTTTTCTTTAAATGTTTTGCGTAGCTATTTTAACAAGTTATATATGGGCAAGAATGACAGATCGTATTGTATTGGGTTAACCGAGTTCCAAATGAACCATCCATTTGAACGTGTACCATTTGTAAGCCCGTCAGCTCGTTCCTCATGTTGTGTACGATATACCCAACAGCATCGCAAATGAAGTCAACGCGATTTTTAATTACCCAAGCGTTATAGTCCTAATGTTTAGCGAGATTGAGCATTAGAAAAATCTTATAAAAAAGTGTAAATCTTCTTAAGTATGACGTTTTAATCATACAGATCAAAGGAAATCATCGTCAAATAACTGCGGTATCTAAACCCTTATCACTTATGGTATCGTCTGTATGCTATCAAAAAATATTCATGCTGTCGTTACTTGGTTTTAGCCTCTAGTCCATAAAGCACGTTACCAATCGGAATTTTCAGTTTTATACTAATATGAGCCTGTATGCTAGTGTGTATAGCTAGCGGAGACAGTGGGCGGGGCAAGCAGTTGGTCAGTTGCCATTTTTGTTAATTGGTTTGGCGACTTAAATGTCGTAACTACAACTTTTCAAGCTGTAGTTACGACGTTTAGGTCGCCAACCAACTATATTACTTTTTGTTACAACCTACTGGCCTTAAATTTCGCCAAATAACACCGTAAAAGATCGAAGTGGAACTTCCTCTTGGAGTTAATGGGCGGGGCCAAGGTAGTCAGTGGGCGGGGCCAGCAATTGATCCATTACTCATGTACGCCCTGTTAAAGTCACCTACAGAGTCAGAGTCTTGCGCTCTAAAGATAAATAGCCACGAGGTGTCATGGGTTCGATCCCCGGTGGTGGCACATATCCTTTCCGACATTTATCTTTCATCAAGTGGTGGATAATTGTTAACCTAAGTCGTATAGCAGCTGGGGACTAGGGAAGGATGAAATGGTAATACTGATACGAGATATACCAGGAATCTATTGTTAGGTACTCCAGCCGCCGCGATTTGACTGAAAAATTGTTAAAAGCGTCGTTAACCCCAAAACAAACAAATCTAAAGATAAATAATGATTCAAACCTTAGGCGATTAGCGCTTATTCTAAATTAACCCAGGGTCTATCCTGCGTGCTGTGTGACAGCGCTCTATACACAAGTGAAATTGTTGGAAATGCCAATCACAGACCCTATATAATTTACCAATCGCCGGCACCACTCATCTACTTTGTAGGCCTGGCCGATTGAACCCAAAAGGAAGTTCCGCTTCGATCTTAAACGGCAATATTTTGTAATAACCATAGCCAGTAGCATGTAATAAAAAGTAAAATAGTTGGTTGGCGACCTAAACGTCATAACTACAGTTTAAATAAGCTCTAGTTACAACGTGTAAGTCGTCAAAAAAATAAAAGGCTTCACATAGATGTCGGCCAATGTCGGAGTTTAAATTTCACTTCCGATCAAAAAGAATGGTTTAAATGGCTGTCATTTTTTCTTTTTCTTTTTTTTTTTTTTTTATTAACAGCCACGATTGGTCAATTTCTTGCATAGAGATGTGTTATTAGGTGGAAATGCGATTGTATCAGAAGGGGTCACGTTAACCTTTTATTATTATGTAGTCCACGGGACTGTATCTTGTTGAAGTGAAATCGACGTAAGATCTACAATCTAAGATGCATCTTGTTGAAGTGAGTGAAATCGACGTAAGATCTACAGTGTAAGCTGCATCTTGTTGAAGTGAAATCGATGTAAGATCTACAATCTAAGATGCATCTTGTTGAAGTGAAATCGACGTAAGATCTACAATCTAAGCTGTATCTTGTTGAAGTGAAATCGACGAAGATCTACAGTCTAAATTGCATCTTGTTGAAGTGAAATCGACGTCAGATCTACAGTCTAAGCATCTATAAATTTTGACCCTAAACCTGTTTTATCCGTTTTACATTTTAGCCTAGACCCGGTGTATCAAATGTACATTTAGACCTACACCCGTTGTACCCGTTTTACATTTTAGCCTAGACCCGGTGTACCAAATGTACATTTAGGCCTACACCCGTTGTACCCGTTTTACATTTTAGTCTAGACCCGGTGTACCAAATGTACATTTAGGCCTACACCCGTTGTACCCGCCATTTTAGTCTAGACCCCTTGTACCCGCTGTACATTTAAGCCTAGACCCCTTGTACCCGTTGTACATTTTAGCCTCAACCCGTTGTACCCAATGTACATTTAGGCCTAGACCCTGTGTACCCAATGTACATTTAGGCCAAGACCCGGTGACCCAATGTACATTTAGGCCTAGACCCTTTGTAACCGTTTTACATTTTAACCTAGACCCCTTTTACCCGTTTTGCATTTTAGTCTAGACCCCTTGTACCCGTTGTGCATTTTAGCCTAGACCCCTTGTACCCGTTGTACATTTTAGCCTAGACCCGGTGTACCCAATGTACATTTAAGCCTAGACTCGTTGTAGCCAATGTACATTTAGGCCCTGACCCGTTGTACCTATTGTAGATTTTAGCCTAGACCCCTTGTACCCGTTGTATGATTTAGCCTAGACCCGGTGTACCCAATGTACATTTAAGCCTAGACCCGTTGTAGCCAATGTACTTTTCGGCCTAGACCCGTTGTACCCATTGTAGATTTTAGCTTAGACCCCTTGTACCCGTTGTACATTTTAGCCCTGACCCGGTGTACCCAATGTACATTTAGGCCTAGACCCGTTGTACCCAATGTACATTTAGGCTTAGACCCGTTGTACCCATTGTAGATTTTAGCCTAGTCCCCTTGTACCCGTTGTACATTTTAGCATATAACCGTTGTACCCGTTGTACATTTTAGAATAGAACCGTTGTACCAATTGTACATTCAAATCTAGACCGTTTTACCTAAAAGCAGTTCCACTAAAAGTTCATTTTTCTCCTTTTGGCGTAATGTTTTCGAATTTTGACGAAATCTAGAAGCCTAAATCCTGTTCTGCGCAATGGCAGACCACTGCTGCATTGTATTCATGCGTGCTAATAGATTTCTCTAGCGACTGTTTTTTTTTTAGTGATGAGGTTTGAAATGCCCCCACCTCGAGCTAGGCCGTACAGATTTTAGGAATTTTCAACGGTTGTTGTGTTCGATGTAAGTTTGTCGAAAAGTATTGCTGATGGCATTATTATCCTAGGATGAATTTCAACGTAATTGAACGCTCTTTACGTTGAAACCAGGTTTGAATCCCAACACACTTGTGAAAACAGTTATATACTGCCAAAACGCACTCTTTTTCCTCTAATTGTAATTAGTCAAAATCGAACAGGAGTGGTACTTTTACTGGGTTATGTAACGCCTTTCATATGTGTGCGAAATACTGTTCAAAGCAAAAATATTTTTATGGTTAATCCTAACACTTTACTTTTTTTTCCTTTTCTTTTTCAAATTTTAGACTTGTCAAATATCTAAAGGGTAACAGACGACACGATCATATAAAGTATATGTTTTTTTATGTTCTTTTTTTAAAGTAACTATCCCCCATATAAAAGTTAATAATGTGGGGGGAAATGCTGACTAATTAATAGAAATCGCACCTTAATCATCATTAGAATTCTAAAATAATAATAATAATAATAATAAAAAAAAAAAAGAAAACTATCACATCGACATTGTGTATCGCCTTTATGTTTAATGTATAGAAAACACACATATAAAGCGATATGTAACCTGTTCTGTACAATCTCACAATTATTGCACAAATAAAATTATATGAAATAGTGCTATTAAAGAAAGGTGGATAATCAATGTGTATTACGTCACAGAAATGCATTTAACTGTCCGACCTATCTACCAATCAAATAATAAATCTGCACCGGAAGTGAACTTTGAACTCTCAATCAAAGAATCAATCTACCATTCAAATATTTAGTTTAAACCGGAAGTGATCTTTGAACTCAAACATTAGCCGACATTCATTTGAAGCATTGTTATTTGTTTTGGCAACTTATACGTCGTATACGACTTGAAAAGCTGTAGCTACGACGTTTAGGCTGCCAAACTAACCGCTTTACATTTTTATTATATGTTACGTGGCATAATTTTTGCAACATTAAGGCGTTTAATATCGAAGTGGAACCTCATGTAGGAGTGCAGTGTGCGTGACCAATAATTTGTTGATCGACGGATCGCTTACCACGCCACTGACCTCCGATAGGCCGTTTGACTTATATATCAAACGACATTATTTAGACAAATAAGTCGATCCAACGAGATAATCATCCTACCAGGTTACTTCTCTAGAGTGGCATCCATTTTAAAGTTATATATAGTTCAAAGAAATAGAAATAAATAAATATAGATAAATAAAATAAAGACCGAATCGGATTGGTAGTGTCGTTCCCACGAAATATCAATTAGTCTTCTTTCTTCCTTTTTTTTAAAGAAAAAGAAAAACGTAAATGTTTTAGGAGTTTAGGACTTACAAAAAGAAAGTAAATCGATTAAAACAAAAACAACATAAAATAAAAAAAAAAAAAAAATGTGGAAAACAGAAAATGTTTACGAAGTTTTGTTTATATATTTATATGAAAAAAACAAAACAAACAAAACAAAACATAAAAACACCCCGCACATATCACCTCTATACCACCGTAGTTTTGACATTTCATAAAATCCATCTATTTCGAAAATATACATTTTGACAAGTTACTGTCACAATAGGAGGTGACGGTTAGCAATCAGATACGAGACTAATTAACCCTTTCCCACACAGTGAAATTTTAGACCCGTCCGAATTGAAAGAAGATGCAGACGAACATTTCAAATTGATTGATTTTTAAATGTTTTTATATTTTTTGATAGAAAACATTGTGGATAATGAAGAAATTGCTTGATACAAGCAATTTCTTCACTTCCAAAATGTTTTCTCAGGCTTTTTTTTCTTGAGGGGCGTAAAAACGAGGGCATGTGTGGGAATGGGTTAAACAAAACGCGAGTCGTTTGTGCCCGACCTTAATTGTAATAAATCTGGTTAAGACTTTGAAGTCATCCGCCAATGAAAACGATTTAAATAATCGTCATAGTTCAAGTGTTCAATCCGATTCCAGATGATTGTCTTAATTGGTGAACCGTTTTTATGTTTGTCAATAAACCAATCGCTGGCCCCGCCTACTTACTCCTTTGGCCCCATACATTGACTCCGACAGGACGTTCCACTTCGATTTTGAACGGCGTTATTTCTAATAACCCAGTAGAATCGTTGGTTCAACTTGAATGGGTTGAAGTTACGACGTTTGAGTCGCCAAACAACAAAATTGTTCCACAAAAATGGCGGCCAATGTTGGAAATTAAATCTCGATTCCGGATTGAATTAATAATTTGATTGGTCGATATATTCCTATGTTGACAGTCACGATCAGTCAGTTGTGTCTGGCGAAAAAATAACCCCATTTCAACCTCCATTGTTTTAAACCCATTCCCACACAGTGACTTTTTTGGACGCTGCGCCAGATAAACAACTGGAAAATATTGTTTGAAATCAAGAAATCGCTTGTAAAAAGCAATTTCTTCAATTTACAAGTGTTTTCTGCCTAGAAAATTGAAAACATGTAAAATTTCCTACACTTAAAATTGTCGTCTACAACTGCTTTCAATATGGACTAGTTTAAAATTTTGCCGTCTGGTAATAAGTTAAAAGAATTACTTGAGGTGTTCAATTCTACAATGTTATTTCGGCTAAGAAAGAAAATCAGTTTAAATTGACTTGGAAAGAAATATCTTTTGAAAAAGAATTATCGCGCCAAAGAAATGTTTACAAATAAAAGAAATTAAAACAACAAGAAAAGGGGAGGTGGTGTAAGAAATTCTTAATGTTTCACACCATCCCCTATAATTTCTCGGAAATGGCACGGAGAAGCCGTTTTAAAGTGATTTTTAGTCCCCGATCCGGGCGATCTGAAGGAGCAGGTGTAGACGCAGGCGTTGGAGGAGGCGGAGGAGGTGCAGGCGCTGTTGAAGGAGCAGACGTAGGTCTAGGAGTAGGATTTGTAGCCGGTGCGCTCTGAAACCAGAAAATGTTAAAGTTTTTTTTCCAATATAAAATAAAATAAACGAATACACAAAATCGTCATGAAATTCGAATGTTTGACCGCTGCTGTTTAAATTTACTCAATTTCTTTACCAAATATATTGCAAGTTTCTCAAACAATGGGAGCATTTTTTCTATGCACACATACATGAGTGCTTCACTAGTTGCACTAGGTGCACATAGCTACAACCGGTTCGAGCCTTGCAGTCCAATTCTAATTTCGTTCGGAGAAAAATTTGTTCTTTGCCTTTGTTGTCTAGGTTGTACATTAGAAAAGTAAAGTTGTACAGGGGTATAAACTTACAAATGGGGGATTCGTTTTCTCTATTATTACCAAATTTGTATTGATTTTGCACGAAAATGAAATAATTAAGCTTCAGACAAAACACCCTGATCCCTTTTACTGAGTCACGGAAAGTGAGCGACGAAGACACGAACGTATACTTTTTGGGGGAGGGGTCGGGGGCATAATCCTCAGCATGCTCCAGGATTTTTTTCGAAATAATGTTGTCGCTTTGATCGATCTGTGAGTAAAAATTTAGGCTCTTTCGAGAACGGGCCTAAAACATCTCTTTTTCCACAGTAAATGTAATTGAACCACAAAAATGATATCCGCCAGTCATGGAACGAATCACTAGAGTGTCATGTTGTGTTTTCAAGGTTGGTTTTTACAAAATTTATTTTGATTCCCGATGTTTTTCTATGTATTATACCCTCTGTTAAAATGGCAATTCGTTAAACATAATATTCTGATGAATAATGTAACTTGAGATTTCAATATGCATGTATATGTTAAAATTCATTATTGCGGGTAAGAATGATTATTTTGTACTTCTGACAACCTCGTTTAATAATGATATATGAAACATAACTAAATGTCTCAAATAACGTTTCTCTTTTTTCAATGTAAATGTTTAGTCGACTCAAACTTTTTATCATGTTGATCATGGTGTAAAACTTTTCAAACAAGGGGGGTGGGGGTTTACAATTTTCGTCTCATTTTGGAGACTTTTCTTCGCACGAAGTGCCTCTCGGCGAGCTATTGTGATTGGTCATCGTATGGTGTCCACCCGTCCATCTGTCCATCTGTTCACAATATGAAAAAAAAATCCTCCTAAACTAACTATGGAATTTCAACCAAACTTCATAGAAATGATTCTTAGGTCATTTTCTTTCAAAATGCTTAAAAGAATTCTAATCCATGAAGAACTTTGGTTGCCTTTGCAACCAAGTCAAATAACTTTAAAAAATTCTTCTCCTACCAAACTATAAGGCCTATAGTTTGATGTTTGGTATATAACACCATCTATTGACCCTCTACCAAAATACTTCAAAGAATTGCCGTAATCTGAAAATGAGCCCCTTTCTGTGTGATTCCTGATTTTACAAGGTCATAATGAAGGAAATCTTTGAAAATCTTCTTCTCACAAACCATAAGGCCTATGGCTTTGATATTTGGTAAAAGGAAGGCATCATCTCTTGTCCTTCTACCATAATACCCCAAAGAATTACCGTAGTCTGAAAATTAGCCCTTTACTTCTCGATCTGTGGTTATATTTAGGAATAAAGAAAGAAATCTTTGAAATTCTTCTCCGAGACCATGAGGCATAAAGCTTTGATATTCGGTATAAATCATCATCTATTGACCTTCTACTTAAGCAATTTAAAGAATTACCATAGTCTGGAAATTAGATTTTTTTCTGTGTGATCCCTGATTTTTCATAGGCATATAGAAAGAAATCTTTAAAAATCTTCTTATCCCAAACAATAAGGCCCAGTGCTTTGATAGCAGGTATAAATCATCATCTCTTGACCAAAATACTTCAAAGAATTACCGTAGTCTGAAATAAGCCCTTTTCTGTGCGGTCCCTGATTTTACATATAGGAATAAAGAAGGAAATCGTTGATTTTTTTTCTCCCAAACCATAAAAGCCTACAGCTAGTATAGATCCTATTGACCCCTTACCAAAATACTTCAAAGAATTCCCATAGTCAGAAAATTAGGTATTTTCTGTTCAATCCATTATTTTAGATAGGGGCAAAGAAGAATATCTTTGAAAAATTTCTGCTCCTAAACCATCAGACATAGAGCGTTGATATTTGTCAAGCAATCTGTTTAGTCTTTCAAAAGAAAATCTGCACTATTTTTCGCTTTTACTCTAACGTTATTCTTGATACTATCGATAACTGGTGCGGCATTATTAGTTTTTACCAATAGCTTTTTCATTGGTGAGGCGAATGCCACAGCACCTAATTTCATTGGTGTGGCATGTCGCATGTCGCACCAAGCGAAATTTTTAGTCTATGCCCATGAAGAGAGAAAGAGAGAGAGAGAGAGAGAGAGAGAGAGAGAGAGAGAGAGAGAGAGAGAGAGAGAGAGAGAGAGAGAGAGAGAGAGAGAAAGAGAGAGAGAGAGAGAGAGAGAGAGAGAGGGGGGGAGAGAGAGAGAGGGAGAGTGAGAGAGAGAGAGAGAGAAAGAGAGAGAGAGAGGGGAGAGAGAGAGAGAGTACGTCGTACTCCTACTATGGGGTCCGCGGTTAGATCCCGCGGTTAGATCCCCGGCCGAGTCAAAGATCCTTTCTGATATTTGTTTCCCACCAATGGGATGATAATCGTAAACCTAAGTCGAATAAGCAGCTGGAGGCTCGGATAGGAAGTAAATAGTAGTACTTGTGTGAGAAATACCAGAAATCCATGGTTAGGTGATCAAGCATCAGCGATATGACTGAAATACTGTTGAAAGTGGCGATAAACTCTATTCAATCAAACAATCTAATCAAGTTTTAAACTAGCTAAAGAAAGCAATATTTACACTTTATACCTGAACCGGTCCTGCACGTGAATTCGCACACTTACATCCTATACTTCTTGCAAAGACACAAACCACAAATGATATCAGGACTAAAAGCAGAAATGTAGGCTGAAAAAAAAAGTGTTTTTGGTTTGAGTTATGTTAATCCACTCCGAAGCTGTATCGTTTTTACGCCTCTCAAGAAAAAGACGCTCCTAAGAAAGGACGTTTTGGAAAAACAAGAACTTGCTTGTTACAAGCAAATTTCATTTTCACAAAGTTTTCTCTGAAGAAATGTAAGCATTTTTCTTAGAAAAAAAAAATACGTAAAAAAATCCTATGTTGTTGGAACTCATTAGAATCGTCTTAATGAGACGATTCTGATGACTTCCAACAACATAGGATTAAGAGTGAATTCTATAATAATTTCTTTTTGCAGTCGAATCTTCTACATATTTTTCATAATAAAGCGTATTAAACGACCATTTTTTTAAACGACCACTTTTCGGTCGTCCCTTCAGAGGTCGTTTAATACAAGATATAGATGTACTGTACTCAATAATAAGGACATTAATCCATTATAATCTGTAAACAATATCTTGGTACAATTGTCATTCAGTATCATTATGGAAACTGCGTAATAAAAGTGTTTGACTTTTGTTTGTAGTTAAAATAAGTGGAAATCAAAGTACTTAAATGTACTGTAAGCTAGCATAGCATTGTTTTGTTCAGTAATCTTCGTTGTCACGTGTTATCATAATATAGAAACGAGTTTTATGCCCCCCCCCCCCAGAAAATAGTTCTGGAAAAAATGTGGAAAATGAAGAATTTGCTTCATTGTTTTCTATTTAGAGATCATTGTTTTCTATTTAGAGATATATTTTAGAATATTCAACAATTTGAAATTGTCGTCTGCAACTTCTTTGAAGACTAGGTCTGATTAGAGTCATTTTGAACACGATGTGCTAAAGTGAGCTGAAAATACCTAGGAGATGAACTTGCATTTAGAGTTAGCAATATTCCTGAAATACATAAATAAAACAAACACTTTATTTTTTCTTAAAAATGTGATGTGATTCTACATCTTTAATGATTATCCAATATATTATATATCTCCTTTCTTTCTGTCCATTCACTCATCAAGTTTTGATAATTTTGCAAAATTCAGAACACTCACACGAATGTACTATACATCAAGCCCCGGCTTTCAATTAGTCATATCTCGCCTTCATCCTTCTTGCCTCAATCGTGTGTATTAATTAATACTCGCAGTCGTGTAATTCGGCCCGATCTACTTTCTATGTGGCAGAATATTACATTTATTTCGTTAGATGTTTTTAAATTAAACTCTGCGTGGGTTGAAATTTTACCGTGGGTAACTTTAGCCTAAGATTGCTACGCAATCTCAGGCCATAAATTGCCTTATAACAACTGAATGAATAGAAAAAATTCTATCCCTTTTCTAAAAAATCCAGTATTTTACGTCACTTTTACTTGAGAAAACATTGCGGGGAAAAAAGTAATTGTTTGTAATTAGAAATTTCTCGATTTCCATCAGTTCTTCTACCACATTCGGTGGTTTCATTTCAAATTGCATCCCTTTAATTTTGTTGTCTGCAACCTCTTACATGTCAAAAGTTTCGCACACACACACACCAAAAAAAAAAACTGGGAAAGGTTTATACCCCTCCCCCCCCCCAAAAAAATGGTTTCTTGTACTGCAGTATCACCTTCATATCCATTTTTCCTCGAATATCTATTTTATAAGAGGTTAGAATTTGTAACCAAAAACTTCTCGTAGCGGCTTCTATGATCCTCCGGTTATTTCTGAATTGGTCTGCAAAATAACAACATATGTCGACTTAATCATTATTTGTGATCTATCCATCACAGAAATATGAGTCGCATGGAGAAGACGTGTAAATATTTTAAAAAAGGGATCGGGTTCACAAAATTTAAATCTTTTATATATGCATGTATAACAGTCGTCATTAATAATCTTCAATACGACAACTGACCAATCGTTGCTGCCAATCAAAGTTCAGTCGACTAATCAAATCACTCACTTTGCAAGAATTGAGTTTGAGCTCCTACATCGGCCTTTTTTGTTAAACCTTTTTGTTGGTTTGGCGACTTAAACTTAAGCTACAACTTATTCAAGCTGTAGTTAAGATTTTTGGGTCACCATTCTACGTTTTTGTTTATGCTAATGTCCATTAATTTTTGTAAAATAATATCGTAAAATATCGAAGTAGTACTTCCTGTCGGAGTCATTGGACGGTGCCAATAGAGGAAGTGGGTTTGACAAGCGATTGGTCAATTGACGGATCGTCACTGTTTATCAAATGAACAACCGACCAATCAAGACATTCCTTTAGACCGGAAGTGAACTTTGGACTCCAACATTAGCTGACATATATGTGATGTTACTTTTGCAAATTAACGCCGTTTGATATTGAATTGAAACATCCGGTCGAAGCTCGGTGGGCGTGGCCAGAGATCCTTCATTTATCACTATCAGCCGAGAATTTCACGATATAATTCTGATATGGTTTATCATTTTTCTCATTTTCAAATGTTTTCCATTTTATTCTTTTTTTTGTGTGTGTGGCGAGTTACAAATGAAGAGACAAGCTGTTGTCATCTTACAATTAAAGAGCCTGGTTGAATTTTGATTTGGTGGTTATCAAAGTATTGAACAGAGTGGAAACATTTTTCTATTCACGAACCGGCTGAATTCCGAAGTGTGATTAACGGAATATATTCAACCCCATTTAACTCTAAACAGTGACAACAACATCAACATCACAAATCTCTTTATTTCTTATAATTTGATACAACAAAGGCATTTACCATGGACAATTTCTAATAAGTAAAATATTTTATCAGTTTCAACCATTCCCACACATTCCCTTTTTAACGAACTTAAAGAAAAGCAATTTCTTCATTTTCAACCTTGTTTTCTACCAAATAGACTGAGATACCCAAAATTCTCTCAACTTGAAATTGACGTCTGTAACTTCTTTGACTTTAGACCAGTCTAAAGTTTTGCCATGTGGTAATCGGTTGAGACAGTTTTCAGGGAACTACTTTCTTCGCAAGAATACAAAATAAGTCTGTTTTAATTTATTCCATTTCAGGATGTAAGAAACTTTTTTTTCAGGCAATCAAAGTTCACCATTTTCGATAGAAACAGATGTCTTTAAATTAGTGTCATTCGCCTTCAAATATAGAATAGGTTTTGTCAAATGAATGTTTTTAAATAAAGTGAAGTAGTTGTATATCAGAACGTGTCCAATTGAGGGATCGCAGTCATCGCCCACTGACTCTCAGTTGGTCGCGCCCACCAAGCTCCTAAAGGAAGTCCCACCTCGATATTAAACAGCCTTATTTTGCTAAATTACAGCTAGTGGCACGTAACAAAAAAAGTAAATTGTTGTTTGGTTGGGCGATTTTGACGGCGCAATTACAGGTTGAATAAAATGTAGTTACAACGTCAAAGTTGCCAAACCAACAAAAAAAGCTTCAAATAAATGTTGGGTAGTACGGGGAGTACAGTGCCTAATTCCCGTCTATATAAATCATTTGATTGGTGAATGATTCTTTGATTCTTTGATTGACAGCTGCGATCGATGAAATGTTAGCTAGGACGTGTCATCAGTCTAGTATCTGGATGCTAGCTATCATCATTTATTGTGATGGATATTCATCACAAGTTTCATATTTATTGTGATGCTTAACCGTTACTGGCTAATATCAAAGAAAAATCTAAAGATATCCTTAAAAAGAATGATGACTATCCGTCACTGTTAACAAAAAACTTGGGACTGTTATTCATCACAAGTATTGGAATTCTGAAATTCTTAGGCACTTTGTAAAACCGTGATAGGCTTTAAAAACGGTGATGACCAAGTGCATCACGGTATTACGTGTATTTGTTTTGTGTTGACGAACTGCATACCGATTTTATTTACACGACAAGGTATTCATTCAACTTTAAATGCTATTCTACGCATCCAAGGTCATCGTTTTAGACATGTTAGACAATAAATCATGTCTTGCTATAGAATAAAGTAAGGTCTTGGATTCGAAATGGAGGGATTTTCTTTATAGTTCATGTAGACATCTAAAGAAATGTTATTCCTGGTTTTGACAGGGGATAAAATTTATTTTTGAGAGGGGTTGGGATTACATTTTGACGATTCGCCGTCACCATACACGAGGGGGGGGTGTTGACAGTTAGCCATCAGATACTTGACTGATCATACAACATTATTGTACATGCTGTATGGTAAGGGACAGAAAACAAATAGAAAACCGCTGGTGAGTGACCTCATTACTGTAATTGTAGTTCAAATAAACTGTATTTACGACGTCTAAGATACCCAAAAGTGTTATTGTTGACATAGATGTCTGTTTTCAATATCACAGCCTCTTCATTTTAAGCATTTTTTCTATTTTGAAACTTATACAGCGTAACTCCATGTTATTAAAGCTCTAAATACGACGTTTATGTCGCCAACGAAAACTTTATCTTTAATGTAAAATATTATTGGCGATATATTTTGTAGAATAACACCGTTTAATTCAAACCAACAAACAAGTTTCACAAATAAGTCGGCTAATGTCGGAGCCGCCGTCATGGCGCAGTCGTTAGCGCGTCAGACTCCTAATCTACAATTATGGGATGTCATGGGTTCGATCCCCGGCGGCGGCACATATCCTTTCCAGCATTTGTCTCTCACCAAGGGGTGGATAATCGTAAACCTATGTGGGATAGCAGCTGGAGGCTAGGAAAAGATGTAGTGATAATACTAGTGGGAGAAATACCAGGAATGCATTGTTAGGTGCGCCAGCCGCCGCGATATGACTGAAATACTGTTAAAAATGGCGTTAAACCCTATTCAAACAATCAATCGGCTAATGTCGGAGTTCAAACTTCACTTCCACAAAAAATAAATTATTTGAATGGTGGAGTATATTTTTATTTGAAGTAACAAAGCAGTAACAAGAGCTGATCCAACTGATCCTCTGTTTTATTTTGTTATCTGCAACCTCCTCCATTAGAGAACAGTTCATACATTTGATTGATACTGAACCGGGTGTTAACTTTGAACTCCAACATAGGCCGACATAGATGTGAAGATTTTTTGTTTTTTGCGACGTAACGCTTATTCAAGTTGTAGGTACGACGTTTCGCTCCAAAACCAAGCTTTTTACTTTATGGTTTCATATTACTGGTCATATATTTTGTTAAATAAGGCCGTACAACCAATTTCCATACAATGACGCGTTTTGCCGTCCATTAAAATAGACAATTGGGAAAACATCGAGGGAAATATAGTAATGAGCAATTTCTCACAATGCTTTCAATCCAGAAGATTGAAAAAATCTAAAGTTTCATATACATTGAATTCTCGTCTGCAAGTCCTTTCATTTTGGACCTGCCTGAACTTTGCCACCTGGTAATGAGTTAATTGTCAGTGGGCGTGACCATCGTTCTGTCAGTCACCTCTATTCTTAACCCATACCCACTCAGTGACGCTTTTAGACGCCCCCAAGATAAAAAACTTTGACAACTTTGTGGAAAATGAAGAAATTGCTTGTGACAAGCAATTTCTTCATTGTCCACAATGTTTTCTACCTCAAAAGTAAAAGAAATAAAAAAAAAAAGCATAAGCTTTATATTATCATCTGCAACTCCTTTCAATTTGGACCAGTCTAAATTTAGTCGATTGGTAATGGGTTAAATTTGAGGGTATAGATTGAAGCAAAATAAATGTTTTCATTACATTACTATAAGCTAGCGCGTCGAAGTCCTAATCATTGGGTCCCGGGTTCAATCCCCGGTCAAGGCAAATATCCTTTCCAATATTTGTCTCCCGTCACTGGGTGGATAAGGTTTAAACCTAGGTGCAATTAGTAGCTCGGAAAGGATGTAGTGGTAGTACTTGTGTGAGGAATACAGGAATCCATCGTTAGGTGTTCCGGTCGCCCCGATATGACGGAAATACTGTTAAAAGTGGCGTTAAACCCCATTTAAACAAACAAATAGTACTAAGCTACATACGTCATAAATTAGTCTCGTGAAGACCCTAGGGTTATACTTTTATCAATAATGCATTTTTTTTTCTCTTTTTTTTCAATGCTTGCTTCAAGTGTTTTTAAATCCTAATAAATCAAAAGGTTATTTCAATTCATGCGTGATCGCTCATCCTCGTTTCAAAGGGCATTCAGTCTTTGCTTATAAACGACGATCGTGTCTTTTTTTTCTTCTTCTTCTTTTTTAAGAGATGAGGAGAATATTTTTTGTTTTCATGGAAGTATGAACCGAAAAAGCTAATCACACTATATGAATAAGCGAAGCATAAAATATTCTCTTCATTTCTTATAATTTAATAGCATCGAGCAAAAACAAAAGCTTTACAAATTTTGATACCTTTTTGTATAGGACTATTTTGTGCGGAAGCATACAAATCGCTGTGTGCTCAAAATTATGTTTATGGAGTTATGAATATTTTTTTTCGACCAATCAGCACGCCCGATTATGATAGACGAAACTGAAAATTAAATCATTAAAGTGTAACAAGCAATTTCTTCTCTCCCAACAATAATTTCTATACTTTAAACTGGTTATTTTTCCATTCAAATAAGGCATGAAAAAATAGCTGCGTTTCCGCTAACGGGCTAGAAAAAAGAGGGTAGGTAGGTAGGCGATTTTTTTTCTAATTTTTTGCTGCGGAAAATACAGGGTAGGTAGGTAAATCGTTATTTTTCTTTTTTAAATTATGTGATTTGGATGCGTAAATTGAGCCTAAAGCTAACAATGGCCAAGGGCCATAACTTACCAATTCTAAGTGACAGAGTTAAATTTCTTGCTAAAGACACATCTTCACAATATAATCTGTAAGTGTACTAAGTTTAGATATGCAAACAGCAATGGACTAGGAGATGGGGGCCAGGACAAAATTAAAAAGTTAACTAGAGTGAAAACGAGGTCAAAATGGCCATTTTTGGCATTCAATGGCAGATAACTCTAGAGTTTCTGGTCCAATCATAATTCTTTGAAGTAATCTGATGGAGGGTCACCCAAGGATCATTCCTGAGAAGTAGATCTAGCATACTCACTTTCTTTTTCTCCTTGACGGAAAAGCCCGGCCCTGGGCCATAAGAACTTCGAAAGAGTTGGTGGCTTTAACCGTTGCTTCATTTACAACAGAATTGATATCAATGTCCATATTTGAGATACAATTCAACCAAAGCCGGTAATCTCAGCGACCGTGTTGTCCGATTTTTTTTTAAATAAATGTAGTTTAATAGATTCAATGAAAACCGGTATTAACTTTATCGAAAACGAAACCGAAAGTAGAACATGAAATTATATTTTCCATTCAACCGTATTGGTCATTCAACAATATGTGGCTAATGCGACGAACAAACCAGTACTTTAACAATAAGTGATTGTGAAGGTAAGTTTCTAACAGCCGACGTTTTCTGGAAATATTGAAAATATAGGATGGGTGTGAATGAATGCCGACGCTTTGCTGAGTTTTTAATGGATTAGATAACAAGTTTATGGTAGTCGGTATTTTCTGTGTATAAATTCGTGTCTTACTTGTAATACTACCTCATTTTTTTGCAAATTCCTTTCTTTTTTGTCCAGAGGTATTTGATTAATTAAACAACTATTAATCCACTTGACGAGAGCTTAGGCCGCAGTTCGGCACACATGTTTTCCGACATAAACCAGTTATTTTTATGCCCCCGCATCGATAAGATCGGGGCATATTGTTTTACCGGTGTCCGTCTGTCTGTCTGTTCGTCTGTCTGTCCGTCTGTCTGTCTGCAAAACTTTACCTGCCAACTAAACATTTTCCTATAACTTCAACCCTGATTAAGTTACAATGCTAATATTTGGTATGTAGATCTCAACAAGGCGCAACTGAGGAAGGTCATTTCATCAAGGTCAAGGTCAAAATTTTAACCCTTTTCCTTAAAACAAAGAAAAAAAAACGATAAAAAACACCCGTTTCTAACGAATTCCTGTTTCGGGGGCATAGTGATTCACAAATACATCTTGTTATTTATGTATTTACTTATCTATTCGATATTTTTTAGTATCGATACCGTGCAATTTTAAGCCCTTCTAAATAAACTGACGGATCGCAAGTGTCAATAAAAATCTCTCTATCAACCAAATCATTCATTTAGACCGGCTGTGTCAACATTTCTATTGGTTTGACTATCTAAACGTCGTACATGTTTTTTTTAGTTGTAGTATATACTTATATTAAATATCCACATTGCAAATATCCGACGTTTATCAACGTCACAGAAACATCAGATCAGCAGCTCATTGCGTTGTAAAATTGTTGGTTGGTGACCTAGACGTCGTAACTACAGCTTGAATAAGCTGTAGTTACGACGTTAAGTCACTAACCAACAAAAAATGTTGACAAAATTGGCGGCCAATGTTGGAGTTAAAAGCTTAGGTCCGGACTGAAAAAAAATAAATAAATATATGATTAGTCGGTCCATTCCTTGATTGAGAATCGCGATTGGTCAATAGGTGGCTCGGGCTAAACCATTTGGTTGAGTTCTTGTGTGTCACAAATTGGGAATTAATTTAGAAAATAATCGCTATACAAATTGAACCATAATTAAAGATCCCTACATTATTCATTATTTCCACATATACATTGTAATTTCTATTGTTAAGTGGGTTAATACCATTGCATGTTTTGTATAATGTTTTAAATATCGACGATGAACCGTACGTGTTCAAGTCGTCATCTTGAATAAAATTTCTATTCTTTTCTGTGTTTAAATTTGGTTCGCAAGCCGCGGTCATATAATTGAAATATTGTTGACAGTTACCTCAAGCCCCATATCGCAATTGGGTGTGCAAAAAGTCGTAACTACAACTTTATTTAAGCTGTAGCTACGATATTTTGCACGCCTAACGACGATATAATCAAACTGATAAATTTCTTAAAATGAGAATTTACCATGTATAATTCATTTGAAGGTAAGACAGTTAAACAGTCGCCGTCATAGCACAGTTGGTAGTGCGTCGGGCTGTCGATCTAGAGCTCCCGGGTTCGATCCCCGACGGCGGCACTCATTCTTTCCGATTATTTGTCTCCCACCAATGGGTCGATAATCGTAGACCTATGTGGGATAGCAGTTGGAGGCTAGGAAAGAATGTGATGGCGGTACTGGTGTGAGAAATACCAGGAATCCATTGTTAGGTGCTCCAGGCGCCGCGATACAACTGAAAGATTGTAAAACCCCATTCAAACAAACAAAAGACAGTGAAACAGGAAGTATTCTATAATATAACTCGCTACAATGTGTGAATTGAAATTTCGAAAAGATAACAAAAGTTTTCTTATCAAGTCGAAGCAAGTGATTAATATACACTATTGGATTCACTGCAGTTAGTAGGAGCGTAAACTAATTCATGCGATATTTGTTAAAGTGTAAGTAGATTTTTCCTCGAAAAAGAAAATAGTTTTTGGTTTATTTATTCGTCGTTAATGCATACAAAGTATGTTAATTTGATGTAAACTAGCACGGCGAATGGAACCCAGATAACTGACTGGAATTTTAATCTTTTCTTTCTATAAATCCAAAAATAAAACAAGGGTGCCAAGATGACCTTTGATCACCCATCGGAATTCACTTTTACAAGCTAACAAATCAACTCACATTTGAAAGCAATGAGGTATTTTACAAAGTCAAATAGATATAAAAGCAAAAGGTTTGGATTTAGTGAGAAGAAAGGTTATATTTGCCATACATGCCATCATCTACAATATTCAATGAGAGTTATTCCTCACACAAGTACTACCACTACATCCTTTCCTGGCCTCCAGCTGATATCCCACTTAGGTATACGATTATCCACCCATTGGTGAGAGACAAATGTCGGAAAGAATATGTGCCGCCGCCGGGGATCGAACCCATGACATCCCATAATTGAAGATTATGAGTCTGACGCGCTACCAACTGCGATCTGGCGGCGGTTTCTTTCATGACAATACAAGCATTAGGGTCGATGAGCATTAGATAATCAGAACGATGTTACATTGCTTTCGAAGAAGACGAATCTCCGCTGTCAATTATATAATAGATTGACCAATCCGATCATCAATTTAGACTGGAAGTGAACTCTGATCTACGATATTGACCGATAGTTATGTTAGGTTTTGCGACATACACGTCGGTACCACAGCTTATTAACTTCGCGAAATAAAGCGGCTTTATGTTTAAACCGAACTTCCTGTTGGAGTTCATTGGGCGTCTCCAGCGATTGGTCACTACAGTAGTTCGATATAAACGGTGATAAGAACGCTGACTTAAATTAATGTTTAAATACGCATTTCTTTGGTACTATGTAACTAACTATGAAGGATAAACCCTGAAAATGTTGATTTATGTGAAGGTTTGCACTTGTTTTGGCTTTGCAATATTATAAATTTAAACCATTCCCACACAGTGACGTTTTTGAACGCCCCCCAAGAAAAACAATAGGGAAACATTGTGTAAAATGAAGAAATTGCTTGAACAAGCAATTTCTTCATTTTACACAATGTTTTGTATCCAAAAAGTTGAGACAATCTAAAATTTCATCAATTTTAAATTGTCGTCTGCAACTCCTCTCAATTTGGACCAGTCTAAAATTTTGCCGTCTGGTAATGGGTTAAACCGTGTGCGTATTGAAATGCATTAAAAAAGCTCCTAGAAATTGGGTGCTCATTATGGTTTCTGACTTTTCGGTTTGATATCTTGCAAAGACATAATGCCGCCCCTAGTAACATTTGAACTGTAAGGCGAATCTTTTGTAAACCAAATCATATTGAAACATTATTTTTCATAAATTCAGAGACAATATGCACTTTAAAATCCATTCAGAATAATAATTTTAAGCTAAAACACGATTTGGTTTCTTTAAAATTTCAGTTTTCGTATAATTTTAATCAGAAACGTTTATCCGTTACTTTTACAATTACCCTGATATATGTTCAGTTTTTTGGGGGTGGGGGGAGGGGGGGGCATATAGGTTAATAAATTAGATACCAATGTAATGACCATCTTTGTCTTAGGCCTGTCTCCATTTCTTAACCCATTCTCACACAAGCCCTCCCCTTCATGTCCTTCAAGAAAAAAAAAAAAAAAAAAAAAAAAAAAAAAAAAAAGCTGGCAAACATTGTGGAAAATGAAGAAATTAATGTATCAAGCAATTTCTTAATTTTCCACAATGTTTTCTATCCAAAAGGATGAAAAATATTGAAACTCCACCAACTTGGAATTGTTGTCTGTAGCTTCTTTCGTTGTGTACCAGCCTAAAAATTTGTTGTGTGGGAATGGGTTAATCATTTTAAATATAACAATTTATCTAACAACTTGTACAAATAATAGATTTTTCCCGGTATTTCCTTAAAGACTGTTGAAGGCATATTGCTCATATTGTATTAGACGAGGTTAAAAGTTCCATGTACAGCGTAAATCACATCTGGTAGGTCGAGTGAAAATACTTTGGTCTTTCCCTAGTAAATATGTTTCTATGGAATTCGTGATTCTTGTTTATCTATGGTATTTTTTGAATTTCAGAAAAATGACAGAATCAAACCGAACCAATCCAAATGCCACTGCTATACGTGCAATAATAAGGGGGAAATGGGAAGTGTGATGAAAAGGCTGGAACGGAATCCAACGATGCAGAAAATGTAGAAGAGATAACAAGGTCAGAGCATTCAGAAAATGAACAAAAGCGAATGGAGGTTATTTGAAATTTGACGAACTGCGAGAATTGAAGATACAGGCAACGATGGTGTCGGAAGAAGGAGCAGAGAGAAAAGATTGGTGTACATAGAAACGTGAAGGTGAAGCATGATTTTGATAAAGAAGATTGTTGGATAACTGCGATATCTGGATTGGGAGATGAATACTGGATAGCTTTGGATTCTCGTACTTTTGTATTAAGATATTTAATAACTTGAATAACCACTTTATTAAGATACCTACGGTTTGGGTCGAAACCTTGGGGCGTAACAGAAACAAAGGTCAAACAGGCTAATGACCAAGAACTAAGATATAGCAGAAAATCTGAAATGTCGGAAACAGCAACAACACAACCGAGTAAATAGTGTCCATTACAAGTAGTAGTAACGTTTCCCATACTTAAAGCAATTATGGTATCTAGACAGAAATAAACACAAGGCAATTAAGACAAAAATCATAAAAATGAAAAGTCGCTGTTTGTCTATAGTATTCTGTGAGGATCAGCTTTTTACTCTCTGCTGGGAAGATGTCAAGTCTGGGCATCCTTATTCCATTTCCATTTTGTCTGCGGAAGGAAATGAGCTAAACGTGATACCGATCAGGCCCTGATTTGTTTACTGATTATATAGATGACCTAACTGTTGATAATGGTCATGTCTATGTACCGATTACTTTAACAATAAAATATTAAAGATAAACGTCAGGGAACGGAACCATTACTAATCAACTCACTATAGAACAGTCAGGTCCAACAGGGATCGGTGTGAATTGTACCAATACACTATTTGTTTGTGGAAAGGGGGTAGACAAGGTGTTTAGACTGTCGACAGATTTCCGTGAATTGAAACCATTAGACCTGGATCCACAAGTGACACGGGAACCATTGAATCTAAGATTTATAAATGGCAAATTGTTATTAGTCATTATGGATATTGGAAGGGTGAAGCTCTTCATGACCTTTGTCAGTGTTGTCTGGCATACATAACATCTTCAAATACACGGACCTAGGACACCCATTTGGTGTGCGCACCTGCGTAGACTCACTAAAGCAGGTACTACCTTAATCTATCCCAAACAGTGACGCTTTTTGACGCCCCCTAAGGAAAAGGGCTTTGTAAAACATTGTGGACAACAAAGATGTTGCTTGTAACACGCAATTTCTTGGATGTCAACAATGTTTTCTACCCAAACAGGGGAAGATTTCCTAAATTCAAATAACTGAAATTTGGCGCCTGCAACTTCTTTTAATTTTGGACCAGTTTTAAAAAAAATAATGTGTGGTAATGGGTTAATTGCATACTATATGTTATAGCACCTTTTTATAATAATTTGTTATTTTTCTACACTAATAGGCAATTTACGGATCGCCGGCCCCGCCAAGTAACATCGATGGCAAAGGTCATTAACTCCAACAGGAAGTTTCTCCTTGATATTAAACGGCGTTATCTTCGCAAAATTTATGACCAGGAGCATAACAAGACAAAATTATCACGAAACCAGGTTTTCAATGACTTTGTCGAAATCCGTAATAGTTGTCGGAGTAGTTGTACACATAAGAATTTTAGCAATAAGTCACCTTTTCGCGTGACGCAGTATCATATAAATAATGATAATAATAAAATCTCTGATAACATGCGGTAGATTACTGAAGTCGAACATTTGCTGAAAATGTCATAATCATCCATTTAAAGTTCTAGGTCTAGTTGCGCACACAAGAATTTTGACAATAAATCCCCTTTCTTTTTGCATGCCACAGCATTAACTCTCAAAACGCTGATAATATGCGCTATGTCACATGAAGATACAAATTTTGACAATAAGTGTACTTTTTGAATGACGCAGCATTAAATAGAAAAAAAACCAACCCGAATACAGAAGCTAGTTCAGAGAAAAGGAACTTTTTTGGAAATTTTCATCAAAATCTGTCAAAATTGTCACAAGAGAATGTTAACCCTCACCCAGACAAATGGCCCGCCGTCGCCGAAATTCAGCAGTCTCATAACCATGGTCCCTCCTGAAAAGCCTGTTTAAAAGTAAAATCGTTGGTTGACGACTTAAACGTCCAAAA